>OOIL02006793.1:1161966-1281762 GCA_900332095.2 Cuscuta campestris | reverse complement strand
ATACCGTGAAAAACTAGCTCGGATGACTTCACATCATGACACTTGCCATAAAAATCAATCAATCCATTTAGAACGGAAACATCCACACCATAACCGCGTCGAATCACATTTCCATGCAACTGCATACCAAGCCTTAAATACAAGCCATCGGCACAAGCATTCAAAAATGCACAAAACGTAATGGAGTTTGGATGTTCATCACCCACCAGTAAAAGCTCAATAAACTTCCTAACAGCATCTATAACCCTTCCCTCAAGTACAGCATTAGAAATACACGCGTTCCAAGTTGCAATATTTCTCTCCGGCATTTCCTCAAACACCTTGTCTGCAAGATCCCTAGTCCCCGTTTTGCTGTACATATCAAGAGCACTGCATCCAACAAAGACGTCCAAAATCAAGCTAGTCTTAATCGCCAGTGCGTGAAGCTGCTGGCCGACGGAGCTCGAATTGAGAAAAGCCGACGCTTTGAACAGGCAAGGGAATGTGAAGTCGTTAGGCTGAATGCCGTCGCGGCGCATGTTACAGAAGAGGGAAAGACCGGCGGCGAAATGGCCATTTTGGACGGCGCCGGAAATGAGGGCAGTCCAGGTGACGACGGAGCGAAAACGGGCGGGCGCGAGCGAGAGGAGGCGGTGGGCGGAATTGAGGCGGCCGAGTTTGGAGTACAAGTTGATGAGGTGGTTGGAGATGAAGGGAGGGGGAGGCGATTCGAGGGTTTTGATGATCTGAGCGTGGACTGCTTGGCCTAGGGGGAGAGACCGAGTCGAAACGGCCGATTCGACGAGCGAGCCCAGGGCATTGGCGGTGAGGAAGGACATCTATTCATTGCTTCTGGTTCCTGGGTGGCGGCGACTTATGACATGGGGCTTTCACTAGGGGATGGCAATTGGCAAGTATTTGTATACCATATAGCCCATTAAGGGCCTATTTAGAAATAGATTAGTCTTATCGTTTAAAAAACACTATCTACAGGAAATATTTTCAAATTAATCTGTAACATTGAAATTTTATTAAAAATACTAATGCTAATCCCAAACGCTATTTTCAAACAAGCCCTAATATTCATTTGGAAATAAGAGATTGTGCTCTTTGCTACTCGTAAACACTTCATAGCGACGTCTTTACGCTCGATGTCGCCGCATGTTTCTCTTCGTCGCACCTAGAATTTTGTTGCACCTAGATTTTCGAGTGTCGATTGGCTCGTCTTCCTTCGTCATTGCCTGCGTATGTGCCCTCCCTTCTCCATGCGTCCTTTTGTCATTTCAGCCATCGACTATCCCAAAGACTGGTAACGGGAATGAAGGGAGCAGAGGTTGCGTCTATTGAGGATGAAGTCGTGCATGGATAGAGAGCGAATGGAGCAGTGACATAACTACAAGCAAACGGCGATCATGAACGGAAATGAAGGGAGCACAGATTGTACCTATGGATGATGAAGACAAGCATAAATAGAGGGTGAATCTATTTATGTTGTGTATTTAATATGAATGAGAGTTATGCTACTCATGAATGTATATTTTGTATAATTGCAAACAATATTATGTTGATGGTAAATGAGTATTGAAATTTTAAAAAATGAGTATGCGAAAATGAACTGTGACAAATATGTATTACTTAGTGCTTGGGGCATGTGGTATGGCTATATGGGGACATGATTGTCGACGTTGCACGGGGACCTAGCATGACACCACGCCAGAGAAGCGTGACCCATATGGGGGCAATGGTGGTCACCCAGTGAGAAGAATTATGTTTTTTTTTAATTTTAACCAATCATAATTTAATATACATTTAAATCAACTAATCAATATAATTTACACACCCATATTCCATCGCTCTTATTCTTATTTAACTTATTGCCCCATTACTCATATTTGTACCCATCATATACTCTTTTTCGTCTCTAAATGAGATTAAATGTCAAGTTTTTTTTAATTTAATTTATTTAAATACTTTTTGTTTAAATATTAGTATAAAAATAAAAACAAAAATTTACATATTTAAAACTACATAAAAAATTATTTAAAATAAAAAATATCAAAAATATTCTATTTTATCAAATAATCAATGAAAAATATAAATTAAAAAGGGAAATTTTTCCAAAATAATCCCAACTTTCACCCGTCTTCCAAAAATAATCCCAACTTCTCTCTTTATTTATAATAAGCCTAACTTCTTTAATTTTTATCCGTTTTGGGCCTCCGTCCAAACCCTAACTCTGCCTTAACGGGAATTTGACTTGGCTGTAACACGGTGGATATTTACGGTGCCATGTAATTATCATCGATAAAATGTCAAAACGCAGAAGACACCAGCTTGAACCCTAATTGGAACCGACGTATAATCGCCTCAATTGAAGGCTTTCTCTCACTGCCTGAAGCTAAGGGTCAAAACGCAGAAGGTTTCGCTGGGCACAAATAGTAGGTAAAACTTAACAATTCATTGCAGATTAAATTTCTTGTGGCTGAAATTTGGTTTCAATTTCAATTCATTGCAGATTATTTGACTTGTCCGATTATTTCAAGTTGGTGCATCAATCTTTGGAAGGGAGAAGCAGAAGTATACTTGTAGTGCTCAATGGGGTCTACATCCAAACAGTCACCATCCTCGAAATGTAACTTCTATTGCAAAAAGTGTAAATCATACACGGAGGTTGAAATCAAAGTAGCCCAGACAGCAAAGAACTTCATGAAGCCTTACTATGCTTGTGTCAATTGCAGTCAGTGGTTATGTTGGAAGGATGCTCTTGAGCGAAACACAGATGCAGAAATAGAGGGCTTTGGTCAAAGCATAATCCATGGGTCTCACAAGACACCAACATGGGAAGAGGTGAGTGCATTGCGTAATGATAACAATGATCTAAATTCGGTTGTGAATCAATTGAAGGATTTGGTGCCTGTTTTGTTGAAAGATGTATCAGAACAGAGACATGAAGTCAAAAGTTTGCTCCAAAAGAATGAAGAATGGTTGAAGATTGGAGTTCTCATGTCTGTGGCAAACTTTTTTATCCTTGTTATTGTGTTAGCAGTGATAAAAATAAGTTGAGATTTGTATTTGGATGTGTTGTATGATTTGAACATCGAAGGGTATGTTTCTGGCAGTGTTATGACATTCAATAATTTATGAGTTAGTGGTATTGTTTGATTTGGATGATATAACGAGTACATATGTTCCCCACGTCAATATTTTTAACTGTTTAGGTGGAATTACCCTAACATGTTTTTTAGTACAAGTACGTACTGGAGTTGCTATGACTCTTTACTAACGTTCAATCGTAAATTGACTTGGGTTACGGGTGGTTTAAAAAATGTCGTGAATTGACTTGGGTTACATAAGTTGTTTCTGCAAACCCCTCAAAACTC
The DNA here is from genome assembly GCA_900332095.2 of Cuscuta campestris. NCBI lineage: Eukaryota > Viridiplantae > Streptophyta > Magnoliopsida > Solanales > Convolvulaceae > Cuscuta > Cuscuta campestris. The sequence goes on along the minus strand of OOIL02006793.1, from coordinate 1,278,403 downwards.
CAACCGCTGTCTGCAACTGGATGAGCCAAAAGCTGGGGCGAAAATCATTGGCAAACATAGCCAATATAAAACTGCCTCACAAAAGAAATGCATCTCATATTTGACCTTTTATGTTCTTAATTGTGTGACTCGGTAGTGCACTCAATCCAGAAAAATGACAGTTTCCATACTGTCCAAAACATGCAACAGAATGTCCAGCAACTCGGCAGTGCACTCAATCAAGAAAGATGCAACTCGGGTCCGTTATATGGTATTGTTTGAACCACACATATAGTACACAAATGTCATTACTAAACATTCAAAACAATACAAATAGGATTACATCATTGAGTTTAAACAACCAAACATGTTTAGCACTAAGCATTACTAAACATCCAAAACAATACAAATAGGATTACATCATTGAGTTTAAACAACCAAACAATACAACTGGTGAGGCCATTCAGTGAGCACTAAGCATTACATCATTGAGTTTAAACAACCAAACATGTTTAGCTTCAGCTTCATCTTTATCCTGACATTGGCTGTGGTTCTTGCGAGCCTTGAGCATGTGAGGGCATAACGTTTGATATTCGTACGGGTTGACTTTGTCCAGGTGTGTTGATGTACGTTCCTTCATCACCTTCATTGTGATAAACACCATATCCAGCAGGCATCTATGAACATATAATAATTAGTAACATATCAAATTTCAAAGATGCATATTCCATAAAATTAGCAAATAGTAGTTTACAGAAAGCAAATGAACTTACTGATGTACTTTTTCTCCTCCCTCTACCACTCACTTGCCTACCCCTGGAACCTCTTCCCCTACCTCTAAGTGATGGTTCAGTAGTTCTATTGTGCACACTTGCTTGTAAACTTTCACCAAGTTGTTGCATATTTTTTCTCGGTCTTCCTCGTGGTCTCTTCATTGAAACTTGTGTTACTTCAGAAGTAAGGTCGTCTTTTTTTGGACAAGTTCTCTTGTTATGCCCTTTGTTGTTACATATTTTGCAGGTCATCTCAACCCCATGCCTTGTCATCTTACCTGGTTTTTTAGGATCTTCGTAGGGATCTTTGACTCTATTCTTTCGAGGTCTGCCAGGTCCTATCTTAATAGGTGGAGGGTCCAATGGTACAACCGCAGCTTTAGGCCAGTGTTTCTCACCAACACATGGAAGTATGCTGTGTTCATATGTCTTCATATATGAGCTCTTTGAGTAGAAATCATCAACATAGTCCTCAGGTTTGTGGTTCAGGAAATAAATGCAAGCCGTAGCATGATGGCATGGAATCCCAGTCAAGTCCCACTTTCTACATGTACATGTCTTGCTATCAAGATTTACAGAAACATCATCAAGTTTATCCCTTACTTGGAAAATCCTAAGTGATGATGGCATGACTTGACAATGGTGAACCAAATTTTTTTCCTTCTCCAGTTTATCTTGGATTCTAGGGCAGATATTTTGAAGATTCCCAGCACCAATTGCCCTTTTACTAGCCAATCTTTGCATCAAAGATATCCTAATATCCTCTAACATATCTATCACATGTTTGGCTCTAGCTTGTATGATATATCCATTAAAAGTTTCAGCCATGTTATTGACAACCACATCACATTTAGTTTTAGTTTTTGCAAAACACCTACAAAAAGTTTTTGGGTTTGCATTGAGAAAAGCATTGGCAGCAAGATCTGAGACCTTCTTCATCTCATCCAAAGCAACATTATAATCAGCCTCAGAATAAGCCCTAGTTGCCTTCCAGAATAGCCCCTTTAGCTCATCACCCTTAAAAGATTTGTGCCAGTTTGCAAAAATATGTCTAGCACAGTTTCTATGTTCTCCCCTGGGGTAAACCTCAGCAACGGATTTCAACAAACCCTAATGCAAAATCAAAATGAATATAATGGGTGCCGATTCAGTTATGAAAAAAACAAATTGAATATAATTTTTCAGATATTAAAAACCTAAATATTAATAATATACCTTTTGTTGGTCAGACATAAATGTCCAGTCTTCACCAGACTCACCATCCAGACTTCTTTTAAGTTGATTCATAAACCAGCTCCAAGACTCATTATTTTCCCCCTCAACCACAGCCCAAGCAATAGGGAACATCTGATCATTAGCATCTCTACCAACAGCTGTCAAAAGCATTCCGCCAAGAAAAGTTTTTAAAAAACAACCATCAAGACATATAACCTTTCTACATCCTGCCAAGAAACCTTTTTTCAAAGCCTCAAAGCACACAAATAGTCTTCTAAATTCAGGGGCACCGACTTGAACTCTATGTATGCCTTGACCTTTCCATATGTTTCTGACTGCAAGCTTAAGGATGGTGTTAGGACAAGATAAATGTAATGCTGCCATATATATAGGTAACTTCTGGTAGTGCTCCTTCATTGACCCATGCAGCATTTTATGTGCCCACCATTTAGCTTTATATGCCACGCACCTTGTGATGAAGTACTTGAACTTCTCTTTAACAGCATCTTGTATATCTTTTGCAGGCCAATGTGGTTTGGATTTGAAAACATCCAAAAATTCTTTTGCTATCCATTTAGAACCAAGTTGACTATTATTTTTCATGTCTCTATGACAAGTATGTGTAATAGCCACTTTTTTTACCACATACACACCCTTTCTAGAATGCCAAGAACCAACTATTTCAAATGGACATCCTTGAATACATCTCGCACCCAATCTTTCATTTCTATTTTTGTTGCTAACATTAAAAACAAGGTTTCTGCCTTGAAATATTCCATACCTTCGAACTGCATCCCTAAACAATTCCCTATTAGGAAACCTCATTCCTGGTTGCCAAACTAACTTTGAGAAATCAGTGTGTGCATCAATAATGGGGGCTGACTTTTTCCTTTTTTTTTTTCACGAATGTCATCCTCCTCACTCTCTCCCGGGGTGTTAGCATACTCATCAGAATCCTCATACTCTGATACAAGATCCCGGGCTTCTGTAGTAGCAGCTCCTAGGGTTGGATTTGGAGTTTGTATAATGAAATTAACAATTCCATCCACTTTTGCATTTTCTTTGTCATGCCAATCATTGAACTTTCTTCTAGCATCCCTACACTCCTCATCATCAGTGTCACTGTCAGACCCTAATAGTACCTCATCATTAGGCATCTCCTCTTCTAAATCTCTCATAATAGTATTTGAAGAAGACCCCAATATCTCATCCTCAACACATGTCTCAATTCTATTCCCTTTATTAAGCCCGGTCAACTCTTCAGTGTCTTCCCCTTCTTCCTCTTCATCGTGTGAATCTTCCTCTGAAATGTCAAGTTCTGTGGACTGAACCATTTCTTCTTCAATAAAATGAGATGGGCAGAATGTAGAAATACTGAAAGCCTTCATAGGAATTTTACTCTGTTGAATTTTGTCAACAACAGGACTAGTATCTCTTCTATTTTGGTTTGAAGCACAAGCAGAAAAATTTTTAGTCTGGTGCACAACATATAAACAAATAACATTACCACTTTCTTCTCCATCTGTCACCATTTCAATTGTCTCTTTGTCACCATATATTCTCTTCAGCCCTTTACCCAAATCACAGCCTGGCTTTGCATAATACAACTCAGTAACAGGAGGATAATCTCCACAATCTTTTGCCCAATCAAGAAGATCAAAATAACCAATTTTATCTGGATCTACATCGTCTAGAACACAGGTGTTACCTCCGACATACTCTATAGTCCGTCCATGATTCAAATTTCCACCATAATTGTATATGAGTTTCATCTGAAAATTCACAAAGAGTGAAACCTGGGCTTCTGCGAGAGAGAAATCTTCTGCGAGAGAGAAAGCTTCTGCGAGAAAGCTGGTGTCTTGGAGCTAAGCAATTGTACGGGTTTCCAATTAGGGTTCTGCATCTAATGGCAAGCATGTCTTCGATGATAATTACATGGCACCGTAAATATCCACCGTGTTAAAGCCACGTCAAATTCCCGTTAAGTCAGAGTTAGTGTTTAGACGGAGGCCCAAAATGGATAAAAATTAAAGAAGTTAGGCTTATTTTAAATAAAGAGAGAAGTTCGGATTATTTTTGGAAGACGGGTGAAAGTTGGGATTATTTTGGAAAAATTTTCAAATTAAAAAATAGTCATGATTATTGAAAAAGAAAATCCCCACGGAGCACTCACATTAGTACTTAGCTGGCGGGCGGTTCTAGCCTAAAACCCTCCTACAATGTCGTCTTCACCAACGATCCACCTCCAGCACCAGTACCCACCACACCTCCGCCGTTAAATTATCGCTCGCCGTCGCCTACCAGCACGCAAATGAATTGTGCGGCCACCGCGCCCTTTGCCTCCTCAGCTATCTACATCCATCCGTCCCCCACTTTCCTAAGTCACTCTAACAACAAGCTCCGCACCAGGAAACTTACAGTCAAGGCATCCCCAAAATGCAACGAATCCCGAAATTTGTCTCGTGTTCGGTTAAGTAAGTCGCGTTTCCGAAACCTAGAATCGTCATCTTTTAACGTGATTGGGAGAAACTCATCAAGCACATCTCTTTGTAATAATGACGAAAATTTGCTCAATTGTATTGTGAAGCCAATTGTGTACGTAATATTCTGTATTGGGCTTGGGATTTTTCCCATTGTCGGGTTTCGGGTTCGACCAGCTGTTGCCGCACCTGCATTGGTCACTAAGCTATTTCGGATCGCACAAAAGGGTGCCAAAGGGAAAAGAGGCGAGATAGAAGAGAAGGGCCATGAGTACTCACATTGTACTAAGAGCTTGCTAGCTAGTGTTTCCCAGTTACTTAGTGCCGTAGAATCGGTGAACTCAGGAAAATGTAGTACAGACGTTCTGTATGAGGGGCTAGATGCTGTGATAAAGACGAGGGAGGAGTTGCAGAAGCAGATTATGGGTGGGTTATATGAAAAAACGAAGAGCTTGATAAAAGAGAAAGCTGTATTGGTCCAGCAGAAGAATGAGATTCTCAAATTCTTGATGAAAGCAAATGGGGAAGGAAATAGTTTGGCAAGGAAGGCTGAAGGGAAAGATGACGAGATTATCAAGAATGAGGAGGAGTATAACAGGCTCTTGATAGAAATTGACCAAATTGATGATGAGATTTCCAGGAGAGAAGCAGCAGCACTGAACATTGGCATGAGAGAGTTATTGTCAATTGAAGGGGAATGTGTGGCTTTGGTTGAGGCTGTTTTGGAGAGGATTAAGACGTCAAAGAGTTCAAGGTAAATGCACCATGTTTACTGTTCAAAGCATTTGATTTCCAAGTTGTAATCTTGGGCTTTGTTCTTATTCTTGTTTAACATGCTCCATGATTTTGCACTTCTTTTTTTTCTGTAATGAAATTCTTAAAGGAAGAATAATTTCAAAATGTTGTATGGATTTTTTTTTGGGGGGGGGGGGGTTATTTGAGATAAAGTTGGTGGTATTTTTTATGGCAGTGCTTTGTTTTTGGTTGGCTGATTTATTCGTAATATTGAAGGACATTAAACACAGATTATAATTTGTTTCACTAGACTGATTACATTTCTTGCAAACTCATATAGAAATAGTGGAACTCATGAAATCTTACAATGGAATTTGTTTATTTCTTGTATTGAAATATACAAAACATAAAGCATACTATAGTCTGCATACTTTGTACTAAACTTGGTTCCTTATGAAGTATGCATCCCAGCCCTCTGACCAAGCTTACCAGATCCGATATAAGAGATGAGCTCCTACAGTCACAAAGACAGTTACAGCAAGAGAGAGTTTTTCAAAATATTCTGGAAAATGAGTATATTGGATTTGATGAAGAGACAGTTGGTCCTGCTCGGCGTATAAAGCAAGTTCTTCAGGAATCCCTTGAAATGCAAAACAATGTTGAATCTCAAATAAGGCACAGAATGGCAAGATATGGTGACGAAAGTAAGTTTGTTGTAAACACACCTACTGATGAAGTTGTCAAGGGTTACCCAGACACGGAGTTAAAGTGGATGTTTGGAAAGAAAGAAGTTGTTGTTCCAAAAGCAGTTGCCATTCACTTATATCATGGCTGGAAGAAATGGCGTGAGGAGGTTAAAGGAGACATCAAAAGAAACTTGCTGGAAGATGTTGACCTTGGTAAAAAGTATGTTGCTGAAAGGCAGGTAATTGTTCTGTTAAGTTTCGTTTTATGACTAAAAAGAGACTCATACACAACAAAAAAAAAAGTAAAAGAAAGAGACTGTCATACTCTTTGAAATTTTGCCAGGAACTTAGGATGACATCTTACTATTCCGTCTTTTCTCTGTATTTATTTGAAATTGTCATTGACCAATTTTGATTTGGACCACAAGACTTAATATGGCATTCCACTCTCTGTCCAGCATTGCTGGAATTGTTTTAATTGCTATTGTTATTTATTTTATTTTGACAATGAAATAGCCTCATAATTCTTTACTTTATTTAAAAAACCTCTAAGTATACAACTACAAGTTTTAAAATGTAATGAGTAGTCTTCCTAGGTGTCATTCACGTTCCAAGTTCATTTGAATACACAAAATTCTGTGATTTGATATCTTTCTTGTTCTCATTTTTTATTTAGATACTTTTGGGCCCTCAGTTGATATCTATACTTGTCAGATTCTTGTCTTTATTAAGTCAGTCCCAGCCTCAGCATTTAAAATAATGCAAACATGCTTTACAGTGTCAGAGTGGATTAGTGGAAGACAAGAGATTTTTTCCCTCATTTCTTAGTTTCAGGAAGGTTACTCTTAGTTGAAGTCAAATCACAATGTCACAGGAATGTGTAAAGATCATTTCATTCGGCCCTGATTATTTTCTTTGTGTAAGTTCACTTGAGGCTTTAGACACTGTGATCTATTCGCAACCCGTGTATACTAGCGACACACAAAAAAGACTGCTGGTGTGCGCCAATGGTGGAACACAATTTAGGCATATTCTTTCATTTTTTTTAAATTTTTATCCTTAATCTGTGTTTGTGTTTCTGTTGGGGCTTCTTCTTTTGGAAACTCTATTTAAGTTCAACTCTTTCAATTATTAAGACAAGTCTTAATAAATATAATTAAGATAAAGGTAACTTGTTGTAATAAAAAACCCTCCTTTACTTTTTTTCCCTTCCCGTTCTTCATTTCTGCCAAGTTTCCCCCACCCCTGGTTAGACACTTCCCAGTAGCTGCAGGAAAATTGTAAGCAACATGGACTCCCCTTCTTCTTCAGTGTCTCAACTTCATCTGTTAATCGAGTTGCCCTGTGAACATATCATGCTGCATTTCATGGCCTATACAACAACAACAACAACAACCCAGTTAAATCCCACAAGAGTAGGGTCTGGGGAGGGTGTGTGTACGCAGACCTTGCCCCTACTCGAAAGTAGAGAGGCTGTTTCCAAAGAGACCCCCGGCTCAACATCGAAAGTTGCAGTGTTTGACTAACTGCTACTTCATTGATTAAAGAAGCGCAGATAGTTTAGAGATCCATTTTGATTTATTCCATCACACCCCAAAGCCAAAAATGGTGAAATTTTGACTCCATCGGAGATGATGGAAAGATTTTAGAAGAAAATTATCCCTTAAAGGTCGTATCCATTGGCTGATCGTATAACAGACTTGTTGCCTTGCTGGTGCTAGTACTAATGCATGTAAATTGGAGCTTCCGATAGATCATGCGACATTTTTTTCCTGACCAAGATAGATGGAAGTGCAATATTTAATACCCTCTTTGCTTTACTTACAATGTTGGGCACTGCTGGATGTTTCTTCACCCAACAATAAAATGCAGAAAACCAAATAATTCCATGGTTTGTATTTGAGATTATAGGATTATACCGGAGTATAGATTTTTTGTCTTTGTTTATGATTGTATTTGTGTATATGATAGTATACGTGACATCAAAAGCTTATTCATAAATGAATCTATTTTAAGCTTATATCTATACACACACACACACATATAGAGGTAGGTAGGTAGGTATGTATGTATGTATGTATATATAGGGTGCGGTTGAGGTGAGAATGGTCCTTACTAGAAATGAGAATGGTGCACTTTAGGTCCACTGTGATGCATTTTACACTTGTAGTAGTGCATTTTCGGTATTGATTGAAAAGTTCAATATATTTACAAAAATGTCACTGCAATTTTTCTTCTTCTTTTTTTTTAGATTTTTGGTTTTTAATAGCCCTTAGATCTTAAATCTAATGGATCATATGCATTCTCACTTCTTTCGCTGTGCAACATTCTCATTTGAACCAAAGTATGTATATTATAATATTATATATTGATTGGTTTAATACTTTACTTTAGGAACGGATTCTTCTAATCAGGGATAGGGTGGTGTCGAAGACATGGTACAATGAAAAAAAACATAGGTGGGAGATGGATCCAGCAGCTGTTCCTTATGCCATATCCATGAAGCTTGTTGCGAGTGCTAGAATAAGGCATGATTGGGCTGTCATGTTTATTAATCTCAAGGGGGATGATAAAGAATATTATGTTGATATTAAGGTATAGTGCTCTATCTATGTCTCAGTTCTTTCTCTCATTTCTTATTTTTTTAAATTTCATTTAATCTATACCAGGAATTCGATATGATTTTTGAAGAGTTTGGAGGCTTTGATGAATTGTATCTCAGAATGATATCTTCTAAAATCCCAATAGCTGTTCAGCTGATGTGGATTCCTTTCTCTGAGTGGGGGTTTTATCGAACATTTATGATGGTTGCACATCTTTTTAATCAATGCTTAGCATTTTTCTGGAATAATGACTTTGTTGCACATAGAATGGAATTGGTATGGAGCAAAGTCAGTGTTACAACTGAAGACATAATGATGATGATTGTTGTTCCAGTTTTGGAGTTTGTCATTCCTTACCCGGTATTTACTCTAAACAAATAAATCAAAATCTATTTCTCAAGAAACTAGAATCCAATTATTCTTCAATTGTCTAAAACAGGTACGGGCACGTCTGGGTATGGCTTGGCCTGAGTATGCAGATCAAAATGCATCCTCTTCGTGGTACCTGATGTGGCTGGCTGAGGCTGAAATGAATTTTAGATCAAGAAAGGAGGATAATTTTTGGTGGTATAGCTTGTTTTTAATTAGAACGGTAACATATGGGTGTGTGCTGTATCTTGTGGTTAGCTTTATGAGCAGGAAAATTTCGGAAATCCTTGGTTTTGGGCCTATTCGAAGAAATCCAAACTTCAGGAAGTTGAGGAGAGTGGTATAATTACGATCCTTATTCTCACTAAGGCCTGTTCTTTTGGGTTGGAAAAATTTTAGTTTCAACTTTTTCCAACTCTTTCTAGTTTTTTCTAACCCCTTCTAGTTTTTTCCAACAACAACTTAAACAATTATTTAAGTATGATGAATGTACAATAACATCATATATCCAAGTTTATAACATACCACCTCAAACACGGACAAAGATGAATTCTTTTTTTATCCAAAATTAGCTATCTTACATATTTATTTGGGTGATCATTTAATTGAATATTTTTTTACACTATTTTTTCCAACATTTTCTACCTCCTTCCAATTTCTTCCAACTCCTTCAAGTTTTTTCTAACATTCAACTTTAGAATTCTAACCGAAAAGCGGAGGCCCTAAATATCTTAAGTTACTTAACTTGTGCCATATTTAACTTCCAAAAGTGTCTCTTATCACAAGTCCTATGAATGTAAGTGTATAAGCATCAGTAATTCATTATTATGAAGACTCTTGCTATACATAGAAGTGTTTTAGTCTTACCCATAAGCATAGATCAAGCATATAAACTAATAAACATTATCAGTTCATTATTATGTAGAGGTAGTATAATTTTCAGTTTGTTACCATATCAAGCATAGAACTTGTAGTTTATCAATTTTGAATGCCATTGAAGAAATGCTACATTGTGGATAACATTTTGATTTGTTTTTGTTTTCATAATATCCTGCAGAAAGCTTATTTTGATTATAGAACAAGAAAAATAAAACGTATGAGGAGAGCTGGTGGTATTGATCCAATCAGCACGGCTTTTGATCAAATGAAGGTTCTTTTTGTACGGAGCAGTTTTTCAATTGGAATATTGACGGATCAAATTTTTTAAAGATTGTTTGTCTTTTGCCAGAGGATAAAGAATCCACCAATAAGGTTGAGAGACTTTGCAAGTGTTGAGTCTATGAGAGAAGAAATCAATGAAGTGGTGGCATTTCTGCGAAATCCACGTGCCTTTCAAGAAATGGGAGCTCGTGCTCCTCGGGTATGTGTTTGCATGAAGTACCTGACAGATGTATTTTTTTTTAATAATTTGATTTTTTCTTTTCTTGAAGTGAAATGAGAAAAAATTACTGAACGAGAACTATACAAGTATAACTGGGTTACCCAGTAGTACAAAATTCTTACATGGACCTATCATCCATCAGGCAAGGGAAGTGATCATACAAAACCTCTAGGAAATAGGTTTTTGTTTTACAGATGATTTGATTAGTGGAAGGCAAAATACTCCCACATTGAGCAAAAATGTTGTCATACTTCTTTTCTTATCACTTGAATAACATTACTTTATACTAGCAATGAACATCAGAGAAGGCCGTTTAAATATGGAGCCAGATACAAAGAGAAAAACCTATTCCCCATTTCACCCTCTTTTGGAGACTTAAGTCAGGCGGACTATAAAATTAAGAAAAACAAAAGATAAATATCCTACTATATTCATCAGTGTTTGGTGCTCTACAAAAGATAATTCACAACACTGCTTTACAAGAGAATACATCAACATCCCCCTCAAGCTAGTGCATATACTCTATATGTACCTAGTGTGTACAAATGTATGCTCGTTGGGGTCTTCTAAAAGATTTGGTAAAGATATCTTCAAGATGATCACCAGATCCGACGGAGAACTTTATCTTGTATGAAATGGCAGTCAATCTCTATCCATATTTCTTTCTTCCCATTTTCTTTTTTGGGCCGTCCTATATTTTTCTTCCCTTTCCTTAAATGGAAACACTATTTACCTTGTTTACAACTAAAAGACTACTTTTCCCTTACTTTTGCACTATTCACCTTTTTTTTATATCTCTCTCTGAGGGCAAAAAGGAAATTTTCAAATGCAGCAGCATGCTTCTCTTGAGATGAACATGAGCCTATACATCTTTTTTTCCTTATTACTGAGCATGATATATCTAGATCACGTAAACGATCATAACTTGAAGTGTTTTTTTGTTTTCTACTTTAAGTGTTATTTGATCATTTGTGTTGTTTTTTTGCTTGTTTTTGTTGCTTTATGTCTGACATTATATATGATGCCATAGGGTGTTCTTATTGTGGGTGAAGGGGGAACTGGGAAGACCTCTCTTGCACTGGCGATAGCCGCAGAATCTAAGGTTCCAGTTGTTGAAGTTAAAGCACAACAATTGGAGGGTGATTTGTGGGTTGGACAGAGTGCATCAAATGTTAGAGAGCTATTTCAAACAGCACGTGATCTGGTAGTTATCTCTACTCCTTTATTTATGATATACGGAGTATCATCTAAGTTTGAGCAAACTAGGGTGTCTTTGAGCTCATCTTCTTTAGAGTTCTAAGTTTCAAGCTCGGTGATTTACTTACAAATCATTGAACATTTTTGTCAAGGTGGCTTTGTTAGTTTTCACTTTGTTCTTTACTTCTTTCAACCTTGTTTCAAATCTTTCAAATTTGAACACTATTGGAGTGGATGTACTCAAAAACTACTGCTGAGTATTTATTTTAGCATGTCCTGACTGTAACTAACCCTGATTTTGCAATGTCATATTTCTTGTTGACTGAAAAAGGAGAATTGTTAATGTTACTCTAGGCTTTAGCTGGGAGGAACCGGTTTATATGCACGTTGACTAGTGATGAGTAATATAGAAACATTTGACAACTATGTCAAGTGTTGTTGGTATATGCTAGAGTTAGGTGCTCTCTACTTTTATGTAATACTTCGTATTCTTTTCTAATAGTTTTGTACTCTACAAGATGTATCTGTTATTCAATATGCCTCATATCATCGCAAGACCTTCTAATAGTATTTTCTCTATAGAGAAAGGTTTTCAAATCTGTGTGTTTTTCTCCTCCCCCCTTTGAGCTAAAAGATCACTAAAATACTTTTCCATCTATACTAAAAACCCAAATTATTATTATATATGTTAGCTTGTTTGATAGCATCTTCCACTCTTAGGCACCTGTGATTATATTTGTGGAGGATTTTGACCTCTTTGCTGGTGTCAGAGGCAAGTTTATCCACACCAAGAAACAAGATCATGAAGCCTTTATAAATCAACTTTTGGTGGAACTTGATGGGTAAGTTTTCTTTCATTCATATGTGCCAGTCTGTATGTTCTTGTAGTAAAACAATGATCAAATCTAAGCTAATCTGATTTGCCCATCATCTAAGAGGCTTAGAATTATTTGGTTTGCAAGATTCACATACTCATTGTCTATGTTCGATATCTGCCACCACCACCACCACCATCATAATGGGTAGCGCTTCACAAATTCCCCTTGGTGATTCGCGTAAGACCCACCATGCCGTTCTACCATGGTGGTCCCTGCCACCTGGGAAAGACTTTTAGGTCATGTTTGGTTGATGACTTGATGATAATAAGTTTGGGAAATGAATGGAAATCCTGTGAGTTTTTCCCAGTGTTTGGTTCAAAATAACGTTTTCTTATCTTATTTAAGGGAAAACAAATTTTCCTAATACCATTTAAGAGTGCTCATTTTCATTCCCCTTTTCTTCATATCTTTTATGATAAAAGAAATTATTTCTTTCTTCCTTCCATTTACATTCATTTTCTACTTTATTTGCAATTAGAAAATTATCATAATTTCATGCATGAAATTATATTGCTAGGAATCATTATTTGTGTTATTATGTTAGTGTTTCCATGATTATGCATAGTGGTTTAATGGAACACGTACCACCCTGGCTTGCTGTGGTAGGGTGGCTTTATTTCACTCTAGTTCGGTGTTTTTTCTTAACATATTGTGGGTCACTAGGGACATGATGGAATATTTTATGCAGCTTTGAAAAGCAAGACGGTGTGGTCTTGATGGCTACTACAAGAAATCTTAGTCAAATTGATGAAGCATTGCAGCGTCCTGGTAGGATGGACAGAATATTTCATCTTCAACGACCGACTCAGGCAGAAAGGGAAAACATTCTAAAGATTTCTGCAAAAGAAACCATGGATGAGGAACTCATTGACTGTGTTGATTGGACAAAGGTACTGTGTTTGCATTTGATAGTTGTTTTTGTTATTGAGATTCTAAGAACATTTTTTGTCAAGTGATTGGAAACAGTCATGTTTAAAATTCAATTGGAAACAGTAATGTTTAAACTTACTTCAACGCTTTAACAATCCTTGGCAGGTTGCCGAGAAAACAGCTCTTTTACGCCCAATAGAACTAAAGCTTGTTCCCATGGCCTTAGAAGGTAGTGCCTTCAGGACTAAATTCCTTGATTCAGATGAACTCAGGAGCTACTGCAGCTGGTTTGCTGTAAGATTTCCTCTTCCATCTAGACTATCAAGTGATACTCCAATCCAAGCCTTCATATCATCTTTTCAGGGAACTGCTGTGCCATTACCATCTACTCCCCCAATCCCTAAAAAACACCAGTTTACAATGCTTGGCCAAAGTTATTTTCAAATCAATTTATTTGAATGTTGGTGTAAATTAAAAAATACAACAACATTACCCCAGTGCCTTAAAGGCTCCCGCCCATTGCGGGCTGGGGGGGTTGGGTGTACGCAGACTCCTATGTTTAACACATTGAGCGGCTGTTTCCGAATGACCCATGATGAGCATAGAAAGTTGCATTGACTCTGCTACTTCACTCATAAAGAAGCGCAAACTGTTTAGTGAACCATTTTGCTTTATTTCATTACCCAAAACCAAATAATAGTGAATCTTTGGCTCCATTGGAGATGACAGAAAGTAAAATTTGAAATAAAATCTTAATATTTAGAAACTAAATCAGGATAAGACAATAGGTGACATGACTATTTTATTATAATAAATGATCAACTTAATTAAGTATAGAAATCAGAAATAATTTTACCATTGGTAACTAGGTACAGATATAATTTTACTATTGGGTTTGATCTGGGTCCTCAAAGACTGTAATTTCTGTTGTCAATGATCCGATAACCTTCTCTTTCTAGCATTGTCTTATCAATTTGTGCAATTGTTGAGTCTAACTGTCAATCTATAAAGTTTATATTCTATTGCACCAAATATTTTGTTCCATTTGGTATCTTGCAGACTTGCAGTGGCGTTATCCCCAAGTGGGTGAGGAAAACAAGAATTGCAAAGAGATTAGCCAAAATTTTCATAAATCATCTCGGACTTACATTGACAAAAGAGGATTTGGATAATGTGGTTGACTTGATGGAACCATATGGTCAGATCAGCAATGGAATAGAATATCTAAATCCTCCTTTAGATGTAAGTTATGGTCTTTTATACAATCTTCAATTGGTTCTACTGTATTCATCTATGCTCCAATTTCAATATACCTCTGCCTTTGCTGGTTCGGTATAATTTAGGCGTTAGTGGCTCCTATTTTATTGTAGCTTCTTTCAGACTTTTCATATCTTAGATAGATTGGCATTGCGCATCTGAACATTGTGGTTCCGTATTTGCTTACCTTTCTTTCTTTTTTTTTGGATTTCAACCTTTTTTAGTGGACACGGGAAACAAAGTTTCCTCATGCTGTTTGGGCTGCAGGTCGCAGCTTGATTGCTCTGCTTCTACCCAACTTTGATGTTGTCGATAATCTTTGGCTTGAACCCTTCTCTTGGGAGGTACTTATTTATGTTTCACAGATAAAACTTTTGTGTGTGTGTGTGTGTGTGTGTTTGCGGTCTTATAAGGCATAGTGACTCATTATGCATTCATTAACAAGAATGGTGTCTACCTGAAAGGAATGTTGCACCATAGTAATTTAAGTCTCGAACGGGTTAATTTTTGGATTTCCATAATCAGCCACTATGTCCTTCCCAGGGCTCTTAGGATCACGAGCCTTAGAAAGAAATTTTTATGCTGCATCCAATTACTCCTTGGATAAGGAAACTGGAATTGAATAAGAAACTGACTGTCTTTCCAAACATTGAAGGAAAGTGCAAATGCAGAGGAAATTTAGCCATTTTGTTTCTAAGTTTAAGGCTTCTTGCTCCAGGGAATTGGATGCACAAAAATCACAAAGGCTAGGAATGAAGGATCCATCGATGGAATTGTTGAATCAAGATCATATCTTGAAAAGAAACTTGTATTTTGCTTTGGATCGCATGTTTCAGCTCAGCTGTTGCTTCCATTTGGGGAGGATAATGTTCTTTCTGCATCTGAGTTGAAGCAGGCACAAGAGGTTTGGCCACACCACATTTCTTCATAGAATCTGTCGAATTTGACCCCCAAAAAAGAACTTTTATGATGTTTTGTTTCAGATAGCTACTCGGATGGTGATCCAGTATGGTTGGGGGCCTGATGACAACCCTACGATTTACCACCATGGCAATGCGGTATTCTCTGCTGTTCTTTTTGAACAATCATCTTTGCACCTCGTAATTGAAACTTATATTTTATAATGTATCATATTTCTCTTTCCCATTAAAATATTGTAAATTTACGATATGTCAGTGAGTCAATGCTCACAGATGGGATTCTCTAAAGCAATATCTCAGATTGTGAGGAAGGGTTCTGAAAAGGCTAATGCATTGGAAATAAGATTATTACCTATTGCATAGTTTTGTTCACATTATTCAGGGTAATATAATAACTTCATTATGTTGAATTTGTTGTGTTCTTGAACTTCTCCACAGGCAACAACTTTGAGCATGGGAAACAATCACGAATTTGAGCTGGCAGCAAAAGTTGAGAAGGTACTATCTTCCACGTGAATTACTTTTTTTGTTACTTAGCAATCCTCGAGTGGTTTGTAGTTTTCTCAAAATATAACACTGGAGTCGGTTTGAGCAAAAATAATGTTTCATATTATTTTAGCTTTGTAACGATTTCATCCCTAAGGTGTTGTGTTTCGCCAGTTCAATCATCAATGATTCAAATAAGATTTTGAGTGGTACCTCTCCTCCCCTACATATTTGCATGTAGGTGATCACCTCATGGAATGCTCTCCATAGTAGAAAAGGAAACTCCTTGGAAGTGCAAGGGAAAGAAACTAGAAAATGAAAGACCTATCAGAATCATAGTTGAGACATTCGTGTCTTAAAAACAACCTCTCTACTTCCATGTAGGGGTAAGGTCTGCATACAGTCACCCCTTCACTCTACTTGTGAGGGACCCTACTGGGCTTGTTGATGTTGTTGATTTGAGGTCTTGACTATCAAATTGACATTAGGAAAATTGAAGCAGAACAGCTCAAGTGGTTGGGTGTGAGAGTTGTATACTTGTATCACGAGGAAGAATATCAAAATTTGCTTCATAGTGCTCTCATTAAAAGGTCAATGACTCAATGGACATACAAGTTGATTTTAATATAAGCCTTTTAATTGAAGCTATCTTGATATAATGAGGTGTTTGTATAAAATGTCTAGAACCTTATCTTTATTTATGATAGCTTGATTTGTTTCTAAGGCTTGAACTGATGACCTGGCAATGTTGATACTTTTGTTCTTATAGTGCCTGCCAATCTTAATGAAATGTTTTGTTCAATGAGCTAGTAATTTTGTGCAGATTTACTACCTGGCTTACGAAAAAGCAAAAATAATGCTTCAAAGTAACCGTGGTGTACTTGAGAAGATTGTCGAAGAGTTGCTTGAATACGAAATTTTGACCGGGAAGGTAAGGTGCTTTAGAGCAAGTCCGAAAATACTTCTGATTTCACTCATTATTTGTCCATTTATTATAAAGTATTGCTCCCCCCCCCCCCCCAAAAAAAAGACAATTCTATTTGAAAGAACTACTTCCTTCGTCAACTTAAATAAGGTGGAGTTATTAGAAATTATGTTTGCTCACCTGTACCCTTATAACTTAGCATAAATCATTGGTGAGAGTAATTGGCTAAAGTCGCTTCCTGTAAGAATTTTACCTTAGCAAAGACATTTATCTTTTAAACCCGGGCAACTCTTTTTTTATTACCAAAAGTGTTCTTGGCAAATGAATCATTTTCATGGTGGAGGTATTGACACTTAATTGGCTAAGCGGTGTATTTCTCCCTATTTCATTCCTCATTAATCTTGCAATGTTTTGATAGTAATACCCTACGTGTCCCATAGAAATCGTACTCTGCATTTTTCAATATTTTTGTCCCAAAAAGAGTCCAATGGAAGGAAAATACTATTTATCATTATATTCCATGTTTTTAAAAAACAAAATATGCCAAACAAGGTAAAAGGTAAATAGTTTTAAAATTAGTTAAACCAACAAAAAGCTATATAGTAGCTCCTGTTTGATTATGTTTACTGGTTGTACCTTATTAAAACTAAAGAGTTGTACATTTATGAAATTGGACTCTTGTTATGGGATGGAGGGTGTCGTCTAAATAGAAATATATGATGAATGGATAGAATGAGAAACAGGGCCAAAGATCAAGTTGTTAATGACCAATTTATCTTTAACTTTTGTAGGATAGAAAGTGACTTAATAAAATTTTGGAAGCTCTAGGGAGTCATGAAAAGTGAAATTTTACGTGTGACATTTATTGGGTGATGAAGTAGTCATCCAATCATCTCTATGAATTCTTAGCACGTTATTAGTGTCAATTTTTCATGTCTCTCTAGAAATTTATGAGACTTTATGCTTCATTTTTTCATTTGTAGAGACTAATATTTTAGTTGGCCGTATATGCAATTGCAGGATTTAGAAAGGATATTTGCTAAGAACGGCGGGATAAGAGAGAAGGAACCCTTCTTCCTTTCTAGCACACACTATGACCAGGTATATAACACCCAGGTATGTTGATCCTCCACCCGTGTTTTAAGAATTGTTATATATATGTGATGGACATATCGGGCTCGCTACCAGGGTCCTCGACCTATGGGCCTGGACTAGGAGCCCGCAACAAAGGCCCAAGGCTTTGGACCTAACACCGAGAAGGGAATTCTTGACCACCTTGTTGAGGAACCATGCTAGACTTTTCCGTAGAACGGATAAGATCACATACTACACTAAGGGCAATATTACAACCATGTGTCCTCCCATTAGGGTAAGGCCTAGAGGCAAATATGGACAAAAGGGGTATTGCACCCCGGGCTTCGACCCATGGCCGTACCAAACAAGTGTGGGCTCTGCCGTTATGATAGAAATGTATACCCCTCCACCTGATGGAAGGGGATCAGATTATGATCACTCCATTGCAACATATGCTTAAGCTTTGTCTCTTTACTTTCTGTACCCATTGGTTTAGGATCCATCAATATATCTGAACCTGTCGTACGATGAGGGTGTGTTGCATTATTGCTTATAAACTGTTTTTAACTCATAAGCTGCTTATAAGTTAAATGTTCTTTCATGGAAGTAAAATGACAATGTGAGAAGTCATTTGGAAATATTCATAAAAGGCGAGGATAATTTTGTAAATTATTAGGTCAAAATGGAGAACCAAAAAAACTAACATAAAAATAAGTAAGACCTACTTATTTTTTTGACTTATAACCAACTTATTAGCACAGAGGAACACATTATCAGCCGACTTAAAAATTAAAAACATCATAAGCAGTTCTGGCCAGCTTATAAGAATTGTAAAACACCCACAATATCTAATAATGCTTTAATCCATAGCCACAAATAATAAGCAGTTCTGGCCAGCTTATAAGAATTGTAAAACACCCACAATATCTAATAATGCTTTAATCCATAGCCACAAATAATAAGTCACCCAGTTTTTATTGCTTTAATGCATACCCACAACTAATAAATTGCCTACTTTTTTTGCAGTCCGTACTTGCACATTTTCTAGAAGAAGGCAGAAATGCGTCCCCAAATGCATTTCTAAGTGCGGAAATTTAAATGAAGGAGAGCATACAAATGGTACTGTAGACAATAACACCTCAATGACAGATTTACCCCGTATCTTCCCCAAAGGAGCGACGTGCTTTAGTACTTGTATGGAAGAGAAGAAAGAGCACATACATTGCATTTTTCATCCTCAACTGAAGTGCAACAAGGTTACACCACTACAGTGTGACAACTCTTTGCAAAAATCTTTGTAACAATAAGGCTAAAAGATACACATTTATTAGGAATCTGTATATTTTTAATTCTTTATTGTTGTTGTTGTTGTTGTAACTATGTGGTCATCATGTCTGTGAGACAAGTTGATATAAAAAAATTTTGGATTAAATCATTAATAATTGTTAAAAATAGCAGTAATTGTTGGTTTTTTAAAATAGTTTTTCTTTTCTTTTTTTTAAAGTTGTAACACAATGAAGAGTTTTAATATCAAGTTTACCTGGTGAACCCACAATGGAGCTAGAAGCACAACTCTATAAACATATATATTTCTTTATTCATTTTATTAAGTTGCTTATATGAGGAGGTATGTTTGATCTTATGTCAATGATAGAAAGTTAGAAACATTCTTATATTAAAAATACTTCAAATTTTGATTTTAGTTGCATAACCAATTTATAATTAGCCTTTTATAATATAAGATTTTTCATATTTAGTTTTCTATTATCAAATATTATGATAGTCCTTTTATGGGTATTTTCTATGCATTATTTTTTTCTGTTGTATTGATGTTAATTTGAAAGTTAAAATTTTAATTTCACATTCAGATGTTGGCTTGACGGATACCACAACAATAGTGTGTTTATCTGGACTACGATTGTAATGAAAGACGATACATGTATGCTATGGTTGTTGACGACTTCAATAGACAAGTGACACATCAGCAGCGGCTTTAAGCATTGAGTATGACAAAAAAGATTTATAATCATTGTAAAATTATACTCCCTCCGTCCCCAATTTGATTACAATTTTTTTTCTCTCTCCTCTCGATAACTTTTGTTTGTGTACGCGATTTCATCAAGTATTTGATAAAATAAAATATTCTTGTCACCTCTTATTTTGTAGAACTTTTGACGTAGTTTTTTAATATGTAATTTTTATAACTTATTGATATACCAATTTGTAAATAAAATGATTTCAAAAAGTAGGAAATTTTACTCTGTAACCCGCAATTTGTAATCAAATTGGGGACGGAGGGAGTATTTTTTTAGTCTCTAAACTTATACAAACATGATAAAATGTCAAGAAAAAAACAATCCATGAAAGATGTAATGCAGACGTGACATTTCATAATATATTCCTATTTATAGAAAACCAGTAATTATAAAGGATCAATTATATAATTTATTTTATTTAAAAATTATGCCATAAAATTTTATAGTAGAAAAAAAGAGAACACAAAAAAATTTTATTTTATCAAATAATGATTAAAAATACACAAATGAATAAAAGTTTTTTTAATGTTTGAATAATAAAGTGTGACATTCTTTTTTTTGAAGTGACTATATTAGCATTTGGCTCTCTAAGTGAAAAGACATCGCTACCCTTGGGATAGGATGGATGAGTCGGCTAAAGACATACTCCGTATATAATCAACTGAGTTCTTTTTTCTAAGTTGAGTTTCACTAGGGTTGGCTTCAGTTTCACCGCACCCGATTGCGCGAAGTTGATTCAAATCGAGTATGACGACGGTGGTCAATGGTTCTGTGATTCCGGCGAATCGGAGGAGGGGAGCCATGGAAGATGATAAGCTCACCTTCGAGACCTCAGACGGCGTGGAGCCCATAACCACCTTCGAACAGATGGGCGTCAAAGACGACGTCTTGCGCGGGATTTACGAGTACGGATTCGAGAAGCCCTCTGCAATCCAGCAGCGGGCAGTTCTTCCCATCCTATCTGGCCGTGACGTCATAGCTCAGGCTCAGTCTGGTACTGGCAAGACCTCCATGATTGCCCTCACCGTCTGTCAAATGGTCGACACCAGATCATCCGAGTAAGAATTCTCTAAAAACGAATTTAATTATAATTTGGTTAGGGTAAACGTAGTTTGTTGTTTCATAGTGTTCTGTTTGAGTCATTGGAAAGGTGTAAAACAAAGTTACCCAGAAATTGGTTAGGGTATGCGGTGTTTCTGACTCTGTTAGTCGTCCTCTTGTGGAGACGGAATGCAAAACCTTTCATATGCAGTACAAGTTAACAGATGTGCCAGTTTTGATTTGTAAACACATAAAAATTCTACCTTGCGCCTATAAGAATATCAACTATGGATTTGTTCATCATTGGCTGTTTTAATAATATGATATACGAAGTATGGAACATAGTTTGTATCTCTAGATTATAAGTGGTTGTTGAAGTTTGGAATTATAAGTATTTTTAGATGTCTTGTTTAGGTTATCTATTTTTAACTCGAGTTTTGGATAATATACCAAGAAAGAGAGTTTTATTAATAGATCTCTTGTACCATCCTGTGTAATGTGTAGTTGCTTGACTTGCTTCATCTTTGTAAACTTTTCAATTTTCTCAATCCCGAGAAACAATATGTTACTCATGCTGTCTTTTTTGCTTGTATCCACCTAAACTGAATGATAAGTCCATATCTTGGAGATAATTAGAGAAAATCTAGCTTCCCATTGGAATACCTTATTTTCTTGCTCCCTGCAAGACTGTTTGGGGAGTGATCTACTTAGAAAACCTTTATAAGATTGATTTAGGGATTCTTATCTCTCTTTTTTGTTAGGGTTCAAGCATTGATATTGTCTCCTACAAGGGAGCTCGCAGCACAAACAGAAAAGGTGATATTGGCAATTGGAGATCACATAAATATTCAGGTACATGCATGTGTAGGAGGCAAAAGTGTAGGGGAGGATATCAGAAAACTAGAGCATGGTGTACATGTTGTTTCTGGAACTCCTGGAAGAGTTTGTGATATGATCAAGAGGAGAACATTACGTACGAGAGCTATAAAACTACTAATTTTGGTACGTATAGTGGATCTTCCTTCTATGGATGTACACTACTGTGCTTTCGCAGGCTTATGCTTTTCTACTTTATGTTAACCTTCCCATGAAACAAGGTAAGCTGTATGCTCCGTAATATTTACTGTAAAATAATCCTTGAGTTTTTGTAGGATGAATCTGATGAGATGTTGAGCCGTGGTTTCAAGGAACAGATTTATGACGTTTATAGATATCTTCCACCGGAACTTCAGGTTATCTATTACCTCTTCTTTTATATGTAAATTTACTCTACCTTTCTCAATGCTTGCACATACTCACAATTATCATGACCCTATCATAGTCAACATTTTTGTTTTTTGCCTTTGGTGTACATCAACTATGGTGTGTATGTCATGCCACTCATGCTCTTGAATTTCATTAACTGAAAGTCAGAATGAAGTTTTCTTATCGCTGATTGAAATGTTTTGTTCAATTATATTATTTTATTGATATTCCTGTTTTAATACTTGCATTAATATGTACGGAGTAGTTTACATATTTACCTTGATTAAAAACAGGTTGTATTGATTTCTGCCACACTTCCAAATGAGATTCTTGAGATAACAAGCAAATTTATGACAGATCCTATTCGGATCCTTGTAAAGCGTGATGAGTTGACCCTAGAGGTAAGTATTTATTTTATCTACAGTTATATTGTTAGGAGAGAATAGACATACAGTAAAACATTTGTATTTTTTCTTCTCATTCAGGGCATCAAACAGTTCTTTGTTGCTGTTGAGAAGGAAGATTGGAAATTCGATACACTGACTGATCTTTATGATACCCTGACCATTACTCAAGCTGTAATCTTTTGCAACACAAAACGTAAGGTAACACAATTACGTTTTTGCTTGTATCATTTTCCTCGGAGTTTAAGAATGTTTATGCATGATTTTTTTTCTATTCTTCACATAATCGTTTTCCAGAATCTGGGATTTTGGTATCATGGTATTTATGTTGAAGTCTTTAGAAAATATTGTAAGGAATGTCTAGAAATCAAATCAATCCCGATTCAAAATTGAAAGTGTGAGTTGGTGTAAATACAATGTATGGGCTGTTAGTGTCACAACTTAAGCTTTGAATTGTATATATGAGAATCTAGAACAATAATGATACCTTTAAAATTATGCAGTTCAAGTTTTTAAATCACTTCAGTTTCTTCACCACAATGATTACCTGGCATTTAGGAAGTATCAGAACTGAAATCTGAAACATTTTAGCTCTAGTCAAATGAACATAGTATATTGTGGCAGGTGGATTGGCTCACTAGCAAGATGCGTGAAAGTAACTTCACAGTGTCGTCCATGCATGGGGATATGCCTCAAAGGGAGCGAGATGCTATAATGGAGGAGTTTCGGTCTGGCACAACTAGAGTCCTCATTACAACAGATGTTTGGGCTAGAGGTTTGGATGTTCAACAGGCAAGCTCTTTTATCCTTGTGGTTCAAAGTTCATATACATGTATTTAACTATTCCTTCTGTCCCAAAATGCAATTTACAGTTTACTTCGGGATTTAGGAAAAGTGTTGGAATGTAAAACGTGTGGTTGTAGTTTTTCTAGAAGAGTGAAACATTTTCATTTCTTTAACATGAAAACAAAGAAGTTTACACTATTTTGGGACATCCTAAAAAGGAAATGTAAAGTTCATTGTGGGACATGCGGCATTTTTAAAATTATTATTTTATTTTAATTCAACACTTCCATAAGAAATGTGAATCCAAATGTGTAAATCAACAAGTAAATCAGAGACCCATAGAACCACATGTATGTGAGAAATAGGAACCGTAAAATAGAAGGTTGCTAGTTTTGAATGCTTACCAGATAGAATTGCAAACCGTGATGTAATTGGTTTGCTTTTGTGAACAGGTTGTCTAGAAACTAGAAAGCCTAAACTAACATCATTCCAGTAAATCCAATTTAGATGGCAAGTTAAGTCGTCTGCTCTTAAATCTTGCTAACAACACATCAGGCAATGTTATTAAACCATCTTATAATCCAAAACCAAATCCTTGATTTGTCTTGAACAATGATTGGATCTTTTGCAAAGCAAAATTCTTAAGCTAGATCGTTTTTTAGCAACCCTCAGATGCGGTTTTATATAGCACGTATTCATTTCAATATGGACCATGAAAGATGAGTTCCTGCAATGCTACTTAAACTCATTTCAATATCATCGTGATGTTTCGTTTACCCTAACGTTTCAGGTTTCGTTGGTTATTAACTATGACCTTCCAAACAACAGAGAGCTCTATATTCACCGCATTGGTCGTTCTGGTCGTTTTGGGCGGAAGGTATACTTTTTTCCTGTTCTTTGCTGGCTCTATTTTTGGTGTCCTAAAAAAATCCAATGTAGCCTGGAACACTTTGCCCTTATTTGGGAACAATTTTTCAGTTAGCATTTTAGATAAATTTTCAATAGTGCAAATTAAATTAGGAAACAGTATGTTAAATGCTGCCTCTAGATAGTCTTTTCAAAATCTAAAACTAAACGCTGAAGTTGTTGTTAAACGGACACTTTGAATGGATGAAATTTAGGTTAAAAGCAAGGGAAGTGGTATTACATCTCATTTGCTATTTGTTGGTTCCAGGGTGTTGCCATAAACTTTGTGAAAACTGATGATATCAAGATTCTGAGAGACATGGAACAATACTACAGTACGCAGATTGATGAAATGCCAATGAATGTGGCTGATTTGATATGATTGATTCATCGTGTTTGGCACTTCTACTTGTACTTCTTGGGTGTTAGGTTGTGGCACCGGGCATGGCGTTTTGCCTGTTTTATTCACTTTAACCAAAGTTTCTGGCTGTTGGGTTTGGATGCGATTGTGGTCTGGTTTTCGTTGCTTAGCAAACTTGTTTTTTTATAGGAAATGTATGTATACTAATTAAGATTTTTATTTATGGCTAGTGTGTGAGTGTATGTGCCTTGCTGCTCATTCATGAACCAATGGTATGTTTTTTGTCAAGATTGAATTGAATTTCATGATTCTGTGTTTCACTTCTACTTTGGCCTTGTTTGAAAAATGTTAGTGTTTTGGATAAAGTATTAATTATATAGATTAATTCTGAAAATGTTAAACCTAAAAGCTATGTTGGATGATGTTTTCAAAACATTAATGCTAACTTCTAATGTTAATGCTAAAGAGGGCTTTTGTGGAGGAAAGAGAAATGGTAATTACACATTTTCTTTCTTTCCTAGGTTTAGAAAATGCAGAGCAAGTGTTTCCAAACAATTTATCATTTGCCATTTTACGAGTGAGAATTAATATTGTTTTATGGCTTTTAGTTTCCGTAATTAAATTCGAATGTTCCCCATTCCAATTCTTCATCCGAAATGTCATCCTCATCAAATATTCATTCCATTCTTTCTCCTTCCACGGAAGGACAATTACTTCCTCCATCGAAATCATTTTAAATGAAAATGATACCGAATTAAAAGATAAAAATTACGCCCTCCGTCCTATATCTTTCTTCCCATTGCGCAAAACGAAGAAAAATCCCAAGTTTTTTCAATATATTTTATTTAAATATTGGTATAGAAATAAAAAATAAAACATAAATATTTAAAAACTACATCAAAAGTTCAACAAAACAAGTGGTGACAAGAATATTTTGTTTTATCATATAGGCCATGAAACAACACAAATAAATATAAATTCCCGTAAAGTTGGAATTGTAACACCCCAACCCGCGTAACCCGAACCAACGAGTTAGCGAATCGGGTTGTTACTAAGTTGGTGCTCACATGCCTAAATTTTTTTTTCCTAAATTGAACAATTAAATCAATTGTAAAATTCGTCCGTAGGGTTTTAACTAAACCCGAATTCACCAGAATATTTAAATAAATCCAAACGTCGCGGAAGCATAAGGAAACCAAAGTAACGTTCAACCGTTCATATAATCAAATAAAATAATGTAGTTTAATTATTAAAGTAAACAAGAGCCATCCACGCCACACCACCACTTCACTGCCCTCCGGGTTGCCCATCCAAATCTGTGTTCCTACCTGCGTGCAGTCAAACAACAACGGCTCAGCGAAACGCTGAGTGAAAATATACCTAAGCCAGCATTAACTCACAGAATAGCACCACATTAACATACAATCAACAACATCATGTGATCACAAAGAAAATAGCTTAAATAAACATATTTATATTATCACCTTCCATTTGAACATCATGTCCTTATTTAATTCCACATCAACTACTTTGAGTCATGGCACCCCAAGCGATGCTATAAAAGGGCCAGCTCGGAAACCCAAAGGAGATTCACTTTGGGCGGGTTGAAGCCCTGTCCCTACGATGCCAGGACAGGTCGCGGACTTCCGTACGTACGTTTTTAACCCAAGACCACCAGGGGTACGACGACGCCCCGCAATGGCCAATTTCTTAACCATATCCTATTGTTGATTCAATCAGTCAATCCAATTCAGGTCCGCCTAATTATACTAGGTGGTCTATTTCCCATATATTATTCATAATCCACAATTTTCACCAATAAGATCAACTTAATTTAAATCTCAGTTCACAATTCACAACAAATCACGTAGCGGCCTATCCGGGCCAAAGATCCACGATTACCGTCATGCATAATCAAACAAACCCAAATTACAATTAACCCAACTTACCTGCGCGGAATCGAGCCCAAGGAATCGATCCTCAAGCCCGCTGCCCCCGCCGGAGCAGTCCCCATTGTCACCAGACCAACCCCGGCACCACCGCCGGTAGCCGACCCGGCTGCCCGAGCCCGTAGCCCGACCAAAAAGCCCTATTGGGTGATTCACAGCAACTCGAGCAATCCCAAACAGCCCCAATTGCATCAATTTGAGTCCAAACAGCCCTGATTACACCCAATTGCACCCGAAAGGACCCGATTGAACCCAATTAGACCCAAATTGAATCCAACGGGAACTAATTGGACCCAATTGGATCCCACACAGCCAACCCAAACCACTGTCGGAGCCCTGACCGGCCTGCCGACGTCCGCCGCCGGCGTCTCACCGGAATCCGGCGGTGTTCAACCCCCAATTTCTTCAAACCCAACCAAATTCATCAATTAACAATCAAATTCACAATCAATTACTAAATTATACGTTAAGGAAGTTCTAATCTATGAATTAACGCTAACGGAAGGTATAGAAACAACAAATCACCTCAAAAGTTGAAGAAATCGGATCTTAGATAGGAAGGGTTGGTCGCCGCTGCTCCTCGTCGGCCTGGCGCACGCGAACCGGAACAGTAGCGAGAGAGAGAGAGAGAGATAAACGGAAGCGGTCGGCGGCGTCGGATTCCTGGTCGCCTCTCGTCGTCGGCGCAGCGTGCAGAGGGAACGAGCAAAACAGCGAAGGAAAACGGACGCAGGGAAGAAAGGAAAGGTTTGTGCGTGTCTGTAACTCCCAGGCTAGTTTAATACGGAGTATATAATTAAACACATTTAGGGTCCACTTAACATACTTAACCCATTTGGATAAGTTTAACCCCAATTACTTGATTCGTCAATAGTATCTTGGACCCAATAAGCCTGATTCACAATCCGTTTGCGCGATCGGATTCAGAACAACGAGCTCTACAACATAGGATAAACCCTCATTAATTAACGCAAATTATAAAATAATCCTCATATTGACTGATCCAATAATTAATTAATTTTATAAATTAATTAAAATACTAAGCCGGGCTTTGGGGCGTTACAGGAATAATGCTCTGGGAAGAAAGTTTTAGGACGTAGGGAGTACATTTTAAAAATTATATGAAAAAATTTACAAAACTAGAAATTAGATGACTATATTGGAGTAGTTTTGAACATGTAAATATTGATTCTGAATTTTATTTAGTGAATAAAGAATGATAAATATTCATTGAGTACATATATAAATGACTGAATTCATTGAGTACGCTTCAAACGTCCCTAAATTAATGTCTGCTTCAATCTTCTTTGTGAAATGACAAACTTTCACTTTAATTAATACTGAGTAAAAATGGAATTAAATATAGGCATGTAATTAATTTTATTAGATTTATTTTCTAACATGTTTTCAAAATATTATTTTAATCTAATTTATTTACCTTATATTTTATTTAATTATAGTTCGGACAATAAAAGGATTGATTGTAAAAAAAGTTAAAATTAGACGAAAAATGTTAAAGATACCCCAAAAGCAGCTATAAACACCGGATTTAGGATTTTTGGGTATGTGCGAACTAATTCCAACAAAATTGCAGGATAATTTTTAATCTTTTCAAATTATTATTTTGTTCACAATTATTTTGACAATAAGTAATTCCTTCTTTCTCATGAGATGTTCACTTTTTAAAAATAAAAAAAAAACTGTCCAGAAAAAATAGTTTTAATTTCGTGTGCATACCATTTTTTTTAATCTTGCATGCCTTTTTATATGCATTAGTAATCGTGTCAATCACTACAGATGGATTATGTGTAACTCATTCCCTTCCAATGAAATTGGTTTTAATTTTCTCATTAGAAAATATATCATGGTGATTAAAGCTTAGTTTTTAGGAGTGTGAATAATTTTTCAAGGGTTAGAAATTAAATCAATACTTGACGATTTTAATATACAAAATACGGAAAATAAATCATTAATATACAAAATACGGAAAATAAATCACGGAGAAATAACATGTACTCCGTAAATTAAACTAATACTCTCTCCGTCTCTAAATATTTGTCACACTTGTATTCCCGAAAGAAAATATCAAGTTTTTTCAATTCATTTTACTTACATATTGGTATATAAATAAAAAATAAAATTTACATATCAAAAAATTATATGAAAAGTTATTCAAAATAAGAGGTGTCAAGAAAATATTATTTAATCAAATAACCAATGAAAATGTAGAAATAAACTTAAATTTCTGCGACTATTGAAAAAGTATGTGTGACAAATATTTTGGGACGAATGGAGTAAATAGTTAAGGAATAATAGCCTTCAAAAAACTGAAAAAAGTTGAGTAATTACTTTAAGAAAAAATCATTCATCTCTTAAAAACTGATTTCATTCATAGATGTCTAAATTCATACGAGTACAAACCAAATCTTGAATAATGTGTCTACCATTACAACTACAACAATAAAAAAAAAGTAAAGATGTAATTAATTAACGATTAATGAAATTTAATTTATTCAAAATCTAGAAGCGAAGCACGCCGACGTAAGGTTTGACGGCAGAGCCCAAATAGAATCTGCCGTTATGCTCTTCCACCTCACTCACGGAGCTCAAACGGTCGCTGCCGTGGCCGTCAAGAAACTGCACAATCCGACCGTCCTCCGCAAACTTGATCCCGATCGAATCTCTAACGACGTCTCCGCCGGCGGCAAGCGTCTCGTCCCTCAGCTCCGACCTCCCGCTGTTGAGCGCCACCCAGAACTCCCCCCTACGGTTCCTCTTCACGTTATCCGGCGCCCTTATCAGCTGGGCAAACAACTCCGGCGGCGCCAGACCGCCGCCGCCGCCGCCGAGACGGAACTTGTACAGCCTCCGCGTCCCGCCTTCCGCCACTACGAGGAAAGACCCGTCCCTGCTCAGGGCGATCCCGTTGGGGAAAGCCAGCCCCCTGTACAGAACCCTCACGCGCTTGTCCCGCGCGTGGTACGCCAACACCCTCCCGGTTCTCTCTCCTCTGTTGAACGACTTGAGATATTCTCGGCGCTGGAAAACCGCGCTGCTGTCGGTGAAGTACACGACTCCGGTTCTCTCGTCGATGTCCAGACCGTTGGTGAGCCGGAACCGGACTCCCTCCGCCGAGTCGGCCAGGTGCTCGGCGACCCCGCCGGCGGGCCCCACCCTGAGGAGGCCGAAGTAGGCGTCGGCGATGTAGAGATCGCAGGTGGCGCGGTTGAACTTGAGGCCCAGAGGCCGGCCGCAGACAGGTTCGGAGTTCGGGTCGGTGGTGCCGTCGCAGAGAGCTCGGTTCCGGTTCGGGAGAGGGATGGAGAACTCGGACCAGCCGCGGGACCGGCCGTTCCACTTGAGGACCCTGCCGTCTGAGACGCCGACGTAGGGCCCGGCGCCGTTGCAGTCAAATGCGATACTCTCGGGGCCAAGGCCGCCGGGGAGGGGGATCTCGCCGTATCTCCGACTAGGATTTGGACCGTCGCCGGCGGCACCGGGGAGGAGCAACAAAAGAGAAAAGAGAAACAGAGAGCGGAACATGAACGACCCCACAGTCTTCATCATCTCCATGATCACACTGTTATTAATTAATTTGCAAGAAATTGGACTTTGTTTGTTTGAAGATCTCTTGTAATAAAAGAAGCAATTGTATATGGTATATGATGCATGTGTGGGTATATATAGGCTAGGGCCATGTTAATCCTAGCACTCCTTGGACGACCATTTTCGCAGTTTCTTGGTGCCCAAGTTATTTAATTGCTTCTACTAATTATTATTTTTTGTGCAAATTAAACCACTAATCCTACTAATAAGTCCCCACTCCCGAGTATTATTTGCGACTCCAGAGTACTTTGTCCAATCTACAAATGGATAAAACATTAACAAAAAAAAGGAATGTATTTTTAAAATATGTTTACATTTTTCATGTTTATCATATCGGAATTTATCATGAAAGTCATAATATACAATTACTCCTTGATAAAGAATGAAGAGTGTATCCTCTTTTTGTTCCGAATAGGTTTTATATACGAGTATGATTTTTGATACTCCCTCCGTTTGCAAAAAAGGTTCCTACTTTGATTTGGAACCAAAATAAGGAAGTGTAAAATTATAGTTGACTTCCAATTTTGCCCCTGATGTGATGGGTAAAAGTAAGATGTGATGGATAGATTATTAGAGAAAAAGTATGATGTAATAGGTAGGGTATGAAAAAGTAAGGGTAAAAGGGGTTTTTTAATAGAAAGAGGAAGTGTTTTGTTGGAAGTGAAAAAAAATGAAAGAGGACGTGTTTTAAAAAACTGAGGGAGTAATATTTAAGACTCAATATCCTAGAATTTTGCCATGTGGATAGTCTACTTGGCATTACTTTTGACAACTCAACCTTCCACCTATGCTACGGAGTAGTGACTTGACGATTTTACTTGGCTTTTAAATATGAAAATATAATGTAGACCTACTTTATGATGCAAAGTTCCATATCATACTTACCTTTTAAAAAATTCGCATAATCTTCATTTGTGAAAAAATGTTTATAATAAAAAAAGTTAAGGATAAGGCCGGATTGAGTTATTAATATTAAATCTTTATTTTAATATTAATATTTTAGTATCAATTTTGAAATTGAATCAGACTTTAAAAACTACTTTGGGCCCAATCTAGATGGTGACTCAATCCAATCCAAAAGAGTAGGTGGGGCATGTGAACCCCCTTGCTATATATAGTTTGTTTTTGCACATATCAAGGTAGACCGAAGAGTGGACGTCCACAATCTAATAGTGGACCCCATACCACTCGAGAAACACTTTGGCATTGTACTCTCTAAAAAATTACTATATTTGATATGTGCGAAAACAAACATATATAACAATGAAATATAATCATTTCCTCAAAAATATATATATGGTGAGTGTCAATTTTGAAATTGAATCAGACTTTGAAAGCTACTTTGGGCTCAATCTAGATGGTGACTCAACCCAATCTAAAACACTAGAAGGGGCATGTGAACCCCCTTGCTATATATAGTTTGTTTTTGCACATATCAAGGTAGACCGGAGAGTGAACGTCCCCAATCTAATAGTGGACCCCATACCACTCGAGAAACACTTTGGCATTGTGATATTTTTTGTCATACTCTGACATCATTTGATTACGAATTATATTTATTTAAAATAATTAAAAATTATAAAAATTCAATACGGAGTATTTAAAATTATATTTTAAAATAAACCTAAATTTTCAAAATTTACATTATAACTAAATATATTTTTTTCATAATTTGCGATCAAAGGGTGTCACAGTTTGACCAGAAAAATCAAACTGTGACAAATTTTTAGAAAAATCAAACTGTACTACCTCCGTCCCAATTTATATTGTATGTTTCAGTTTACAATGCTTGACTGAAATTATTCTCAAATAATTTTATATGAAAAACGATGTACAATTAAAAAATAAAAATTACATATTAAAATACTACATCAAAAGATCTACAAAACTAGTGGCGACATGATAATTTTATTTTATCAAATAACTATCGAAAAAAGAAAAAAAGTAAATGAAGTTTGCCCCTATGAATAGTAAATAGACAATTTAATTTAGGACGGAGAGATTATGATTTTAGTTATTTTGTCATTTTCGTTATTTTTTATATCTATTTTTTTATTTTTATCTAAATTTATACTAATTTTTAAATGAATAGAAATGGAGGTAGAAAATCATTTTAAAAATTCAAATTAAAATTTCAAAAAAAAAAAAAATTATTGGGCAAAACAAACTGTTTCCATTAACTCGCCGTTAACATTTTAACGACGACCCAAAATTCACAAATTTCAGTAAATTTGGAAATATTATGCATCTGAATAAAAGTTGAGATTATTTTTTAAAGACCGATTAAAGTTGAGATTGTTTTGGTTAATTTTTCCAATTTTAAAATGTGTAAAATAAATGCAATTGGACATTTGTAGAGATTTCGGGTCCATTGAGGTTTACGAAGCAGAGTCACTGGGTCCAGCCCAGTAACAATGCCATTGAAAGTAGAAGACAATGCGGTGTAATGCCTTCTTCTAAAAAAATGCGGTGTAAAGCCATTATGCCACGGCTCCGTTCCGTTCAACTTATTTTTTTTGATCTGATCTGATTCTAATAAGTTCTGATCTGATCTGGTTTAATCAGATCTGATCTGATTGGATCTGATCTGATCTGATTGGATCTGATCTGATCTGATATGGTCTGATCTGATTAATTATGATTTAATTTAAGATTTCAAATCAATAGTTTAATTTGACTTTATAATAACGTTTGAAAATTGTTATGATAATTCATATTATAATATAATCAATATTTTTTATTTAATGATTATTTTTCAATAAAATAAAAATAGTTAATTCATATATTAGAATAATCATTCATATTATAATGTAATAATATTTTTTATTTTATGATAATTTTTTTGTAAAATTAGAATTATACATTAGAATAAATATTTAATTTAGATATACATTTAAAAGTAATTAAATTTAGATAATCAATATATAGAAGAGATAGTATTTTTATTAAAATATCTCATCCTTATAAAAGATCAAAAGTTTAGAAACTCAAATTACAAGTAGCAATAAAAATATATTTTAAAAGTAGAATTAGATTGACATTGTCAATTAATTTTAAAACTAATTTTTCTGACGTCTAATAATTAAGGATTACTTTCTCAGCTTTTTATTTAACCTATTTCTAAAGTTTATTCTTTTTCATTTTTAAGAACAATAATGATAATAATAATAATGATGATGATGGCGATGATGATGATGATGATCATAATAATAATAATAATAATAATAATAATATAATAATAATAATAATAATAATAATAATAATAATAATTCTTGATGAGATCTTATTTTAATAAGTCCTGATCTGATCTGATCTGATCTGATTGGATCTGATCTGATCGGATTGGATCTGATCTGATCTGATAGGATCTGATCTAATCTGATTGGATCTGATCTGATCTGATTCGATATGATCTGATCTGATCTGATTCGATCTGATCTGATCTGATTTTAATAAGAATAACAAAAAATAAGAAAAAATAAGTTGAACGGAACGGGGCCTAAGGCTCCGTTCAACTTATTTTTCCGCTTTTTTCTTATTCTTATTAAAATTAGATCAGATCGATTCAGATCAGATTAAATTCAATCAAATCAGATCAGATTCAATCAGATTAGACTAGACAAGATCACATCAGATCCAATCAATTATTATTATTATTATTATGATTCTTCTTCTTCTTCTTCTTAAAATGAAATTAATAAACTTTAGAAACAAGTTAAATAGAAAACTGAGAAAGTAATCCTTAATTATTAGACGCATAAAAAATTATTTTTATATCGAGTCTAACGATGTGTTTGAAATATTTTTCCTAATATTTTTTCCCCTTGGGGTCCACACCATTATTTCCCACAGACTAGACATGTTGGATTTGGTGGAATATAACCTGGTGTTGAGGGTCGATATCAGACAGCGTGTAATAGGCCTATTTATTTTGTGCAAAATTCATTGGTGGCGGAAGCTTTGACATGTCATTAAGTCCTTTCGTGGTTAAGACGTCGTGGTGTGCGTGAAGTCGAGCTCTTTCATGATTGTCTTAGGATGGCGAAGTTGATGCGTCAAGCGATTGGTCGTACGTCCTGATATACCTTCATACCTTTGGGGTGCCATTGATGGATCTAGGGCTAATTTAGTTGGCTTTGATTTCATTTCTATTAATTTTGTTCCGGTGTGGCTCTTGTGACATTGGAATTCCCTGTTATGAGATGCTCGAGGGCGCTCCGGTATTCCGTTCGTAAAATTGACGGTTCATACCCCTAACCCCATTAGTAAACCTCCCCGCCCCGCCCCGACCCGAACACACCCCTATCCCCTTCAATTGCACCCAGAAGTTAAATTTGACTTTAGAATCAAAATTTGACTCAAGTCAAAATTAACTTGTGGGGTGCAATTGAAGGGGGTGGGGGGTTTACCGAGAGTTAGGGGTACGAACCGTCAATCGTACGAACCGGGCACCGGAGCACCCCGGGTGATCCCATGACATTGATTTCCAATCTCATGGAAATGGCCTCATTTTGTTCATCGTTCTTTTAATGCTTTAGCCCATACTATAGATAGAGAGAGTGACACCTATCTTGTTGTTCGAGACATTGCTCCCCTAAGTTTTCTTTTCTCATTGATGAACTAATGAATTCTTTTTCCCTTAAAAAAGTACTTTATTTTTTTTTTTTTGAACTTTTCTTTTTGCTTGAATGGTGGTAAGTTCACTTCCTAAAATTCACGAAAGAGTTAGACGGAGGAATTGGTTCTTGTGCTTTATTAGATTGAGAACAATACGGAGTATAATCTACTTCTGAGTAGGGGAGCAATTTCCCTACTTCCGAGTAGAGGTAAAGTATGCGTACACACACCTTCATAGAGTCTACTGTAGTGGAATTCAACTGGGTTGTTGTTGTATCTTATAATAGAGTCAATAGTATTATAAAAAGTATTCTATGTTTTTTCAAAGTGATTTTGCTTACAAATATTTAAAATAAAATAGAATATTTCAATTTTTTCCTTAAAGGTCGGTTTGACGGGAAGAAAATCAATTTTTAAATTATTTTTTTGCAGATTATTCACATTTTGCAATTTTTGCCCTTAAAAAAAGTTCACATTAATTTTTGGGCCATGCTACACTTACACTACAAATTGTACACCATTTGTACACCGCAGGTATATACAAACATTTTGATGGTTTAAACCGACACAAGTGTTGGTGCGTTAACAAAACTTTACACAGATACAAAGTGTTTGTGCATTAACAAAAATTAATTTTACACCAACACAAAGTGTTGGTGCAAACCCGCGGGGTATAAAGTGGAGTACAAAATATGGGGTAGAAGTAGCTTTATCCTTGAATTTTTTGCCCCTCAAGGCTACCGCCAAACAGCCCTCACACATTTCCTACTAAACCCTAATATTTTGTATAAATATCTCTCCATCGCGTTCCCAACCTCTTCCTTATAAACCCTACTTTTTCTTGGGTTTACAGCCGACGCCTCCATCATCTAAGCTTCTTTCTTCAATCTCAAGATGGGCAAGAAATCAAGCTCCAAGGTGATTTTTTATCGTAGAATACCCACGGTTTTTTGGTTAAGAATTTCGATTTCGTTCGGAACGAATCTTAGTTGTCGTGTACAATTCCTGATTTTGAATTCTGTATAGGTTGATGCTGCTCCTGCTGTTGTTGCTCCAGAAAAGACCATGAAGAAAGGTACTATTTGTTAGAAAAATCTATTCTTTCTCAGAGACGTAATTCATCCCACCGTTTTTTTAATGTTTCGAAGTTCTTTTGGATTCAATGAATATCGTCTCTTCCTGCTTCCCAGGGAACAAGCGAGAGGCTGAAGTTATTATGGAAAAGAAAAGCGCAAAAAAGCAGAAAAAAGGCTCTGGGTTGGAACAAGTCATTGAAAAGAAGAAGGCTGATGCTAAGACCCAGAAGAAGGTGGAAAGCAGTTCAGAGGAAAGTTCCTCTAGTTCTGATGAAGAGCTTAAGGTAAAATAAATTACCTTTTTTTAATTTTACCACTTTATGCTTGGATGTTTTACTGAACACATTGGATTCATTTCTGTATGTTTTGGTCTTGTATCCTCGGTTTTGTTTATCAATTACTTGGATCATTTGTTATTAAAAAAATGTAATTTTATCTTTTTTCAAGATACAAAAATAAATTTTGAATCTATATTGTCATTCTTCAACAATCCAATACAAAGTTAGTCCCCATTGGTTAAATGTCAGGTGAGTGTATGTAGTTTTGTGATGTTTTTCTAATTCTCTTCATTTTATAAGAACTCATTAATCTATTTGTGTTCTTCCCCAGTTGGTTGGAGTATCTAATTTAATGATGTGTTCATGGTTTTCATACTGTTCTATGGCTTTTCCACTGTTTCCAACATTGAATGATGATAGTCCTTTCTTTTCAGAAACCTGCCCCCAAAACTTTAGCTCCTCCAAAAAAAATCAATCCTTCCAAAAAAGGGAAACAGTCAAGTGATGAGAGTGATTCTGAATCTGAAGATAGCAGCTCAGATGAAGAGGTCACTGTTACCAAAAAAGTTCCTTCAGTCCCAGCCAAAAATGGGGCAGTGAATGGGAAGAAAGTTGCATCAAGCTCAGAAGAGGATAGTTCTGATGATGATGATACTCCCATGAAGGAGGTTAGTGCTCCTGCACCTGCTCCTGCAAAAAAAGCTGCGAGTAGTTCAGAGGAAAGCAGCTCTGAAGAGGATTCAAGTTCAGATGATGAGACCCCTGCTAAGAAGGCTCTTCCTAAGGCATCTACGCCTGCAAAAAAAGTTGAAAGCAGTTCCGAGGAAAGTAGTTCTGATGAAGAAGATGACACCCCTGCCAAGACAAAGGCTCCTCCCAAGTCTTCTGTCCCTGCAAAAAAAGTTGAAAGCAGTTCAGATGAAAGCAGTTCTGATGATGAGGATGACACACCTGCCAAGACAAAGGCTCCTCCTAAGACATCTGTCCCTTCAAAAAAGGTTGAAAGCAGTTCAGATGAAAGCAGTTCTGATGATGAGGATGACACCCCTGCCAAGAAAAAGGGTCCTCCTAAGACATCTGTCCCTGTAAAAAAAGTTGAAAGCAGTTCAGATGAAAGTAGTTCGGAGGATGAGGATGATGCCCCTGCCCAAAAGAAGGCTCCTGCTAAGGCATCTGTTCCTGCAAAAAAAGTTGAAAGCAGTTCAGATGATAGTAGCTCTGATGAAGATGTAAGTTCCATGTCTTGTAATTGCTCAGAGGGGTCAATCTAGTTGTCTTGATTTTGCACTGACTCCTTCTATACCACCCTGTCTATCATGCTACCCATTTTCCAGGATGCTCCAGCTGCTGCTCCATCTAAGAAAACATCAAATGGAACTGACATTAAAATGGTACTTTAACCATGACTCCATTGATCCACTTGTTTGATGATGATTTATCATGAATTCTCACATTTTTCCCGCCATGAAAATTTTTGTTACTAGATCCATCCTGTGCCCTAATATGTTTGGGGGATACTGGTGGTGATCTAATTTCCCTTTTATTTTGAATTGAAGAAAACTGATGATGAAAGTGAAGAAACCAGTTCAGAAGATAGTGAAGATGAGGAGCCACAAAAGAAGGCCACAAAGGTATGTGTATCGGGTTGGCTTTTACTCGCTTACATTTTATTATTTATACAGAGTACATGAGAAGTCCTTTTGATTATAGAATCATTGCCAAACAGTCTTAGTTTTCACATGAGTTTCTGTTTCAGAAGAGTAGTTCTGAAGACTCATCTTCAGAGGAGTCCAGTGAGGAGGAAGAAGAGGAGCCTTCAAAGACTCCAAAGAAGGTATGCATACTTTTTTTAATTTTTTTTTGCACATTTCTGGTTTCTGTTTGTAACTTCCCATTCATAAGTCATTCTCTTGAACACATTGATGGTATTGTAAATCTCATGCTGTGTCTGATTGGATAGTATATACTAGGCAATTAACTAATTATGTACACATTGTATTTTATACTGAGTATATTTATATCAGTTAGTAAATATTAATGGTAAATAGTTCCCATTAAAAATGGGACCAGTTTCTACTGTATAACCTCGGTGATCGTAGTCATATGTTTGGTTGAAGAAAAGTGTGGGAGGGAAGTTGGAAGGTATTTGAGAAATTTTCAATGTTTAGATGGAGGGAAATAGGGAAGGGAATGTTTGAATTGAATAAACATCCTCTTTTATAGTGAAATAGTGGGCACTTCCCACCAAACAAACTAGTGGAGATTTATTTTTCACTCCACTTTCTTCCTCACTTATGTATTCTCCATTTTCTTCCCCTCGACTTCCTTTTGTTGCCTCTACCAACTAACGTTGCTGTTCAGAATCCATAGGTCCTCAAGTCATACTCTCTCATGTTATGTTTGGTTGAAGGGAAGTGGGTGGGAATGAGGAGGGAGGGATGTTGGGAAACAATTGATAAAATTCTAATGTTTGGTTGGGGAGGAAAATAGGAAAGGAAATAGAATGGAATTATGAAAGAATTTTAATTTTCTTCCTCTTCACTTGTTCTCCTTTTCCCCAAGATACGATCCTTCATGACTGCCTGTTTCTTATTATGCTGTATTTTTTGCTGTTTTAAGTTTTTTGATTTAATTCTTTGCTTCAAACACTATTGGCTGTTCTTGAGCTGAGGCTTTATAACAGTTTTAGGGCATGTGCTGTTTCCAGCTTGATCCTACCAACCATAATTTTCTTTTAATTATACAGGCTAAAGATGCTAAAATGGTTGATGCAACTAGTAAGGCTCAGAGTGAAAAGAAAGCTGTAAGTGATTTTTGTATGGGTACAATGCATAATTATAATTCTCCATCTCATAAAGAGTGCACTTCAATTGTATTATTTCCATTCCCTTGTGGAGCTAAGATTCACTATTTTTTTGGCTTTGAGGCATGATAGAATAAAGCAAATTGGCTCTCTAAATTGTGTGCGCTTCTTGTAATTGTGAAGTAGCAGTTGGTCAATGTAACTTTTGACATTCATCATTGGTCATGTGGAATAGCCGCTCTATGTTTTAAACATAGGGGTCTGACTACGTACATATGACCCCCCTTACCTCCCAATGGGCGGGAGCCGTTGAGGCACTGTGGTAATGCTGTTGTTGTAGGGACTAGTCTCAGAGAGCAGTAAATTCACCTTTTCTCAATCAAGTTGAGAAATGATCTTTTAATGGGACAAACAGGAAGTGATATGACTCTTTTTGAAGAGGGTTTTTTTTTGTTAAATTGTTTCACAACATTATTGATTTTGTATTGCAGCCTAAGACACCAGCCACCCCCAGAGCACCAGAGCAAGAATCAAAAACTATCTTCATTGGAAATTTGTCATGGTCAATTGATAATGCTCATGTGTATGTTGTCAAATTTGGCATTGGAAGTTTGGATTTATGCTGACTCTTTTGTAGTGTAGCTAACTTAATTATTCTTGCTTTTAACATGCAGAGAAGATTTCTTTAAAGATGTTGGAGAGATAAAAGAAGTTCGTTTTGCTTCCTCCGAGGATGGGAATTTCAAGGGTTATGGGCATGTTGAGTTTACCACTAGTGAGGCTGCCACCAAGGTAAAGTGTAGTTGTCATACAAGTATCTTCAAAGGCTTCTATTGTTTTATCCTTTTTCATGAACATTTTAAACATTGCACTTGCCCTGACCCAAAAAGAATTCTTGTAAATGTAGCTTTTCATGTTACTTTACATCTGAAGTCCCAAGTACTAAACGTAATAAATGAATACTTAAAACATTTTTTTAAATGACCTTATTTTCTTAATCTTTTTGTAAGTTGCAGTATCTATTGTGTCTTATTTTTATTCAACTTGATCTTCTGGTGCTGTTTGTATTTAGGCTCTGGAACTAAATGGTCAACAACTGTTGGGCCGCGAGGTGAGACTTGACCTAGCAAGAGAGAGAGGTCCTTTTACTCCCAAAAGTGATTACCACAGTGGGTATGTAATTTTTCCCAAACACCAATCATGTTCACTGTGTTCCACATCGAACCTTATGGGAAATTTGTTATTGTAGGAAACGTGAAAATTCTTTCCAGAAACAAAGCAGTGGTGAAGGTACAACTATATTTGTCACGGGCTTTGACACAAATGATGAAGAAGATCAGGTTGCTCCCCCTGTGACTTTTTAGACTTTGGTTTCTCACTATGCATTCGAATGAGATCTTATTATATACTGTTGTTGTCTGCACAATTTACAGATAAGGAGTGCTCTCGAAGATCATTTTGGTGACTGTGGAAAAATCATACGCACGAGACTTCCAACCAACCCCGATGGATCTGTGAAAGGGTATGTGGTAAATCTGTTTTTTTTTTCGTAATTGAACAAACAAATAAATTTCAATATATATGAGTGACCTGACTAAATCCAAAGATTGTACTTTTATCTTGATTCCCCCGTTCAAGTGCCTTGTGCTTACAAATAAATTTCCAAGTAGCATCTTAAAACGCAAGTCATTACCACTTTGTTTGATTCAAGGAATTTGAAAGAGAAAAGAAAAGAAAATGAGGGAAATTTCTTTTTCTTGTTTGGTTATAGACGAAAAGAAAAGAGGAAGGAAAAGAAATTGAGAAAGAAAATATACCAAGACCCTATTTTTTTGAGATGGAAAAATTGACTTCTAACTGCTTTCAGTTTCTTCTAATTCTTCCAATTCCTTCCAAGTCTTCTTAAAGCAACTTAAAAGAGGTATTTATATACTAGTATAATGAATATACAATAACGTTATATATCTAGATTTATGATATAAAATCCCAAAGCACAAAAGCATGAACTCTTTCTTTTCCTCCAAATTTCTTGGACCAAACATAGTGTAAAGGCCAATTATGAGTCATTTTCATTGGAGTTTTTGAGCAACCCATTTTCATTACATTATCTTTGTTTCCACAGGCTGGGATACATTGAGTTTACTGACAACGAAGCGATGACCAAAGCCCTGGAACTGAACCGGTCCTCTTTAGGAGGCAGCACCTTGAAAGTGGTGGAGTCTAGGCCAAGGGACAACAGTGGTGGTGGAGGTAACAGAGGTCGTTTTGGTGGGGGCGGAGGAAGTTGGGGCGGGCGTGATGGGGGTCGTAGCGGCGGCAGATCAAGCAGAGGTGGCCGTGATGGAGGTAGGTTTGATCGCGGTGGAAGGAGTGGTGGAAGAAGGGGTGGAAGGACTAGTAGCATTACCCCCTCAGGTATGTTCTTATTAAAAGTTGTAAAATTGATGGTTCTTTTTCCTGTAACCACCCCTAAACCCTATCCCCGCTGCCCACCCACCCTAGCACCCCCTGTCCCCTTCTCAATATAGGCAAATGGGGGAGAAGGGGTGCTAGGGTGGGCAGGTAGGGACGGGTAAGAATCATCAATCAATTTAATTTTACGAACAGAGACCTTAAATATGTAATTTCTATTTTCTAATTTTACATTGTTTTTCATATAAAATTATTTAAAAATAACTTTAATCATAATAAGAAAAAAACTAATTCAAATAATGACACAATCAATAACCAATAAAATTAATTGAATGCATTGCATCTATGGCCAGGTAAGAAGACAACCTTTGGTGATGATTGAGGCTGTCGTCAGGTTTTTTGGGGACCACCGCAAGCTCTTCTTTTATTTATTGAAAAAGACAGTGAAGGGCATTTTGGAGATTATTGTTATTTTGATATTAACTGAGATTAGTTGTGTTTTTTAATATTGCCAGATTTTGTGTGGTGTTTTTTTTTATATTTACATTTTGTCGTAGTGGTGTACTTTCCGATTTACCTGTCCGTTATAAAAAAACCGAATTTCCGTTAAGTTTATTACCTGTTCCATTCTATTTGGGTATCTTCTATAGATGAAATGCTTGATTTTATTTGAATGATTTGACATATGTATGGCTATATATATAGGCAATTAGAATCTAAAATTAATAAATATTTATTTTCTCATAGAACTTTTTAGATGATATTTACAGAATTATATTAAATCTGTGGAATCTTGCATCAGTATAAAATAATCATGAAAAAAATTCATCAATCTTAAAGACTCTTCATGCAATCCCAACTACCTTGTCAATTGTGTCTAACAAGTTTTAGTTAGCTTTGGAATCATTTATGAGTTTGGTGGGGATTTATTGGGGTGTTAAGGGGACTGTAATTACTAATTTTGTAAATAAAACATCGTAAATACTCTCATTAGACGAGTATCTTAGTGTCAGCGTAAGTTACGTAACTAGAATACGTTAATTTTCTTATTACATTTTTATTTAAAATACAAATAATTTTTATTTATAAGACAAATTTGGGAATTAAACATTTATGAAAAAAGACAAAGGAAAAAAGAAGAGTGTAGGGCAATAGAGTATTTCACCTGAATTTGACTAATATTTTAGTTTAATGAGAGAGTGGTGTAGAAATATTAGATAAGATACAAGGAGAATGAGGTAAATTTCAAAAGTAAAGAGAATAACAATGCGTATTTACCAATCTATATATGGTGCAATAAACTCACCAACCGTCTAACATGAACTAGGGAATTATATTTCATTTCCTAAAACTGATAAAATATATTCTGCATAAAAAAAATGACATCTCCAATGGAGAAGCTCTCGAAATTGTAGATAACAAATAAGGTTTTATATAACAGAAAAACATCATATATCAACACAATCATCATCTTCTTCTTCAGTTTCATCATTTTCCCAGTCGAATTCCAAAGATCCAGCAGAGTTGATCAGCTCAGTCAATCCAGTTAGATCCTCGAGATATGTGGGGTGGTTGATCGCTTCCAGCACAAAATCCATCCCCCGCTTCTCGTATTCAGACACAACCTGTCATCTCTTGTATATTTACTACCTTTCACAAACTATAGGCCATGTTTGGGAAGAGCCGTTTTTAATCAGCATTAGCGTTTTAGATTAAATATTAACAGTGTAGATTAATTCGGAAAATGCTAATGTCAAAAGCTACTGTCAGATAGCTTTTTTCAAAACGCCAACGCTGATGCCAAACGAGGCCATAATGTCACATAACATGAGTTTACAAGCACCGATGGCTAATCTCCTGAACTATATGTATTTTTGTATTTAAAACTTAATAAGAGAAAAATGCATAGTATTGGCTTGTATATGAATGAATCTCTCACCTTAGAAGAGCAAGCTGTGCAACTGGGAGAAGCATGACCCACAAGAGACATTTGAGAGAATTGAGACAAAGAGCTACGGATCTGATGTGGTAGTATGCCTAGAGGCTGCTCGTTGCTCCCGTTATCAGTAGAATTTGCGAATTCTGCTTCGGCATATATCCTGTTCATTGTGATTCCAACACATTAAAGATATGAATAAAACAAAAAATAGGTGTGCCAAAGCTCAGATTCTCAGGGTTTTGGAACCCCAACGGAGCAATTTACACTATGTTTGGTTCAAGGAATTTGAAAAGGAAAAGAAAAGAAGAAGTGGAAAACCATTTTTCTTGTTTGGTTAGAGGGGAAAAAAAAAGAAAAAGTGGAAGGAAAAGAAAATGAGGAGGCAAAATGTACCAAGTGGAGGGAAAACCAAATTCCTTCCATTTTGGTGAGGAAAATGAGAGAAAACCATTTTCTTTTCTTTTCCTTCCAAAATCCTTGAGCCAAACATAGTGTCAGAGCTCTCAAAGGACACACAGCATGAAACAAAAATTTTCCTCCAAAATAACATTCAACTGTGAACCAGAGGAAAATTCTTTAAGACCAAAGAAAGGGCAGGCGGATAGACAAGTATATCAGTTTTTGGTATTTAGAAGAAGAATTACCCAGAAGGATGATGCAGTATGCCCACCAACAGTTCAACAGCAAGGGAGGATGCAATAGGAGCAAGCCCAGGACGAGTAACCGTGCACTGTTGGTCCAAAGTACGATTGGCAGTTGACTACACACCAAATACTATTGTTACTAAACACAGTTTTCGTGATAATATTAATAGAAGTAATCATAATAGTAATCCAGACTAATTTTGTTAGTCTGTTATAATAAGAATTATAAGAATCCGGTAAGGTCCATAAGTGTGGGGCTTGGAGACGGTGAGTGCACACACACCTTACCCCTACCTATTAAGGCAGAGAGGCTAATTCTAGAAGACCCTTGTCTCAAGAACAGTTGATAGCAATCAAATATAAATGATGAAGAGTTGAGATTACATCGATGGGAGCAACTACATCATTGCAGAAGTAACACCCCAATCTCTCCTTGCCATTTGTTT
Organism: Cuscuta campestris; assembly: GCA_900332095.2. Lineage (NCBI taxonomy): Eukaryota > Viridiplantae > Streptophyta > Magnoliopsida > Solanales > Convolvulaceae > Cuscuta > Cuscuta campestris. Next base: position 1,234,026 of record OOIL02006793.1, on the reverse strand, counting down.
CGGTGACTGAGAGCTTCTTCGTATTAGCTGAGCAACTGCGAAGAGTTTCATCTGGTAAAGTGCTCGTGGGACCGGCTCCATGGCGCATCACAAGGAAGCTATCAAAACCTAGAGCTGCAGTGATAGTGACCTGCAGCAATTTTGTTTTGTATAAAATATGGTTTAGAAAGTGATTGAAATTAGAAGGGTGTAAATGAAAAGGAAAGATGATGGCAAAATTGTAATAAGGCCATTTTAAAGAGAGTGGACCACTGGGAAAAAATTGTGGGGAAATAATTCAAAAAGAAAATATTCGCACGAGAAAAAAAAACAAACAAACCTTGTTGGCAGTGGCACAAAGCAGACTGGGAAGCCACCGACTTTCTCGAGTATCAGTCAGTAAAAAGATTACATCATGAGAGGAAATCAAGCCCTGCAAGAGTTTGCAGTCCTCAAGTACATTAAGCTCTTCTTGTTTTGGCACTGGGTGACCCGGCATTGGAATAGCCATCACAACACCATCTGCTTCCTGAGAAGAAAAGGATACCAACATTTCAAGGTTACCATTCCTTACAGGTCTGTTTGGAACTCGTAAAATGATAGGGAAAGAAATAGAGAGTAAAACACGGGACATTGAGAAGGAAAAATGTGGAGTGGGATGAAACATTGAGTCAAACTTAATATACTACTCATTTTATTTTATGCACTTCTATAGAAAGTTTAAGAAATTTAATCTCATTTTACATTTTTTAAAAACAAATTTCATTTTCCTAGGTAAAACCAATCACAAGAAAATTGCTTTTGATGGGATTTCTTTTTCCTTTTCCTAGCATTTTCATGGATCCAACATACTGTATGGAATCTGGAAAATACAAAGGAACAGTAAGAGAAACCATAAAAGATAACTGGAAGAAAATGTGTGGGGTAAAACAATAGATTCGTTTTTTATGTATTTGTTGACAGTTGACACTCATTTTGCTTATTACGGAGTAATATAAATTATACTCCTAGATATGAAGACCGAGAAATCTAAATCTAAATTCATGTGAAAATTAATCATATTTTGTTTTCTTTTGCATTTTCTATGCATTTTTCTTTTCACTATCACTTTCTGGGATCCAAAAAGACCTTAAGGCGAAAGTATATGAAGAAATTTGATTACCACAGCTGGAAATATTCGTTTTAAACTTTCAGCAGCTGCTTCTGCCTTAAATTTACCCCCACTCAAGCAGTCATCCAGTATGTAAAGAGATTGCCTCAAAGGATTTGACATTGAGACCTTTCCACTGTCAAGCATTGTAATTTTTCGGACACCCCATGCCTGCAAAACAAGAAACAACCCAACTTGTTCAATATGTAGTCACACAGCAAGGCCCACCCCCTGTGCATTTGGTGTGAATACTCACCATAAGCATTCTAGCAACTTGGCATCCAAGTGTGCCTGCTCCCAGTAGAAGACACTTAGTAGCAGACAATAGGTTAACATTTAGCGAAGGCAATGCACGCCATCTCATCAGCTTTAAGTTCAAATCTGCAGCAGAAATTGCCAGCCTAGAAATGTGCAAAAAACAAATCTGAGATGACATATAGTCCAGTGCATAATGACATTTGCAAGATCATTTGTGCAGACCTTGTTGGATCCATAGTTTCGGCAAGGGTAATACATCTAGAAGCCATCTTCCCTTTGTTGGTCTCCCATCCCACAACTTTAGGAATAATTTGATGATCCCTCCATCCTATTTATGAAAATACCAAAAAGCAAAGCTATGTTTGGAACTCACAAAATGGTAGGAAAACAAAACTAACGAAAATGTTTAGATTAATGTATAGTTTTACCTTTGAAGGATTAGTATAACCAATACCTAAATAATTTTGTGTTGAAGATTTTTTGAATTTTCCCCTATATTTTCTATATTTACAAATATCCCTCCTATTTTCTTCCCCTTAGCCTTTTCCAAGTGCCAAACGACTACTATGGTTTATGGAAAGTGAAACCAACCACTTTCTGCCGCTACCTTGGGAAACAGATATCAGTGCTTCTCCAACAAGGGACAATCCTAGATCTGCAAAGCCACGGCTCTCTCTGTAGCAGAAAAATTTAGCCTTTTCAAGTCCCCATCTTGCAGAAATATAAGCAAGATAATTTCGTAGTGGCCAGCCGGGATTACTTGGAAGGTTACAAGGGTCATAAAAACCAAAAATAACCTGGCAGGCAAAGAAACTTCTATCAAAGAGAACTTGAAATGCAATAAAATTTCATTTTGCGAGATAAGTCTAAATTATCTACTGAAATCATTTTGTATTCATACACAATGCAATTTTTATTCGATTGCTCAATTTGACTAAAAGAGTTAAATTAGATGAATATTCTGCAATTTTTATTCAATTGCAACTTATTTTCTTCACAACCTATCTCTCCAATTTTGAGAGATAAGAAATTAGAATTGCTTATTCATTTTTTCTTTACACTCTCCGTATTTTACAACAATCAAAACAAGAGAGAGAGAAACACATATAAGGAAAACTTATTTTCCTTTCCCCGTCCCGCATGAAGCATACATTTACACAATTTTTTGGTATTTTCACATAAATGTATTCTGAAATTTTTATCAAGCTCATACGAAATAAAGTATTACTCCCTCCGTCCTATATCTTTCTTCCCAGTTCGCAAAACGAAGAAAAATCCCAAGTTTTTTCAATCTATTTTATTTAAATATTGGTATAGAAATAAAAAATAAAACATACATATTTAAAAACTACATCAAAAGTTCAACAAAACAAGTGGTGACAAGAATATTTTATTTTATCATATAGGCCATGAAAAAACACAAATAAATATAAATTCCCGTGAAGTTGGAATAGTGCTCTGGGAAGAAAGTTTTAGGACGGAGGGAGTAACACTTTCAAGGTCGAGATATTATGAACAGACCTCATGACCCTCATTTCTACAAGCTTCCCAATCCCTCAGATGCCTTATAGTGATATTAGAATCAGATGCAATGGACACCAGAAAAAATGGAACATCTGCAATTAACTCACTTGTTTAGTATCCAGCGATCATAGTGTTAGCAATAAATAAATATTTATACCTGATATGGAGCCTGACTTACGCCAAACATTGCACGCAGCTGACAAGTATTCAGCCTAAAATCCAAAAAAGAAAAAAATGTCAAAATGAGATCTATTTCTGTAAACCAACAAGAGCCTGTTAGTAGCCAAACATAGCAAACAGTGAAAAAGAAGAAACATTTTTCATACCACTATTTCAGCCATATAATAATTCAAAACAAACAGGCTATGAACGAAAAATATATCCATAAACACAGAACCTCTTTGTGGTTGAAGCACTGTGAAGCTGGCTTCAAAGAAACTAATGTTGCAGGAGGATCAAGAACAAGAGCTGGGTAAGCAAGCCAGTAGTGGAAGCTCCACTTCTTCAAGTCTGCAAATGATATAATAATGAATCTCAAAAGTAGCGCACTATCTTCCTCTACTTTGCCCGAGTGAATGTCATCCCATATCTGATTCGGCAGTAAAAAATGAAACATCAACTACCCATTTAATAATCCCAGTGCAAAAATGACCTTTCCACATAACCTAAAGTCACCATAACCTACTATCTTCTTATCGGTTTACTACCAAACACGGTTAAACATGCAATATTCAAAGTTGAATAATTGAATAAACCTTTTTCGCTTCTGTCTTTATTAGGCTTTGCTTGTCAAGAGCACGGAAGGCCTCCAATGTGTTCGTGTTGTAAAGGGTGCCAGGTACAGGGCAACGATTTCTATTCCCCTGACTTCTCTGATGCGACAAGTTTTCTCCACGCTCGGGAGGCAACGATTCAGCAAGAAGTGTCAAGTGATTAGCAACTTGATGGTGTGAGCAGGGTGCATAGAAACCTGACAATAAACCATCCAAATTGGCTTATCACAAAGACTCATCAATTTTTCTGATCACTGGAGAATGAATAAATTAAAGAAGCTCAAAACATTATCACAGAAACCTTAAAGATTAGTTCAGATAGATGGTTTTGGATGGAAGGCTTTAGAAGTCTAGTCTATATTTTGATAAATAGAATTTTTCTTGCAATAAAGTAATTATGACTAAAATGCTACATGATCATCAATTATTTACTCCTCAAACTTTAATAAAATCTTCTTAAGAAGTTTAGTTTATATTTTGATAAATAGAATGTTTCTAAGAACAAGTAAATTATGACTGAAATAATATAAGATCACCTATAATTAATTCTTTAATTATAGAAAGTATATATACTAAGCCTCCAGAGCCTTCCAACCAAATCCAAACTTGAATATCACCCTAAGAAGACTAATTTTTTAAAAATGAAAAAGTTAGTGAACACAGCCTGCATCCCTCAGGAAGCAAGCGAACATAAAATTAGCTCCATAATTGCTCTATCCAACAAAAAAGTGGCATAATTTCACCTCACCAGAAGTGAATCAAGTTTGATTAAGCTTTGAACAGTTCGTTGAGATTCGAAATCAAACATTATTACTATAATAGAACGAAGAGCAGAGGAGAGAGTTCGATCGGATCAAAGAAGTAGAGCGAAGCGTGCCTGTGATTGGAATGGGGGAATCGTCGAGGCCCAAGTGGTTGAGCTTGAGCGAGGAGAATCTGTGCCAGAAACCCGCATCTACAAGGCTTTGAAATGGCAGGAATTGAAGAACACTGTTTGTCTTCTTCGCTTCGTCGTCCTCATTCATACCTCCTCTATTCTCCTCTCTCCTATACGGAACGGGAGGAGTATTACCCAACAGAATGATATGACTCGCAGTTGAACTCAGTCCGTCACTCATCCATCTCAACTCTTTGAAGTTAATTTTGACTTCGTAGTAAATTTTGACTTCAAGATCAAAATTAATTTGTGAGTGCAATGGAAGAGGACTATGAGAATGTGTCCTGGTCGAGATAGAGTTATTGGTTTAGTGGAGGGGTTAGGACTTAGGAATAGTAATCTTCAATTTTACGAACGGGACACCGTAATAATTTCTAGTCATCCTATAATATTGCTGGACAATATCACATGAACCACTTCGTTTGTAAATAAGGAGCAAATTTTTCTTTTCTTTACTCTAATACTGTCCAAAAATTAATCAAAAAATTGATGTTGGATACATCTAATTTTTTGATAAGAACTGTCAGATATCTCTAATTGTTAAAAGAGTAAATTCTCAATGATCCCTTGTAATAACATATTTTCCCAATTCAGTCCTCAATAAGTTATAATTACATACGTGGTCCTTTATAATTGAAATTTATTTTCCATGTAGTTCTTTGTAAATAATGTTACTTAAATGATGATCAATTTAAAGTTATTTTGGCAATTCTATCATTTAAACTTATAGTATATTCTCAAAATGGTAAATTCTATGCAATTAAATGTAAAAATAAAAAATACATTGACTATACATAATTCATGAATTACTAAAAACTGTACACAAAATCTTTTAAAATCTGAATCAAATACACATCTTTAATTAGAAAAAATCATTTTGGAAAAGTGCTTCATTAGATATGACCATTCTAAGAACTTATTCTAAATTTAGTTGATAAAAAACTAAAATACCCTCATAGTTAATCATTATTTGATTAACATTATTTACGAAGACTATCTAGAAAATAAATTTTAATTATAGAAGATCACATAGAGACCACATAGATAATTAAAAATTATTGAAGATTAATTTAGGAAAACATCTTATTACAAAGAATAAGTTCATTATGCAAATCTTAAGGCTCTCTTTCATACATGGAAATGTAATTGAATTAGAACTAAAATTCCATATGGAGTAGAATGGAATGTGATGAAATTCAATTATAAATCTTTTGTTTGGTAAATTAAGGAATTGATAGCAAATCTTTTGTTTGATAATGCAAAATTGTATATAAAATTGATATGAATTTATATTATGATTCCAAATCTACATCCACATATTTTTGTGCTACCAAATCCACAATTTTTGGAAATTGATATGAAAAGAATCTAAAACTAAAATTTAATTTCAAATCCACGTACTTCTCTACTATCAAACAACATAATTAGAAATGAAGTCTCCAATTCTAATTTTATAACTTAAATTATGTGTATCAAACAACATAATTAGAAACGAAGTCTCCAATTCTAATTTTATAACCTGAATCATGTGTATCAAACGGAGCCTAACACTATGCTTGGTTTAAGAATTTTGAGAGAAGAAAAAAATATGATAACATTTTTTCATATTTAGTCAGAGAGGAAAATTAAAAAAAATAGGTTAAGAAAAAGAAAACCCAAATTCTTTCTATTTTAGTAAAGAAAATGAAAGAAATCATTTTTTTCTTCCAATCTTCCTGAATTCTTCAAAACCAAACATAGAGAAAGAAGCTAATTTCAAGGGACCCCTGCTCCACAAACACAGAAACATAAGCTAAGACGCAAACAAAGGAAGCACTTATAAGCCACATCCCAAAAAGAAACTTTTTCTTTTTGAATGGAAATGAGCAAATGTATTAAAAATTATATAAAAATAGGAGTTTTTTTATAAGCCACCTCGCAATCATACTATACAGCTTTAGCATATACAAAAAACAATCCATCCACAAGCACAAGAGACTACCTATCCAACCACCCCACCACCACATAGTGTGCCCATCTTCTTTCCTTCCTCTTTCAAGAAAATAATACTACACTTGCTCACTCCTGCATTCAAATTAAAAAAAACAGATTTTAAAAAAAATATTTAAATTAAAAAAAAAAAGAATGTCAAACTGTACATTTATAGGGGAATGGATCAAAGCACATAAAATATGAAGGATACCTTGCTCGAATAAACAGAGATGGCCACCCATTTGAACTCGTTCTTGTTTCGACAGAGGATGAGAGCATGGGTAGGAAGAATGAGAATGAGAGAGGGGACAAGTTAAAAAGCAGAGTCAAGAGGGTATATATGTAACTTTAGTCGATGCTCAACCTTCTATATGCCATATGATGTTTCATGTTTGATTGATAGACTGCCCGGTGTGTAAAGATTTCGCATTACCAGCAGCTCTGATATGAACATCACTTTTCCACCCGAATAACAGTACTTTGCAGCTACACAAACTCAAAGAGAACTTTTTCTCTTTTGGTGTTTGTGTGCGTGCGGGAGGGGGGTGGGGTGGGGGGTCTGGGGAGCATATAAGATTAACGTACAAAAGGAGAGAAAAAGTTGACAAAAAAGAATTTGGGAGGGGGTGGGATGGGGGGGGGAGTTCATAGCAACTGGGCCAAGCAAAGTTTGAGAAAATGAAGAACGGAGAATGGAAAATAGGAGAGAATACATTGGTTTTCCTCTTGTTGTGCTGAGCTGCCGATGTGTAAAGTGTGAGAAAATGGTGCTACAATGGGGCTTTCCGGGGCCCATCCTGAGATGATACAACCTTGTTTGATAACCTGCGCTTGTAGCGTTTCAGAACTGAAGCCAGATTCTCTTTCCCTTTGGGAAATGCCACGTCACCAGCTGCAGTTCCGGTTCTACCCTTTCGACTAGAGATGGAAATTTCAATATCTTTTATCAACTCTAAGAGCATTGGCGCTGTCGTGCATTTTCCACGGCTCTGTTTTGCAGGCAGTGCCAGACTCCCGTTTAAATGCCGCTGTTGGTGGCCAACCGGAATTTGAAGACAAAAGCAGGGAGTCATGGGTGAATGGGGCTTGAAGAATGCTAAATCAATTATTCCCTGCAGTTATAATCATAAGAATTATTATTGTCATTATACCCAGATTATGTAGTTATAAACATGTAAAGACTCACATACAAATATAATACTCTGCTAGTTGGATCAATCAAGGCTAACTTTTCATGCACTTTGCCAAGAAAAAAAAAAGAGGAAAAGGGTTACAGATAAACTACCCATGATAAATTTAGTTAAACCTACAAATTAATTTAAAAACTGCCCGTGGATATAAGTATCATTCATGATTCACCCTCTCCCCCCCCCCCCCAAAAAAAAAGAGTCATATTGCCAACACTCCTTTTGTCCCTAACAGCAAATCCAGAATGATCAAACAAAGGTAATTTATCATAAATTTGTCAAAAGACAAGTTACTATCCAATAAATTTTAAAAAATATGAGTATGATTAAGGACTGTTGCACATTATCAAAATTTAAAAGTTGTACAGTCATCAAACTTGAGTTTTTTAGGGAAGTAATGCAATTTTAGAAAGCCATACATATAAGCTCTGAACAAGGTGTGGTGGGAAATTTTACCTGGAGACGATTGAGTACATACGTGTATTTACCCCAAAGCTCTGGCCGGCTTTCCATAAGTGAAAGCTCAAGAATCCTGTGAATGCACCAAATTCCAAAGCTTACAATCAGATCCATTTTCCAAACACATCCTTCTCCACAATGAGGAACTGACATCACCAAGAACTTGGCTGAATCTGCAGAGCCAATTTTGTTGTTAATAGGTTGAGTTTCCCCACCACCACTGCCGTAAGACAGCCTACCCCCCACCTCCCTAGTTTCAGCTTCGTATAAAAACCTTTCCCTTGCAGAAACATGAGATATGAGATCCTCATCGGCTCCATCATCTTGTTTAAACAGCCAATCAGAACCTTCAAGCTTCAGAAGCTTCAACATACAACTCCTGAAGGACTGAAGTAGTTTTGCCTCTGAATTCAGTACGGATGATGTTTCTTGTGTAGATGAATTCTGCATAGCTCCCAGACCATCAGTGCCGAAACTACCACTCTTATCCACACCAAATTGCTCAAAGGGTTGCGTTGACCAGAGGGACACACCACAGTTCCCAGGGTTCGAACTGATTTGCAACGAAAATGCATCTCTACACACTTTGGAAGGAGAAAGCTGGTCGAATCCTGGAGGGCGACATGCCGTCTGTGAAGTGCGCGAGTAGGCTTGGCCATATAATGATTGGCCGTATCCTACTGGAGTATCCAACCTGTGTGACTGTGAAGAGCTGCGATTGGGTACATAGAGCCCTGATATGTCTGGCAAGCTATAATATTTCTTTGGAGTTGTGTTTGCTGCACTCTGACCATTGCCAGTAAGGGAGTAGAGATCGTTTAAAAAATTCCCTGATTGCCCCAATGAATTGTTTCTGGATGCAGAGACATTTGTGAAGCCAGGAGGTCCCCTAGTACTAGAGATGTTCTGTGGTTTTTGCCTGTAAACACCACCAGAAGCATATGGATCCACATAGTTCGATTTTGGAATTGGTGAAGAGTCCATATGACCATTCAAGTAATCAGCATACCTTTCTTTGGAGATTTGGCTAAGGTATGACGACAATTCATATCCATGAACTGTGGCAGGCTGTGGGTCATAGCTTGCAGACGAAGCTGGAATGCGCATACTGGAATATCGCCTCTCACTAGCCTCCAGAGAATTGTTGTTATTATTATGGGTTGAGTTCTGTGCGTTGTATGCATCTAACAATTTCATGTGACTAAGCCGCAAAGAAGATGGCTCCTTAGCTCCATAGGGTAATTCCCTACTCATTTGTTTGGGAGAGTATATATCCGAATTCATCAATGAATCGGATAAATTTGCATTAATGTCCTTCCGAATACTCTCCAGTTTCAGTGATCCTGAAGGAGGTTTTGAATCTGTCTTTGAATCAACAACACCCAACAATACATCCACTTTATTTGATTTTGCTTCAGGTATCACCTGCCCGTGAAAATCAAATAGCTGCCCCCAAAACTCATCAAGAATCGTTGTTAACTGACGTCTTGCCGCACGACCAAGTCCTGCTAATCTTGATAAACTTCCAGTTCCACTCCCTAAATCATCAGTCATTCCACTGATATTCTTCAATGATCCCGGGCTGTCAAGAGTAGAAATTTGATTCTCATTCACAAACATCTCTTTCGGTGTTGCCACTTCAGGCTCCCAAGAATCTTTTTCATAAACCTTTTCGGTGTTGCCCTTCGGAAAAGATGATACATTTTTCTGTGTCTCCTCTACAACATCCAAAAGTTCACCAGGAAGAGTGTCTGATGATTGTTCGGTAATTGAATCTCCATCATCAAAAACCTGTGGGGGGTGACAGATAGAGTCACTTGAAAATGTTACTTCAGATTTATTCTCATTCTCATCAATGGTTGTCAGCTGAGGACCTCTTTCAAAATCCAATAAAGATTCGGGTAGGTTTGAATCAAGAAGCTTTGAACTCGGTAAATCCAAACCATTGCTTCCAAAGGAGTTCTCAAATTCTAATGCTGGCTCCTGAACATGTGTGGGAATTACTAAATTAGACATTGATACCTTGGGTTCATCAAGTTCTAGGCCCAATATAGACGTGTCATGCATGGGGTGATGACTGTCCCATTGCAATAATGCCTGAGGATCGAATCTAGAGCTAGCAGATTTCAGGGGAGTTGCTGCTAACCACAGCATTAAACAAAGAGAGCCAAAAGCAGCAATGAGAAGAAAAACATATGGAGCAGATATGCTACTCCCAATGTTCCACTTCAAATTGTGCACCCAATCACTGTTTCCAAATATCATCTCTGTGACGAATATGATTTTTAGTCCAAGCATGGAAAAAAATGTGCCAAGAGCTAAGAGCTCCAGCATGTGAGAAATCTTGTGGTTGCCCATTACTGATCTGGATGAGGCGACTCTGAAAAGAGGAATAACAGAAGATGGGAGAACAAGAGCAACCGCAACCTGTGTATATATTAGCAGCTGATAAAGGCCCTCAGCCCCAGAATTCCAGACACAATACAGGGCTGGCACAATGGCAATTATTCGGACTGTGAAATGATGCAGCCAGCCTGGTAGGTCCATTCCAAACAAGCCATCGACAACTACTTGTCTTCCAATATCCCATGTTAATGCGGTGATTTGACTTGAGATAAGTACAACCAGCATCATGACGAATGGTGTCACGGAACTCCCAAAAAGCTGCATAAAAATACAGTTTCAGAATTTGGTTTAACAAGCATCCAATGAATTGATAAATGAATTTCATATCTAAACAAAATGAAATGGGCTGTCACACTCAACCTGATCGAGCAATGACAGTGCTTCATGGAATGTTAGGAGAACAAGGCCAGTATTGTAGAATGCACTAGCCGCCAAATTCAGGAGCATATAATTCACTAAGAAAATGCCACTGAAGATGCTGACAATGGCAAAAAAATGGTCTTGGCACCGTGCTCCCTTGGAAATTCTTTCCCATACTTGTTCTTGCTGCAAAAGGAGAATATCTTACGGAGTAATCCTTCTGAAGGACAAAAAATTTAAAAAAAATATGTACATACATAAAGGAGAATATGAAAGCAGGACGAGAGAGAGAGAGAGAGAGAGAGAGAGAGAGAAGAGTGAGAGAGAGAGAGAGAACCTGTACAAAAGAAGAGTGCAGATAAAAATTATGGGGCATAATACTTGCTCCAAGTAAACTCATCAATGCAAATGAACTTTCTCCATTAAATTTAGTCAATATTCCCCCAATGGTGAAAGGATTTTCAGGTTGACTTATGAGGACTCCAAGAACATACAGAAGAAGTATGAAGCCCATCCAGCCAGTACATAAGAGCTTTGCACAACTGTTATCCTAAAATTTGTTTGAAGTTAACAATTCAGCAATTCTTTTCCAGTTTTGGTCAAAGTGCAATGTGAAACATTCCAATATTTTTGCATCAACAGCAAGAATAGATTATAAATCGGATCCTAGCCCTTACCACAAGAGACGAAATGAGTGGAAACAAAACAACATTAGTTGCAGTCAGAAAGACACATGTAAATAAATCAATTCCAAATATGACATTTAGTCCGTGTGCAGTTGCCAAAACCTGCCAAAAGGCCAAAAATCAAGATATTACCACTCTAAGAATAAAAGAAACTTAAGTAAAATAAAACATTAAAAGCCCAATAGGAAAACATGAGAAGATGAACTACCATTGTAAGGTCCAATGCCATGACAGAAATTTCAGCTTGGAATCCAAGAAATATGCAAGTTACTTTGTCATACTCCTTGCTGCAAATCTTCAACATCAAGTTTAAATGGGTTAATACATGCTCACATGGGAATTTTAAACTTCAAATAGAGAACAAAAGATTTTGGGTAATATATGCAACAAAGTCTAACAGAGAGGATGCAACAAAAGCTGGATCACGACGTCTATCATAATATTTGCAGAAACAATGCTTGGTGCCAGGAAGAAATTATTAACTTGAAAATTTTAGTTATGGATTATGGCTATGCTCATGTAATATGCTTACTTAAGTTACTTTAAGTAACTATGGTTGTCTATCATTTAAATTACTTGACTGGCATTGCCACTTGTAATAATGGTCTAGCCACATTGATGGATTCAATCATATAATGCTAACCAATTTTATATATTGAGATTTCCTTCAAACCCTTTCTATTTTATTAAATAAAAAAACCTTGCAATTGATAGAGTAACATTAATTCAAAATTTTCCAACAGTTTGAGGGATTTGAAATGCTCTATGAACTACGACAACAAACCCAATGAAATCCTTATTTCGTTGGAGTCATTGAGGGGGGGGGGGTCAAGCTGTGCATAGTCTTACCCTATAAAAACAAAAAGGTTTTTAATGATTCACATGAAGTATAGCATTGTAATGAATAAAAAGCAGGAAACAACAATTACTACCTGGGCTAGATCTCTACCAGTAACCACTGCTATGCGAGCGGACAAGTATTGGCATAAGATAGCGCCCAAATTAAACAGCAGTAAGAACACCATCAAATCATACCCAAAACGACCTCCTCCCTCAACAACAGCAGCCCACTTCCCAGGGTCCACATAACCAATTGTAATATATAACACAGGCACAACTGCAGAAAGAAATCGCTGGAGCGTGCTTGTCTGACGATTAGTAGTGAATGCCTCAGATTCCATTACTTCCAACGACAAAAAAGAACCCACCAAGGAGACCAAGTCAACAGTAAAGGCCGTGGTGGACTGTCCAGAATATGTGAATTGTATGTAACACTAATAGTTACAATTACACTACCACAAGTAGCAAAGGCAGATTTAACAAAAATCCCACCATAAACAAGGGTTACGAGTCCCCGTATTTAGCATCAATAGTTCGCATGTAGGCTTGGCCAAGTAAACATGAAATTGTAAACCCTCACAGTGATTTGAGACCAGTTGCTTTTGAGAGAGAGAGAGAGAGCGAGCAAGCAGACCAAGTGGGCTACGATTCGTACGCTATGTGTGAATTGAGCACTTATGACATACTCAGTGGCTGAAAATAGTTGACAGAGAACTATAAAAACATTAGAAGCGCCCTCGACAGTCAGTTATGCCTTGATGCCAACATCTGTAAGACCTCAAACTCCAAAAATCTCTTGGAGAGATCAACTAGATGAAATATAATCATCTAATTGAACTTCAGTGAGACATTTAAGCACTGGACTACGTCGATACCGCTGAAACAATGCCGTTTGCTGAGTCTGATTCATTAAAATTAAATAAACCATTAGAATGACAGCAAACAATGAGATTTTGAAGGAAAAAAATGAATGAAGGGGAGAAAAAAAAGGTTCACAAACAACAACAAGCAGCAGGGTTGACTCTTGTTTGAGTAAATAAGGGTCAACCAGAGTAATTAAAAAAAAAGAATGGGATATCTCAAACTTTCAAAGATCATAGGCTAAGATATTTCATATCAAGAAAATATGATCCACATTACACAGCTCAGTAACCAAATTGGGTGGCATACAGCTCAGCTGAAATAAGATTCACTCCCATTATAGTTGGAGCAAGATTTGCGGGCTGAACCTCTCTCCTTTAATAACTCCAGAAAAGCAGGAATTCAAAGGAATGGACCAGCAGAATTATAGAGATAATGCTACGTCACCAGTGATTTTAAAATTGCTTTTATAAAAGAAAATACTCGTACAATATAATAATACTAATAATATTATTATTATTATTCTCTTTTTTTTACCAAATTATTATTTTTAATTTATTCAAAATAATAATAATAATAATAATAATAATAATAATTTAAAATAAAGATAATAACACACACTCAACAACCAACCAATGTAGGACTTGGGCATATGACATCAACACCCTACTGGTAGCTTTAATTATAATAAAATAATGTGTTGATGGATAATTAGACACCGTGTGGAACAGAAAGGCCCATCAAATTGAATGAAGCAGATAAGCGAGAAGAAGCCAGTGGCCATGTCCCCCGCCTCAATTTTCACCGCGCCAACCTAAATTTACACAGATTTTCATTTTTTTTTTTCCCCCACCGTAAATCCATCAGTGAAAATCGGCCGGATGAATCCTTGGTTCCAGCGAATTCAAAGTCACAAACCCGAAACGAAACGGAAAAAATCAGCAGTGAAGAACACGGATCTGAACACGAATTGAACACAAACAGAGAAGATTCGATATGTAATAGGGGAAGAGGAGTTCATTTGATCATCATCAGCAGCAGCAGCAGCACAAGCTTAGATTTTAATGGCGGAGAAGTGGCCGGCGGCGGCCATTAGGGGTTCCAAAAAAGAAAAAAGGTTTGTTATTTTACCTGGCGCGATGAAGTTTGTCGGAGTAATTATTAGATCAGCGGCTGGAAAGAGGGGGTGTCACATACATGAATATACATACATATGTATTCAGTACAGGCCAGGCAAAATACATACGGAGACGACGACGATGATGAGAGAGATAGGGGATATGGGTGAGCTCTGACTCTCTGAGCCTCTCAGACTGTAGAGAGAGAAAGTAGGCCTATACGAGTATGTATGTATATATATATATATATATATATATATATATATATACCATGCGGGGAAGAGTTATGGGCTCCCCTCCCCCAAGCCAGTCTCTCTGAGAGAGAGAGAGAGAGAGAGAGAGAGAGAGAGAGATTTTAACTTTTTACTGCAATGGCGAATGACGGGAAGAGGGGGCGTGGAAAGACATGAGCCAAAGACGCCGTTAGTTGAGAAAGAAAAAAACCCCTGTTTTTCTTTCCTTTTCACTTACTTAGAGAAAGGTTTTTTCCACACCCGAATTTAAAAAGCAGTGCATTTTAACTTATAACAAAAACATACCTTATCTTTAAAAAAATGCAATTTCTAAATATTTTCAATATTTGCTTTTTTCGCAATCGCAAAAACTTTTATTTATTTTGTACATTTTTATTGATTATTTGATAAAATAAAACATTCTTGGCACCTCTTATTTCGAAGAACTTTTCATGTAGTTTTTTGATATGTAAATTTTATTTTTTATTTCTATACCAATATGTAAATAAAATGAATTTAAAAAAACTTGATATTTTACCCCGGGAATACAAGTATGACAAATATTTAGTGACGGAGTGAGTAACAAACTAGAATTTGAAGAGTCTGGGCGTTGAGTGCACATGTGGCATTCTAATTAATTTTAAGGTGTACATGTGACATTCTTTCTAAATTAATTTGTAATTTATTCAATACTTGAAAAACTTTGTATTTGACACATATAAAGTCAATTTTTTTTAAAAATAAACTTTATTTTATTTGTACAATTTAATTTTTTTTCCTTGTAATGAAAGTATATTTTACGGAGTATATTTTAGTTTTATTTTAACATCGTGCTTTCTATCAGATTTTAATTTTAATTTTAGCATTTTGAAAAATTTATAATTTACATGATGCTACGTATTTTAAACATAAGTAGTAATAACATTTTAATAATTGTCTATAAAATATTTCTAAAGATTTATTAGAAGTTTTTAAAATTTAAATTTAAAAAAATCGTATTATTATTTTTATTATTAGTACTACTATTACGATTGTCACATGTGGCATTCTAATTAATTTATTCTACTCCGTAATTAATTTTAAGGTGTACATGTTCAACTCATTCGTTTCACAACTCAAGCTTACGAATCACACAATGATGCCAAAGCCTTGTTTTTTCAAAAAAAAGGACTTTTCGGCATCGGTTGCTTCGAAACAACCGATGCCAAAGCCCTATTTGTTTAAAGTAAAAGGCTAAAGCCTACTTTTGTAGTAGTGTGAATATGTGGGAAATAATGGTATAACGAAGGCTGAGACAAGACACTAGAGCTAGGTGTCAGGGAACTAATTTAGTTTTATGCTAGGAAGATCAACTACAAAAGATATACACTTGGTGAGGAGAATGATGTAGAGACACCTAAGTGAGAAGAAATATTTACACGTGGATTTTATTATTTTGGAAACGGCGCATGACAAGGCACCAAGAGAAGTCTTGCGACAAATGTTAAAGAAAAAGGAAGTATTCTTTATATTCGTGTCATTCAGAACATGTATGATGTTGCTATAAAGAGCTGTTGAATATTACAGCGAGAAAATAAAATAAAATTTAATCCGAACTTATAACACGTTCGGATTTACAACAAAAATAAAAGAAAAGAAAAATGGAGTTCTTCGATTGCTCGAACGAGATGGAGGAACACGAACGGACGGCAAGGTGTTGACTTCGAACGGAGGATTGTGCGTCGCCGGAACAGTTTCTCGAAGTGGAGGTTAGGAAAGCGGAGTCGCCGAAGCTTTCCTTAAGGTAGTATTGCCCGCCTCCCGCACTGGCAAACGTG
This sequence comes from Cuscuta campestris, assembly GCA_900332095.2. NCBI lineage: Eukaryota > Viridiplantae > Streptophyta > Magnoliopsida > Solanales > Convolvulaceae > Cuscuta > Cuscuta campestris. Next base: position 1,217,467 of record OOIL02006793.1, on the reverse strand, counting down.
GACAATCTCCTCCCAGGATAAAACCGCAACGTGCTAAGTCTAGAGCGGTAGAACAGAGCACCGGCGAACAAGAACGACGAGAGTTATAGCCGGAGAAGGTGATTGGAAATAGGAGATGGTCGGAAAGTTATAACGCAGAGAGAGAGATATTCGAGTAAGTTACTAATCTCTGCACCCGAGCCCTCCTTTTATAGGAGGGAGTTCTTGGCTTTTCGCTGGACCGTCGGAGATTACGAGGAGATGGTTGTCTCTTCGGTCTCCAGTGCATGCATGCTAATTACAACGTACACTTCGTTAATCACGCGCGTTTCATTTTGGTCTCGTAAAAATTTAGCCACGCCGCGCCGCGACGCGCGCGTGCCGAGCCGGACGGACGGCGGCGGCGGCGCGCGAGGAGTCCTCTTCTTGTTCCTTTCATAAGCTCAATTCAATGCCTAAGCTTAAATATGAGAATACGAAAGGTTTAGAAACCGGTGTGGGACAAAGGCATTCACTCTACCTTAGTGTTCAACTTTGAGAATTAATTTCTCATTCACCCGAGCACCGTTCATGACGTGTCATATATCAAGACGTTCGTCTTACTTACGAGATTAATTCAGATTAAATTTTATTTTATTTTCTCGCTGTAATATTCAACAAGAGCGTGAGAATCCAAACTGGGTTGACATGATTATTTTTCATATGTGTTCGATGACACCAAGAACTCGTACCATGATGCATGATTTTTGCTGATGACATCATCCTTATGGGCGAATCACAAGAAAATCTAAATGAGAAGTTAGATTTATTGAGACAGGCTTTGGAGTTGCATGACTTCCATAATAATCGCACTAAGACATCATATATGGCTTTGGATCGAGTTGCATGACTTCCATAATAATCGCACTAAGACATCATATATGGAGTGCAAGTTTAGCAATAGAATGAAGAAGAAATACTAGCATTGAGGTGAAAGTTTGAGAAAATACTATATCTCAAGTGAAACAGTAATTTAAGTATCTTGGGTGTATCATTCAAGACAATGAAAAAATAGATGATGATATAAATAACATGATTCAAGCAGATCGAATAGAATGGCGGTATAATTTAGATTTTATATGTGACAACAAATACCTTTAGGACTCAAGAGAATAGTGCTCATTCCAAATAAATACTCCATCTTTCCCATACATATATTTATTATCCACAAAAACTTTTCCTGCTCTCCTAGTCAAAATTTTGATCATTAATATTTCTATTCATATACAAATTAAGAGTAGTTGTGCTTCAATGATCATAAGATCCGCATGTAAAATGATTACTTTTTCATATTTGTATAGGTCGACGTGAGATCTTTTATTTTAGCAAAAACCCAATTAATCTATGATATTTATATACCGAAATTCATAAAATGAGTATGAACCTTAGGAGCACAGAAGAATCTACTATAAACTAATACTATCAAAATATTATTCCAAGAAAGTGTTTCAACATTGAGTATATTGGTATTAAACTTATAGCACAATTCAAAATATTTGTTTCCAAAATTTCTGACCAAAATTTTAAAACATTGAGTAGAACACATTTAATGAAACATAGTCAAAGAGCACTTTAAAATAACAAAGGAAATAATAAATTAATCCATTTAATATTTTAATAATTTACATTAACTCTATAATGACAACTAAAGTTATCTTAAGAACATATTTATTTTAATAGATTGTGACATTACATAATTTGTTTACTGAGATGATGATGATGATAGTAAGAGTATTAAATAACTAAATAATTTTTTAAAGTTATAATTGGAAGAAATTGGAAGACTTTATAAGAAAAATAAACGAACTGAATAACTGAAAAAATTCATAAATATAAAAGAAATTGGAAAAAACTTAGAAGAAGTTTTTGAAAATTAAATGACTTGGAGAGTATTTTTTATTGATAAAAAGGAAATTAAGTGACATGGGAGAATAAATTAAAGCAGGATGTGCTTTTATCTTCTTTTTCCTGGTACAAAAATATGGAGTATATATTTTTTGCCTTTGTGAAAATAACATTTTCAATTAATGTTACACTTCAAAAACAATACTCGGTATTTTTTGTGGTATATATATTAAGTTTGAAAATATTGAAGCTAAATATTTTGTTACATTTTTCAAACTGCCAGAATTTAAAGTAAAATCTGTTGTCAAACAAATGGGGGTATTTAATTTGTTTCATTGAATTTTTATGAACGTAAAAAAAAAGACTTTATTCAATGAATCAGATCTCATCATATATGTGTGTGTGGTTGATTGATTTTGCTTTGAGTGGAAATGTGTCTTTCATTGTTCACTTCCTGTTTTGGCGTTAGTGAGTGTTCCATGATCCACCAACATTACATCTTGGCGTAAAATACACCAGTTCTCTTATTTCATGTCACACCCCTTTATTGAGAAAAATTATTTTTTGGCATTATGACTTTTTTTTTTCTCCAGACGAGTCCTGCGACATTAAACTCAATGTTTTAAGATATCTTGAGTTTTTTACAGAACTCCGATGGTAAAAGTGATGGTTCTTATTCTCCAATTACATGTCTCCATGGCCATCCTTCTCTTCGTTGATTGGCTACAATGACCACTGTAGCCAATCGGGAAAGGAGATCGAGAGAGATTAGGAGAGGGGTTTTATGGAATAAAAGCTATCAATTTTGCTAAAGAAGTCTCGTAAGATGCTCAAGTCATCATATAACATTCAAATCAGATCTCATTTGAACTGTTGTGTTTTTTTAAGATTTATTTCAGTTTGTAAATAGCAGTAAATTATGGTGGCTATTATGCAATGCACAATAGCCACACATTTTGTGGGGGGGTTTACGGCGGGCTTATGGTGGGGGTGCAGGAGCGGGGGTAGGGTGAGGGGTTTAGGAGGTAAATTAGGGGGGTAAGAACCGTCAACTTTACGTACGAAGCACTGAAAGTGTCCCAAAATGACAGTGACACCAGAGTGTCACCAAATTCTAGTGTCACTGGAACCCCACCTATATTTAAAATGTACTCCGTATTACATACGGAGTAATATATTTTTTCAAAATATTGCATTGTACAATCTTTTAGAGAGCAAAAACAATGAAGTCATGAATAGTATTGTAACGGACCAAGCCAACAACAATAAGAAATTCAATAAAATTACACAAATTAGAATGTCTATACGCAAATTTTATCCTTCAAATACACAAGCTGCATCCAAGAAATTCAAGCTCTAAATCCCAAAAAAATTGAGAAAGAAAGAAAAAACAAATATTGTAAGACCCCATTTCGTACATAGAATTCAAATTATGAAACTGGAATTGAGTTCTTTAATTCTAATTTTGGTGTTTGGTAGCACAAAAATTATGTGGATTTGGAATTAGTAGTACAAAAAATGAATTGGAATTGATGAATTCAATTCTATGGAATTAAATTCCATGCAATTTCAATTTTAATTCAATTTCAATTCCTTCAATTCCGTGTACCAAACAGGGCCTAAAAGTAAATAAAAAAGAGAACACAACAAAAAAATCAAACACATAAATATAAGAAACCAAACAGGTCCCCCATAGATAAGAGTAGACCACACTCAAAGCCTTACCCCATTGGCTAATTTTCGACCTCAAAACGCAAACATATACGGAGTATCCTATATTAGCTTTCGTATCTATAAATTAAATCATGTTTCTTACTTTACTTGGTATTAATTTAGTACAATTTCAACATATAATTTTAGTTTTTTGAAAGTACTCCATTCCAGAGTATTTTTCTAATTTTGACTTTTTTCAGTCAAATGTTTTCAATATTTGACCTATAAATAATTAGATAAAATAATATTATATCTTATATAATAAATCTAATAAAACTAATTTTGTATCAGTATTTAATATCATTTTTGTTTAACTTGAGATCAAAATTTACCAATAGAGAATAAAAAAAGTAAAAAATGGACAAAATACTCTAGGAAATATTATTTTATTTTATAGGATCTAATTATATATATAGTCTCTCCGTCCAAAAAAGAAGGTTACAGTTACTATTTCGATCTCTCGACAACCTTTGTTTGTTTATTCATTTTAGTTGAACATTTGATAAAATAAAATAATATTTCCACATCCATTTTTGTAAAATTTTTAGTATACTTTTGAACGGTTTAATTTTTATTTTTGATTTCTTTACTAATTTGTAAATAAAATAATTTTTTAAAAAAAATGATATTTTATACGTCTTTCAAAATGTTCCAAACAATTTGGGACGAAGGGTGGAGTAGAATAATAATTAACTTCAATATTTTAAAATTAATGACCACTATTAAAAAATACTCCCTCCGTCCCAGAGTATTTGTCTACTTTCATTTTTACACACCATCCAATGCATTTCTTTAATTCATTTTATCTTGTAATTTGCATATTAAAAAATTATAGAAATTATGTATTAATAATCTATATGTTAAGACAAATCAAACAAGATCACACATGACTATATTTAGACTTACACATTGAGAGACTTTGATATATCAAAGTGCTTAGATGAAGAGTTCCAAAAGTCAAAAGTGGACGAATATAGCGGGACGGAGGTAGGAGGTAGTAATTAAAATACTCGCAAGAACTTTCCCAAAGCCCAAAACTGAATGGACTTTGGTTAACACGTGCGTGTCAAAAGAAGGGTCAATTTGATGTGAAATATTTGAAGACATCATTTGCCTTCCCTTTATAGCCAAAAGCAAACCAAGAGTCAAATCCTCAAACTTTGATGGTGCGGGATCAATACGTTACTCTCCTAGTCTTTTTGCATTTTCAAAAGGAGTATCTGGTACAACAAAATAAGGTATCTCATTTATACATCAGATAAATACAGAAAAATATAAATATTAGTGTTTGTGAATCATATACAGTACGTGTTTGTGTTGTTTGTATTTGTCGGGTGTACAAATGATGTACCTTATTTTGGTGTACCCCTAAGTTTATTCTTTTCAAAAACATTGGTTCTTCTATTGTCCTAAATTTTACATGTGAAAACATGAATTTTCTTACATTTTAATTAGTTGGCAAGTGAGTCGTTTATTTTATGTAAAAAAATTCAATTTTCTTGTTATATCAATGCATTGAGGTCCATAAAAATAACATGAATCTTAAGACAATGTAAGAATTTCTGTTTACAAAAAAAATGGGATCCTCATTCCAGAATTTTCCATGTCTGTGTTCTCAAAGACGATGGAAGAGGTAAATTGTACTCCGTAGTATGTTTTCGTCTGCGAGAGAGCCAAATTCACAAATTGTGTTGGGATTCAAATTCCGTACTTTGCAGCCCGCCAACTCCGCAAGCCTTAAATCAATCGAGATATTTTCCAGTTGAGCTATGCCTCAATGTTTTTGCTACTCAAGATTTTTTGCATTTTGATTATATCTTTTTTATAATTTAGAGTCAAAGTTAAAAATGTTAACAATGAACGTTAAATTGAGAAGAACCAAAGTAGATGGAGGGAGTACATACTGATTATGAAAGTCTACATTTATAATTTCACCAATTGTTAGAAATAAGTCTTCCATTTTCCTGTTCTGAATTTCTTTTTTACAATTTACATTATTTATCTCTTTTATGCACTATTTTTAACTATATACCCAATATTATTTTTCTTGATGAAAATAGGTAAAACATTTTCAATCATTGTTTCCCACTAGTCTGCTACCGTTTCTGTTTGAGAAGGGCAAAATCGTCAAATACACATTGAAATTCTTGTCATTTTGTGTCATGGAATTAATCACACCCTTATCCTGCTTTTCATTGCATAGTACTCCCTCCCTCCCTCCCTCCATATTTATTCTTTTCCCTTTTGTTTTTTAACCTTTTTTGGGTATGTAGAATCTTCTTGGCAAAATGCTAGGCACATATTGGGAGATATTAAACTTGAAATAGCAAAACTTTGATTATGAACACAGAAGAAAAAAAGAAACAGAACAATTACAAAATTAAGGGGCTGTTTGGCAACTTCTGAATGGGTAAGTGTTGAACCAATAAGAGGTCTGAACCATTAAGTGCTGAACCAGTAAGAGGTCTGAACCATTAAGAGCTAGTATATTGCTTAACTATTCAGAGACAAATGTCTGATCAATTCAGATAAGAGGTCTTAACCATTCAGACTCTGTATAATACTTAACCATTCAGAGGCAAATCTCTTAACCATTCAGACATCTGAACTATTAAGAGCTTGAAACAAACAGTCTGAACCATTAAGTGCTGAACCATCCAGACATCTGAACCATTAAGAGGCTGAAACAGACAGCCCCCAAGACTGAATTCAATGTATTAGAGGGTTAAGTATAGATCTTATTCAAACACATGGTTTCTTTAATTATCTGATTTTGGACATTCCCCCAAAATAGGCTTCTAATGAACATTCCATTTTTTCTTTTTTGGAAAGAGAGGGGATGAACATTCCACTTAATTATCTGATTAAAAGTTGTATAAAAAAATATATCTCAAAAGTTAACACTTACAATTTGATAGCTTCCATTAACACAAAATGTTGTTGCGGCGTGATTGACATTCCACTTGATTATATCATTAATCATGCTAAGTCAATTCCAAACAATTATATCCAAAAATGTACTACATCCGTCCCAGTGTATTTGTCCTTGACTTTTTTGAGTTTAACTAGACAAATTTTGAACTCTAATTACTCTCAATTTATATTGCATATTAGCATAATAAAATACAATTTTGAAAGTCTGAATACGATAAATCCAATAAAGTCATTTTTATATTAAAATACATTACGGTTTTTATTTAATTGAAGCTCAAAGTTTGTCTAGTTTGACTCGAAAAAGTCAAACTAGACAAATACACTGGGACGTAGGGAGTATCTCAAATGTTTACACTTACATTTTAATGACTTATTTTGACACAAAATATCATTGAGATTGCAAAAATTCATGCTAATATTTTGTGTCATTATAAGTTATCAATCACGTCTTTACATCGATACCAATGTAAGTGTAAACATTTGAGATATATTTTGAAGTACAAACTTTGCTTCTCTGGGATACAAGTTTTTTTTATTCTTATATGATAGTTATTTTTTGATTATCACATATACATTTTATAATTTTGAATAAATATTGTATAGCATTGTTCAAAAACTACACATATTTGTAGAGCCTATTTTCGAAATGGGCTTCTACTCGCTAAAAAAAGCCCAACACATGAATCAAAGTTAAACCCCTCCCAAAACCCCATAAGGCCATAACCCCTGAGATATCAAAAGTAGGGTCGGGTCGGGTCAAACCTCTACGCCGCCATCGTCCCTTTCTCCGATCTCTTCCCGATGAAGCCTGAGATTTGAGCTCCTTCTCCATTTCCGATCTAACCCATAGAAGTATAGAACCCGCAGAAGAAAATGGCCTGCATCTATGCTGCGAAATCATCCCGTTTGAACCCTAAGCTCGTCAACATTTGGAATCCGTTTTACCTGAGGTCCACTTCCTACTTCTGCTCATCTCCGTCTGCGGACTCCGATGTCCCCGTCAATTCCGCCGCCGGAGCTCAGGATGCCGGAACCCCAGCAAGATCTCCGAGGCCGATGAGAGGTAACTACAAACCCCCCGAAAAAACTGAGGACATTATCTGTAGAATGATGGCTAATCGGGCCTGGACGACCCGTTTACAGAACTCGATCCGGAACCTCGTTCCCGTATTCGATCACGATCTCGTGTATAATGTCTTGCACGCCGCGAAGAACTCGGAGCACGCTCTCCAGTTCTTCAGGTGGGTGCACAGGTCTGGGCTTTTCCGGCACAACAGAGAAACCCATTTTAAGATCATTCAAATTCTTGGCCGAGCTTCGAAGCTTAACCATGCTAGATGTATACTTCTTGATATGCCCAAGAACGGCGTGTCATGGGATGAAGATTTGTGGGTTGTGATGATTGAGAGCTATGGGCAGGCTGGGATTGTGCAGGAGAGTGTGAAAATGTTCCATAAAATGGAGGAGCTTGGGGTTAAGAGAACTTTGAAATCTTACAATGCTTTGTTTAAGGTGATAACACGCAGAGGCCGGTATATGATGGCGAAAAGGTACTTCAACAAGATGGCGAAGGATGGGATTGAGCCAACAACCCACACCTACAACCTTTTGCTTTGGGGATTTTTCCTTTCGTCAAGAATCGAGACGGCAAAGAGGTTCTTTGAGGAAATGAAAAGCCGGAAGATTAACCCGGATGCGGTTACTTATAATACAATAATTAATGGACACATTCGTTGGAAGAAAATGGAGGAGGCAGAGAAGTACTTTGTGGAGATGAAGGCCAAGAATTTTGAGCCATCTGTGATAACATACACCACTTTGATAAAAGGGTATAATTCCGTTGGACGAGTTGATGAGGCTTTAAAATTGTTCCAAGAGATGAAAAGTTTTGGGATCAAGCCAAACGAAGCTACATACTCAACCTTGCTGCCTGGTTTATGTGATGCGGAGAAGATGTGTGAAGCCAAGACTGTCTTGAAGGAGATGGAGGGTAAGTATATTGCACCGAAGGACCATTCTGTCTTTGTAAGATTATTAACCGGGCAATGCAAAGTTGGTGATTTGGATGCTGCAATGGATGTGCTCCATGCCATGGTTCGGTTGAGCATTCCAACCGAGTCTGGACATTATGGGGTATTGATTGAGAGCTTATGCAAATCTGGCAGTCATGACAAAGCTATCAAACTATTGGATAAGCTCATTGAGAAGAACATTGTTTTGAGACAAGAAAACACTTTTCATATGGATCCGAGTGCGTATAACTTGATCATTGAATATCTCTGCAACAATGGCCAGACTTCGAAAGCCGAAGTCTTTATGAGGCAGCTAATGAAGATAGGCGTTCAGGGTCCTATCGCATTGAATAACTTGATTCGTGGGCATTCAAGAGAAGGAAATCTTGATTCAGCATCTGAGCTTTTGAAGATCATGGAAAGGAGGAAAGTCATGACAGAAGAGAGTGCTTTCAACTCGCTTGTCAATTCGTATTTAAAGAAAGGAGAACCTGCGGATGCCAAAACGGTTTTGGACAGCATGATTGAGAACGGGCATTGCCCAGATTCGTCCATGTACAGGTCTGTCATGGAGAGCTTGTACGAAGATGGGAGAATCCAAACCGCGAGCCGTGTGATGAAGACCATGTTGGATAAGGGAGTGAAGGAGGAACAACACATGGACTTGTTTGGGAAAATATTGGAAGCTCTGCTAATGAGAGGTCATGTTGAGGAAGGCCTTGGCAGAATTGAACTGATGATGCAAAGTGGGCTCTTACCCAAATTCGATAATCTCATAACCGTTCTGTGTGAAAAGGAAAAAACCATTGCTGCTTTGAAGCTCTTAGATTTTTGCCTGGAAAGGGACCTTAGCATTGAGTTCTCAAGCTATGATAAGGTCTTGGATGCTCTTCTAGCAGCCGGAAAGACACTGAATGCGTATTCAATTATGTGTAAGATTACAGAAAGAGGTGGGGCCGGAGTTGCAGGCCGCCACAACAGCTGCGAAGAACTGATCAAGAGCCTCAACAAGGAGGGGAACACAAAACAAGCAGATATTCTTTCAAGGATGATCTTAGGGAAGGACAAGGATTACAAGAAAGGAAAAAAGAACTTGATGAATGCCTCATGAATTCTTTTCTTGAGGTAAGAGCTTCATTTCCATTCATCTTTGTGCTACATTGTTTCATTTAACAAAAAAAAACGAATTATCGGATTTGCTTTTTGGAATCTTGGGAGTAGAGAATTTTGATGAAATTTGTTTCCATGCATATTGTCATTCCCACCCCACCAGCAACTCCAATGTGTTTCATTCTTCTTATGGTTCTTCTTTGAGGTTTCATGTTTTATGAATTGTCTTTTGGTGGTCTCTGTCATGATTTTAGTATGTGCTCTGAGGAACATAATGTGAAGTCTCTGGTTCCATGCAATGACACCTTAAAGTATGATTTCTGGTGAATATGTTTGTTGTGTGCTTCATGCCCTTCATATAAAAATTCCATATTTGAAGGATGTGTGAGGTTGGAGGACGAATTTATGTCACAGAATAAGTTGTTTAGAACTAGTCATAAGTGGAAACATTTGCTTGTTTAGCACTATTGGACTTTGTTACTTATTTTTTTTTTTGGGACTAAGTAGACTTTGGGATTAAATATGTTTTTGTTCCATGTAAAATATAATTTTTTTTCTTAATTAATTTATCCATGTAAAAAAACGTTTTTCTTCCAATGGTCATTCCATCTGGTGGAGCTAGGGGTGAATTTTGTCTTTATTCCCTCTAATTTATTTATTTTTGTTTAGAAAATTTTGTTTTTGATCCCGAAAAACGTGTTTAATCGTAGCTCCAAATTGGTGGGAGGTCGACTTGAAAAAAAAGATTTTTTACAGGATTGCATTTGATTTTTTTATTGTGGTCGTAAGTTTCACTTGTAAAATGTGAACTTCGCGGCATATTTTTCATGGGCTCCCATGTTGAGAATATTTTTAGTTTTTACTGGGATAAAAAACATACTCCCTCGTCCCTCCCTAAATATTTGCCACATTTGTATTCCCGAGGCAAAATATCAAGTTTTTTCAATTCATTTTATTTACATATTGGTATAGAAATAAAAAATAAAATTTACATATCAAAAAAGTATATGAAAAGTTCTACGAAATAAGATGTGTCAAGAATATTTTATTTTATCAAATAACCAATGAAAATGTAGAAATAAACAAAAGTTTTCGCAACTGCTGAAAAAGCAAACGTTGCAAATAATTTGGGACGGAGGGAGTATGTAGTTTTTAAACCAAGACTTGGTTTATTGGAATCTTGAAATAACTACTCCGGGTAATTTTTAAGAATCATGTGCCCCTTTATATTTTTATTTGGTACTCCGTAGTTTTTTCTTGGCCCAAGTTTACACGCCTTAGGCAAATGGACCGAAATTGCTCCGTATTTGGAAATATACATTTGAATTGGGTCTGGTCGGTCCATAATGTTTTGGTTGGTTTGGTCCAAAACCCAAATTTTTGGTCTTCAATTTTGTTCTATTTTGATACTTGGTTTGGTTCGTTCTGGTTTTAGACCGATGAAAAACTCTGATTAAAGCATGTCCAAACTGAGAGGGACTTTCAGAAAATAGGATGTCCTATTGTGGGTGGAATTGGGTGGTGGTATGGTTTTGTTTTTTTTGGAGAAAATATCACTCCATCTATTCCACAATAATGTTTCGGTTTTAGATTATGATGTTTGACTAAAATTCTTGTTTAATTTAATATAATATTATAAAATTGGTGTAGAATTAATAAATAAAACATACTTCCTTCATCTTACAGTGTTCTTCCCATTTACTCCAGGGTACTATCTACATGGTCAAACTTTAATCACTTTCTTTACTTATTTTCTTTAGTTATTTGATAAAATAATAGTATTGTCACCTCTTGTTTTGTAGAATTTTTGATGTAATTTTTAAGTATATAGATTTTATCTTTTAATTTTATACCTACAATAAAATAAATTGAATTGAAAATAAAGTTTGTTAAATCTTGTAAACAGAAATAAGAACATTTTAGAACAGAGGGAGTATGTATATAAGTTCATCCTGGTTCGAGTTTCAACAGGGACAGACGCATTGGCTCATTATGTGTCATTAGATCGAGAAAAATATAAACAGATATCATATTGTAATTAAGTTAATAACACTAAAAAAAAGTAACTGTAAGAAATTAGTTGGTATGAAGAATATATAAGAAGAGTTGTGCTATTGTAATCTTAAGGTCTACGTATAAAATGTGAACTTTTATTTTTCATGAGCTCGTTGTGGTATCTTTTAATTTTTTTACAAGACCCAATACATAAATTCATTTTTTTTTACGTATGAAGGCCCATAAAATTAACATAGAACTAACATATTTGGGCCGGTCTCAATGTTTTTAAAAAATAACGCTTTTTCCGTACAATGGACACCATGAATTTCTTGTCTTACTTCTCACTGCCACTGGGGAAAGGCAAACCGCTTTCGGTGGTTTAAGCTTTTGAGTTTTTCTTTAAAATAAAAAAATAAAAAAGAGAAAAAAAAAAAAAGTCAGCTGTGTGGCAGTCCACTCCCAACTCCCATGTGGCCGCCCCACTTCTTTATAAGGGAAGGCTCACTTTGACCATTTGTTGACTGCCTTTTCTTTTCTTTTTTTTGCACCACTTTGGTTAATTTTGAGGTGAAACAATGGAAATGATTGTGTGTTTTGAATTTTGTTACCATACTTTAATTTAATTGTGTTGGGTGCATGTGTCATAGTAACAATGCCATTTTTATGTCAAATCAAACCCATTTTTTTAGTTATCTCAAATAATATAATCATAAATGGAGGATATGATATCCTCCCTTTATCTTTCACTACAAAAAAAAAATTACAAAGAAATGCTCCCTGCGTCTAAAATTTGATTGCAAATTGGGATTTAAGAGACAAAATCTCTAATCTTTTGAAATCATATTATTTACAAGTTGGTATATCGATAAAAAATAAAAATTATAAATTAAATAATTAAGTCAAAAATTCTACAAAACAAGTCACAAGAGGTAAAAAGAATATTTTATTTTATCAAATAATCAATAAAAATACACAAATAACTAAAAGTTATCGAGAAGAGAGAAAAAAATGTAATTAAAATTGGAATGGAACTAAATTGTTATGTATTTTATTTTTATATACTACTAATCAATTAAAAAATGCTGCGGGGACTACCTCACGAGAGGGACATTATTGATAAGAATATTTTGGATCTCTTTCCCTTCCAAATTTTGAGCCAAATGAAGAGAAAGATACTCCTTAAATCCCATAAAAATCTAGCAGTTGTTACATATTTTAGTGCAATTGGAATAAGAAGTTCGGTGAGCAGAGTGCATACTTAGCTTTATTGAGTTTGTTTTGATAAAAACGCCGTTTTTCCCGTATAATTTAATGGGGGGTTCCAAGAAGACAGCACCCTCGGAGTGGGATTCAAGGAGCAGTAATCCCAATGGTGTCCAAGGGGCAAAGTCCCTGGTCGGGGTCGAAGTGTCGAAGTGCTGGGTGTATTTTTGGATTTGGGTACATAAGGAAATCTGAAGGGCATCCTCATAGAAAATTTTGCTGAATAGATGCGAGTATTAGAGAAAAGGCACCAAATGGTTGTTCTCGATCGTTCTTCACTACGTTCATAGAATCGATCATAAGATTGGTCTAACCTAAGATACAAGTTCAAAATTATCATGACATTTTTCATATTTTGTTCTTCAAATTCTCTCTGAGTTGTATACAATCTGAAAGTCAATGCAAGTCAATGCAGGTATTTCAAAAAATTCAAGTATTGATCACGATTTACTAACAGTTTTATATATTTAAATGTTATAAAAGTTTTATATATCAAAATTATATATATTCTAAAATAAATCTAATTTTACTAAATTTACATCATAGCTAAATATTTTTTTCATAATTTATGGTCATAGTTTTAGATAACTTGATAACAAAAGATCAAATTTGATAATCTTTTTTGGAAGAAGGGAGTACATTTTTCTTTTTTTCCCCTTCCTTCCCCTCATAAACCAAAGAGGTCCTAGCTAAGGGTATGCCATGCACAAGAAGGGCACTTCCTTACTTCTCTCATGCATAAAGAAGTTGACATTAATGATAGTCAATCATCTACGAGTATATAAGGTGTTCATATTATATTGTTCAACTTATTTGAAATTTCAAATACATGTAGAAATTAGGTTGAAATAGAAGGAAAAAAGAAACTAAAAGACAGGCTGGAGATTTAGGAGGCCTAGCTAGTTTCGTTAATCAATGCTATGATTTTAATTAAACTTGTGTAGACTTTTTAAAATAAAAATAATTATAATATCAGAATGCTATTTATTATTTTATACTCCTAAGTTCATAGTGAACTTTTATGAATTTCACAAAAGCGTAGAAGTCAATTGCACATGAATTTATAGACTTTTTTGGACTCCTGCCTAGAAATGTTCTTTACGTGTTACTTGGTACGTTTATTAATGAATAGTAGAAAAATGCCAAATTTCTTGAAATATACGTACTGTAAAATTTTAGAATATTTTTTTAAAGCAATAAAAAAATAGATTAGTGATAAAATAAAAGTATATTATAAAAATTTATCCTTATATTGGTTGTTGCTCTACGAATTCCGGCCTGGTCAATAGATACTTTAAAATTAATTCATACTTTAATTTAGTTGGAAGACACCCAAGCAACCTTATAGTCACTCCTTTAATTATCCCAAAAAGAAATACTCCCTCCGTCCCAAAAAGTCCGACACGTTTCGAAAAAACTGCGTCCCATAAAGTCCATTATATTTATATTAAAAAACCACTTTTACCCCTTACTTTTTCATACCCTACCTATCACACCATACCTTTTTCCTAATAATCTATCCATCACATCCTACTTTTACCCATCACATTAAAGGTATTTTTGAAAAGTCAACACCAAAATATCTTTCCCTTAATTTCCCAAAAAGTCAATATGTATCAATCTTTTTGGGACGGAAGGAGTATATTTTTTCTGTCTTTTTTAATCCGTATAAAAAATTTCCTCTTACACTTAAAATTTCATATTTACCCCAATCAATTACATAGTATTAACTCATACTCCTCTGTTTTGAAAACCATTTCTATTTGGATTATTGAGAGAAATAATGAGCGTATATATTATATGATGGTTAACTTTATGATTTTAACGCGGATGTAATGGGTAAAATACGTAGAGTGTGATGTCTAGATTAATAGTAAGTACGGAATACTAGCTTCGTCTATGAGTATTTGATCGCTTTTGACTTTTTGCATACAATAATGTTCAACCTTTAACCAATAATTAAATAAAATATATACGGTGAGTATTTGAGAGGGGGGAGCTTTAAAAAAACACATGCATGCACGGGGACTAAAGGGGGGTGAAACTTATCCAAATTAAACGAACATGGGAAAGCACCCATATAATTATAAAAGTCAAAAATGAAGAGCAAAGCAACCAGCGTTTGGAGCATATACAAAAAAGTAGTATGTAATAAACAAAATTCAACTTGCTTAAAGCAAACATATACTCCTTTCTGTCCATAAATAATATCGGTTGCCATTTTACATGTATTGTACTATTTCCGAACCTGAATATTTATCTAAATTTGATTTTTTTAGTAAACTGTTTTCAACTTTAGACCTATAATTAAATAAAATATATATTGGATATTAATTAGATAGATAAAATAATATTTTAAAAATATTTGCTATAATAAATCTAATAAAATTGTTTTTATATCTTAATATCATTTTTATTTAATTTGAGGTCAAAGTTTACTAACTTTGACAAAAAAAAGTCAAAAGTAGACAAATATTCAGGGACAGAGGGAGTAGTTATTATTCACAATTTAATACTCCTTCCCCACTTCCGCTTTAATTTTTCGCGCATCTCGTAAAACACTTTGTTTCTATCCTACCTAAAATGTCTAAATTATTAAATACCTTCAAAACAACTTCTACATGTAATAAACTACAAAATGCATGGAGGTGTAATTTGGATATTTTGAGTTGGATAGAAGTGTTTAGATAGATGCGCAAAAAATTAGGACGGAAGTGTTTTGTACTGTAAAACGGATGGAGTACTTGTTAGGCCCTTAATATTTAGCATTTGTGTTGGCATTATTTTTGACAACACACAATCACTAGTTAAGTGTAGAAGTGTCCTCGTGATAGTAGAATTGTGTTGTTAGCATTATTGGTCATTCTATCTGGACAAGGACGCTACGCTGGAAGACATCTGCTCAAGCTAAACAAAGGAATCCTGGTCTGTCAAGTAACTGGTTTAATCAATGACTCCTCCCTGGATTAAACGAAGTAGTATGCGCAAGAGTTCTAGGGACAAAAGGTTAGGGTTTCATCCCATGCTAATCCAGAAGTATAAATACGAGATTGCAGCTTGGAGAAGCGTGCGAGAATTTACACATTCGGCTAAAAGAGAGTACTGACAGATAATTGATCTATCAAAGAGAAGAGCATATCATATATATTCACGTGAGGCTACAGTGAGAAGATCAGTCATGAATCTTCTCTGAAGATTTGTTCAGCTTGTGCATCGTGTGAGGCTGAGCAAAGGTCAAGAACACATCCTTATTGCAGAGCAACGAGAAGGTGTAATAGGCCTAGTTTGACACAAACAGAGTTTGGTGTCTGATCACGTAAGTAGACAAATCTGATCAATAGGAGGGTCTGTTGAGTTTGATTGTGTAATTCTTATGATGATCTAGTGGAAAGGCTATTACACGGATGTGGGCCTCGCAGACGTAGGAGAGTTGGCTCCGAACTGCGTAAACAAATTTCTGTGTCTTTGCTTGCTTTCGTTTTGTTTGGTTTGGTGTAAGAAAATGTGTTGTAGCATTCTGTGAAACTTAGTTGTTGCGCTACAGCACAATTTCTAACCACCTTCTGCTGTGATAAGTGTGTGTATCTTTGGTTTATATACTGTGCTGTGGGTGTGGAAATTTCATTTGGTATCAGAGCGGTTGAGCTTAAGTTATTAGCTTGATCTTTGGATGGTTTGTTGCAAACAATCATGGTGATCTCTTAAAGAGTTAGCGCACTTGATGAAGCAAGATGTGGTTATGATGCATATCCTGAGGGGGAGTAAATTACAGAAAAGGATGAAGCTCCAGCAGATTCAAATGGGAAGTACGTGCATGGATTGTAATGGTAGATATTTTTTTGTTTTGCGCTTGTGATTGTTGTATGCTCTTAAAAGAACTTGTTATTACTTTTCTTTTTTACCCTTAATGAGATTGGCATATTTTGTGTCAAAAAGGGGGAGAAAAGGCTTAGTTCTTGAAAGATGCTTTAATCTTTTATGCGCATGGTGCACGATGTATTTTGCCAAAAAATTGCCAAAGGGGGAGATTGTTAGTTCCAAGGTGTTGGGTAATCTTTTGGCAAAATAGAATCTCATATTTGTTAGATGTTTTACTAGGTAGAAACCTCTATTTGTTAGGAGAGGTTTATTTTATTTAGACTTCTAGAGCTGCTGCAGTTTTTGAGGTTGACGCAAACGATGCTACAGCACGATGCTGCAACACACAGTTCGGGATCAGAGGTCTGAGCACGGGATTTAAACTGCAATCTGATATAGAGACCTATTGGGACTGAGATTACATGATAATAACTCCAGCTGTGCATGCTAAGGAATCCCAACTCTTTAGGCTACTTGTGGATCAAGAATAAGGAAGTAGAGTTCAAGCCAACTTCTACTATCCTATTCCTACTAGGATTGTGTTGAGAGAAGCCTATAAATACGCAGCAGGTCCTTGGGAATTACTTGGAGCGATTGAGAGGGAAAACCAATAATATACGCTGATGTAGAGCATTCCCGTCGCGTCCCGGAGCTTCCCTTGCGTGAAGAAAGTTACGATCTACATGAAGGAGGAGATCTTTAACGCCAAAGCAAGATGAGTCAGATGATGTTGCTAAATCTCAGGGGGAGAAGTCCAAGCAAGATGAGTCAGATGATGCTGCAACACAGGGGGAGCAAAGTGAAGATGATGAAGCCACTGTGGACGAAGGGGAAAGCTCAGATGCAAAGGATGATAACCTATCAAATGAGGAGTCAGATTTTGAGGCTGAACTTCACAAGTTTGATGCTTAAACTCTTCATTTTTTTGGGAAAACTCTACTGTTTTTGGCTACTAAATATTTTGATGGGATTGTTCTGTCCCTTATGTTTTGGCATGGATTCATCAACTCATATTTTTTTGCTGCTACTATGTTTGTTATGATCTGGGTATGTTATGCTGAGGATTGCTGGTACTCAATATTTTTGATGGGATTGTTCTGTTCCTTATTTCTGCACATGGTCTCCTGGTTTTCACTCAGGTCTTTGCACAGGTAGGATGACCATTTTTACGGTGTCTAAGTTGCCAAATGTACACACTCTTGTATCCAGTTGTCTAAATATTACTCTTCTCCAGTTCATTAAATAATACACACTTTTGCCTTTGGCATATTTTTCCAAAAGGGGGAGAAGAGGTTTAGACCTGGCTGAGTGTCAAGTGATTGTGTTTGTCAAAAATAGCCAAAGGGGGAGATTGTTAGGCCCTTAATATTTAGCATATGTGTTGGCATTATTTTTGACAACACACAATCACTAGTTAAGTGTAGAAGTGTCCTCGTGATAGTAGAATTGTGTTGTTAGCATTATTGGTCATTCTATCTGGACAAGGACGCTAGGACGCTACGCTGGAAGACATCTGCTCAAGCTAAACAAAGGAATCCTGGTCTGTCAAGTAACTGGTTTAATCAATGACTCCTCCCTGGATTAAACGAAGTAGTATGCGCAAGAGTTCTAGGGACAAAAGGTTAGGGTTTCATCCCATGCTAATCCAGAAGTATAAATACGAGATTGCAGCTTGGAGAAGCGTGCGAGAATTTACACATTCGGCTAAAAGAGAGTACTGACAGATGATTGATCTATCAAAGAGAAGAGCATATCATATATATTCACGTGAGGCTACAGTGAGAAGATCAGTCATGAATCTTCTCTGAAGATTTGTTC
Source organism: Cuscuta campestris (assembly GCA_900332095.2). Taxonomy (NCBI): domain Eukaryota; kingdom Viridiplantae; phylum Streptophyta; class Magnoliopsida; order Solanales; family Convolvulaceae; genus Cuscuta; species Cuscuta campestris. The sequence goes on along the minus strand of OOIL02006793.1, from coordinate 1,198,898 downwards.
AGCTTGTGCATCGTGTGAGGCTGAGCAAAGGTCAAGAACACATCCTTATTGCAGAGCAACGAGAAGGTGTATTAGGCCTAGTTTGACACAAACAGAGTTTGGTGTCTGATCACGTAAGTAGACAAATCTGATCAATAGGAGGGTCTGTTGAGTTTGATTGTGTAATTCTTATGATGATCTAGTGGAAAGGCTATTACACGGATGTGGGCCTCGCAGACGTAGGAGAGTTGGCTCCGAACTGCGTAAACAAATTTCTGTGTCTTTGCTTGCTTTCGTTTTGTTTGGTTTGGTGTTAGAAAATGTGTTGTAGCATTCTGTGAAACTTAGTTGTTGCGCTACAGCACAATTTCTAACCACCTTCTGCTGTGATAAGTGTGTGTATCTTTGGTTTATATACTGTGCTGTGGGTGTGGAAATTTCAGTACTCTCTATCACCTAAAACTTTTGTCATATATAACCACTTTTATAGAAAGTCTCGATCTACTATTCTAACTTAAAAGCTTAAGCTGATAAGTAGGGTTTCACTCTTTTATATATGCAAGTGATATTTTTCTTCATTTGCTCCAACACTCCCCCGAGGGTATAGTGTCAGGTAATATTAACCAGTTGCATATCAAGTCGGGATTCACAATTCCAATCCAAACACTTAAGCTGATAAGTAAGGTTTCACTCTTCTATATACGCAAGTAATATCTTTCTTTATTTTCTGATGCGGGAACTCCAACCAAAGTCAAAACTGAAAAAATTTATATATAAAGAATAGAAAAGATAATTTTCTACACTCTATATGAGAACTATCTAGCATGGTTTGTATTTACATGGTGAGAGAGGGAGAGAGAGAGAATATTCCAATGCCAGCGAGCGAGCGATTGGGAGTGAGTAGTAATGTAGTATGTATGGGTAGGAGTCACAATCCATAACAACCAAACGCCATTTCAACTTGTAGGGCTCCCTCACGTACGTTTGTCACCATCTTACTTATATATAGGTCAAAAAAGCATTTCTATCTTATCACCCTCCACTTCTTCTCATGCATGCTACACCTTTTATATATATATATATATATATATATATATATATATATATATATATATATATATATATATATATACATATATATATATATATATATATATAGGGGCGGTTCAGGTGAGAATGCACCTTGGTAAAAGAAAAAAGAATAAAATCTAGCCTTTGGATCTGATGCATCGTGCGGCTCAGATTGCATCCTGTACTCAGATTTTGAAATAGTGCATTTTTAAAGGATTTTGGTGCATTTCTACATGATGCATTTTCAAATCATTTTGGTGCACCTAATTTTGATGCAATCCTAACCCTTAGATCTCACAATCTAAAGCACCAGATTCATTCTTATTTCTTTCATAAGATCGCATTCTCACCTGAACCAAAATATATATATATATATATATATAAAATCCCATTAATCTTTGAAGATTTTAGTGTAGTGTAATTAGCTATTTTGTCTAGTTAAGTTAAACTAATTCACGTTCACGAATTCGGATGTAGTGTGAAAATCCGTGATTCCTGCCAAGAAATTCGTGCTATTGTTGAACAATCGTCCGACTACTAAACACCATTTATTAAAATTCTTGTCTCGGTAAGAAGTAAGTAAATAAATAAATAAATGTGAATTTTTAGTAACTTCATAAAATAAGAGTGTATAACTTGTAAATATATACGTTAAATATGTATGTCGAATGTACATTAAACACCATACATACATAATCCACATTTGTAATATAATTAAGAACTCTTTCCAAGTAGTGCAATACTTCAAATTCTATTCATAACATATTCTGATGCACAAGTTTCTAAATTTCTGTTACCATTCGTGCGGCTATAATTTATACTTTTTTTAATATATGTACACTCAAGATCGAATCCAATTTCGAGACTTTAGAGTTAGAAGTCTCGAGACTAGTTACGATCAGTGAAGGCGAAAAGAACATAACCTAATTATAAGAATGTTCTATAAATACATATTGCATATGAGTGTATATATGTATATGTGGTAAGTATGTAATGGAAGGGATAGGAAAAAGACAATGTAGCTTACTCAGACCTACAAACGTTGTATTAGAGGGACAAAAGGTGGCCAATATTATTCTCTAAATCTATCCATGATGTTACAATTCGTAATCTCGAACCAGCACACGACAACAAAATGCCAATCATACTTATTTTCGAGATAATTCCCCAAGATATATATATATATATATATATATATATATATATATATATATATATATATATATATATATGTATGTATCCTTTCTTTTTTATATTTTATATATATATAAAAAAAGTGAAAATAAAATATGATTAAGAATTAAAGTTTGCATGTGTGTGAAGATACGCTGTGATGAACTGAAGAAGACGACGAATTGATGATTATTATTTTTATATTTATCACTAATTAATTATTGTTTATTGGCAAGTCATATATGTATGTTCTTGCTGGAAAATAATGGCAGTATATGTATGGTTTCCAAAGGGATATGATACTGCGTATTTTATTTTTAGGTGTAGATTTGAGTGGTATATCCACAAAGGATATCTTGATCACCATTAGTACTCCCTCCGTTTTTTAAAACACTTCCTCTTTCATTTTTTTCACTTTCAACAAAACACTTCCACTTTCTATTAAAAAACCACTTTTACCCTTACTTTTTCATACCCTACCTATCACATCATACTTTTTCTCTAATAATCTATCCATCACATTTACTTTTACCTATCACATTAAGGGCAAAATTGGAAGTCAACTACAATTTAATACTTCCTTATTTTTACACAAAGTCAAAATAGGAACACTTTTTCCAAACGGAGGGAGTATTAGTCATTTGATTGACAATATTTTTAATAATTAATTAATACTCTCTCCGTCTTAAATTATTTTTTTCTATTTGATGAATGTGTAAAATCTCATCTCTTTTAAAATAAATTTATTTATAAATTGCTAGAGAAACAAAAAAGATATGTTTAGTCCATATTTAATTTTCAATTATCAAATATTACGTTTGTATTACTTCTTTTATAGATACTTTTCCACAACTAATTCTTTTTAAATCTTCTATCATGTTGTTTTTAATTGAGGGATAAAAGTGTATTTTTATATCGACCCTATGTCTAGTGACGTATATTACGATATCGGCTTGAGGGACAACACACCAATAACGACTATTGTTGTGGACTAGGATTCCGAGTAGAAACAACATTTGTAGATTATGGTTGCAGTAAACAGGGTCTCCTGTTGACAAACGATATATCAACAACAACCTCTCACATTCGCTATGACAAGAAAAAAAATGATCATTGTGTAATTACAATTTTAAACCTCAAATTAACACCAACACGACACATCGAAGGTAAAAAAGCGACTATCCGAAGAAAGGTAACCATAAAAGAAGAATCATGAACGTAATATTTGATATTAAAAGACTAAATATAGAAATTTATTTACAAGTTATAAAGTACCAATCACAGAAATTACTCAAAAATATATTTACGACGTTAATTTTTTTATATCAAAAGTTCTATAAAAAGAAAAGGTGACAAAACACTTTATTTTATCAAATGATAAAAGTAAATATTTATAAAAGTATAAGTTATCGAAACGCCGCAATAGTAATTGATCAAAAAGATTAATTTGGGACAAAATGGTATTTAACTAGCTACTACGCGCTATTAGTAGTTAATATTTGCATAATTAAACCAACCCTAGACTATAGTGGCAGGTTTGTAGTGTGACTGAACACAACAACATGATCGAAGAGTTATTTGTTGAGAAATCAAATTGATGGTTCATATTTTCTTAGCCCTTCTAAATCCTCACATAACCCTCGTTTCTAGCCTTCTGCTACCCTTCTCCCCTTCACGTTGAAAATACGACAGCGAATCAGTGTGGAAGGGAGTGGGAAGGACAACAAGGGGCTAGGGTGTGTGGTATGGGGTGGGGTTGGGTCACTTGATTGAAAAACATAGGCGGGGTAAGAAGAGTGAATACATAAAATTTGAATACATATAGAACTCTTTTTTGGCATGAATACATAAAATTTGAAGCAAGCACTGCTAAACAGCAAAATCATAGTTTTCAAAATCAGACTGGTAATTGAATCGGTCTAGATACTGATTCACTGGTCGAACTAGTGGTTCAAACACACACACACACACATATGGATTTGGCTCAAGTTCTATAATTGAAAAATTTTAAAATTTTGAATGTTAATTTGATACAAATTCTTCTAGTTCATTACAGAACTCAATTACAAATCTATATGCATTTGTATTTTAAGAATTTAGATTTTAAAACTGAAAGACAAAAATTAAACTAAAATACGTACCTTAATAAATTTCATACTTCACATTAGCTAGCTAGGCATACCTATCACTTGTGTTGTCACACTCCTTAATTGTGTCAATACGGAGTATAATTTTGTATAGTGGGATGGGATATGAGATTTTAACTTTGGGATAAGTATAATTTAGGATGTTTCTAGATGGAGACTATCTTTGTGATGGCTCTCTATTGCCCTATGGATAGAGAACATTGTGTTTCCTTCTGAGAATACATTTTCATGACTTATTTATTTTCCGTTAAATAGTAACAAATTTTGAATTTATTTATTTACTCAAGATATTATTATTACTCATTATTTATTTACTCAGAATATCATTTATTTATTTATTCATTGGATTTATTTGACATCCTGTGATTGATCCCGGTCGAACAAAAAAGTGACAGCCCAAGGAGGAACAGCATTATTTCTTGTGGTTCCAATAAGACACGACCGGAAATTACAAAATTTAGACTTCGTGAACAGCATTATTTCTCGCGGCTATAAAATTCATCTAAATTTACTCTTTGGGATATGTTAAATGAACAATTCTAACTTGAATAGGACTAAAACATAAGTCATTTTCTAATATAGGACTTAAATTTTTATATTCTGTAAATAGAACTTAATAATGACTAACGAGAAGAATAATGTCCAATATAATATCCAAGTGATGCTGGACATTTAGTTGAATAATGACTAATTGATAATGACCAATAGTCTTATATTGGAAAATAAAAACATATGGTCTTATATGGAGAAAGTCATTATGTTTAAGTTCTATTTAGGTAAATTAACCTTTTAACTTTGATACTAATTTGTTTATATCTAATATCTCTCTCTTTTCAATTTTAAAGGGTAAATTGTATATTTTCTATAAATTGAATGGATTTAGTCAAAATAGAAAAGGATATAGTGTGTTCAAAAAAAATAAAATGATGTTGTTAGAGTCTATCCCACATCGGAAAGTTGAATAGAAAAGTTATCGGTATATAAGCTCTTGAGTTTAACTAACTAATCGATTGGATTCAATCTTTTAATGTGCTTCAACCCAAGTGTCTTATTGCCGAATTCAGTTGTCCATACCCCAACCTAAATTCTATCAGATGTAGCAACACCTATATGTATATACTTTATCCCTCTCATCATAATAATGTTTGTTTTAGTTTTTTATTACGATGTAAAATTGAAGTTATTTTCGATTTAATTTAGGATTGGTGTAAAATTAAGATACAAAACTTTTATACGTATTTAAAATTTAATCAAAAAATTTTACAAAACAAACGAAGTGGTGATAAGATTATTTTATTTATTTTATCAAATGATCAATGAAAATATGTAAAGAAAGAAAATATAGTATGAACTTGTGAGTAGTTAGAGAAGTATTATTATGTGAGACTAACTTAAATGAGTATCATTATAATGGAATAATGAAATGGTATGATATAACACATCATTATAATGTAATCATAGTATTTTTAGTTTATTACAATATTAACATATAAAAGTAATAAAATCAATCACAATTTTTTATTTAAAATATTCCAACACCGGGAGAGCCTATATTGTACATCTGGGTGTACTTAGAACTAGGTACATCCAACAAATATTCATTTTGAATCAACATAGTGTTTATTCTGAAGTAATGTATTGCTGATAAATTTAGGATGGAGTATGGACAACTAGATTGGGTAATAAGACACTTGAGCTGAACCACATTAAAAGATTGAATCCAATCGATTAGTTAGTTCAACTCTAGAGCTTATATACCGATTATTTTCTCTTGGATTTTTCCGATGTGGGATGTACTCTAACAATTGCTCATTCCGAATCTGCTCAGCATAGTGTGTTTATTGAATAATTAAATAGTTGCATTATTCCAGAAATAACAGAATACATGTCATAGGATATAAATATGTATATAATTATATATAAAGGAGATTATAATCATACTATGTAACTAGGAATGAAAATCAACAATAGAAGCTGACTAAAATACAAAGATTGTCATAATAATAATTATTATTGTTTAGCAGTGTTATTCTCAAACAACAAAATGTTCATTCTAAAAAGTGTTTAATTACAATTTGTTACGATGTATGGTACATCCAGCTGTATCATATAATTTGCACAATTACTCTATAAATTTCGCCATCTAATTTATCTTATCATTTGAAAATATATTTTTATTGAAATAATTTTTGTTAAATTATATTTTAATAATTTTTCTTAAAATTTTCATAGAAATGTTATTGTTCAAAATTTGGGTGCAAAGAATCACATGTGGTTATAAATTTATGGGTAAAGAGGTCCAATCTGTTTGGAGTTGGAAATTTGTTACACCGTATATATAAAAAAAAACAAGCACTTGCGATGACTTTGTGGGAGTCAAAATCACACCTATGGAAAAGGATTGTTTTTGGTCATAAAAATATCTAATGAAAATGCAATAACACATCATCGTCTAAACTATGGGAGGAAAAAGCCTCCCTCTAAATGTATGTAGCACTATTAATTTGTCCAAACAATTTTAGAGACAATTGTTACCTATAAGATATTATAAAATGATAAAATGATTCTGAAATGGGGAATGATAATCATCTTACTCGAAATATTTGGTCAATTTTTTTTGACCGTAGGCCAAAATCAACTAAACTTGAGTGGTTCAATTGATGGGGGTGAGGTGGTCAGTTTAGGTCAATGTCATGTTATGACATTTGACTCTAATTTTTTTTAAAAAAAGAAGCAAACTCAAATTTAAAAAAAAAGAAGTAATTTTCAGATTCCAAAAGAGGGGGTAAATGGTTCAATACCCCCCATAGTAAATACCAGGCCGCATGTAAATGCAGTTGCCGCTAGAGTACCAACTGGAGTGCACATTTTGGAATTGGGTGTGTAACACCATGATGATTTCTTTTTCTTTTGTGAGATTTCGTCAACAATAATGCAACATTTGGCTTTTAGGTTCTTTCACATTTAATGTCCTCATCATTATCCATGTAATAATAACTAATGTGAATTAGTATAAATTAAGCTTTGAAAATATGAATAATAATAATATCCCTCGAGCTATAGTCTCATGTCATTGTTTCCAAGTGTGAGCAGTTTGACCACCCTCCCTCCACACATTCACTCATTCGTTTGCTGATCACGCCTCCTTTCAAGTTGTGCAATACACTTTTTTACTCAGATCGTCCCGCTTACCACGTACATGGTACGTGGTCAAACCCCAATCACCCGCCAACATGGCTCTAATTGAACTGATCCCAATGACTTTCATTTGTGGTACATCGAGTGTTGAATAATACTGACATATATCATGTATATATTCATTTATTATTTGATGTCTGATTAAAGTTATTATTGATGATTTGTAAATGTCATCAAATGAGCGTATATATAGTTTTTTTAAATAATGAGCATGTGTTATTTTAAATTGTTAAAAAATTAATGTGTTAAAATAATAACGTGTTTCTTGTAATATGTACATTTTAAATGCGCGCTCTTGTATAAATGCGATGATCAATATGCAATTATATATCAAATGTGCATACATATGTTTTATAATACGAACATCTTGATTTTATTAAATTCAAAAAATTAAATGAGTATTATTAGCTTGTAAATGTAAATTTTGTATAAACATGATGAATATTATACAATTCTAAATTGTGCACAAATGTTATGATGTCCATTTTTTGAGTAAATACCCAAAAAATAAGTACGTGAATAAATACTGTGTTACTTGTAAATAAGTATATGTCGTATATAAGACAAATATTTCATATTTTGATGTAAATATAGAGGCTCTACCTACTTATCCATTTCAAAGCGTTTCTATTATGTTCAGGGCATATCTCAACTGGTTAAGGAGGAACAAATTTGCAATAAAGAACGAGGTTCAATTTCCACATTATGTAATGTGAGAGCAACATTCTTGAACCCCATTTTGGCTGAGTTTTAAGAGTGGTCCCTTGTAGGCTTGTGGGCGATACTCTCACTTAACGAGTCACTGAATTCTTGATAATTTATCTTTGTCCATCTCCATTGTTTAAATGTGAGTTCAGCTTTTTTGGTTCACATTTTACGCAAAACCAAAGATCGAATCAAAAGTAAAAGTTAGGTTCGTTTGGTTCAATTTTACATAAACAATATGTAAATTGTTGGTCGATCAATTTAGTTTTTCACGGTTTGGTTCTTGATTTTTTTGGGTTTTTTATTTTTTGAAAAACATTTTTCAAAATAAAAAATTAAAAGTGTGTTGTATAAAAATTTAGAAAAAACATTCTAACATATGTAAATATGAAAAAATGTGTTTAATAGAATTGAAAAAAATAAAATATATAATGCAAATATGTAAAAGATCAATTATTTAAGTTTATATTATTTAAGTTATTATAGCATTTATATTCTTTGATTTGTTTTATTTTTATCATTTATATTAAAATGGCGTGATTTTGGAAAGTATGATTTATTTGGTTCATTTTGGTTTCACAGGGTGAAAACCAAAACCAAAACCGTACACTAATGGTTTGGTTCGATTTTTCAATTCTCTCATTTAGTTTTGGTTTTTTACGTTTCATTTTTTATAGCTCGTTTCGATTGATTTTAATTTGAGTTTCAGTTTTTGGTTTTCCGAACTCACTCCTAACCTCGTTATGCTGGGATGTGGTGGGCCCTTCAAATTGGAGATTCAACCTTTTTTTGCAACAAACAAAATGTTTCTTTTAATTTTTCAAAACTACTTGAGTTAAAATGAAAAAAAAAAAAAGAAAAAACAGGGAAGTGGCTAGCACGTGGCAAGGGCAAAAAGGAGAATTGCATTTGGAGTTTCTGTCACGTGCGATGAGCACTTATATGAGCCAAGGAAGGCTTGGGCAGGACTTCGGCGGAGGGCCAAATGTATTCAATTCGTTGGCACACTTCTTGACGTCTTGTTTCTCATTATTTTGTTTTTCCAAAAAAACAAAAAAATTTAAAATTAATTTTTCTATTTATACATTTATTCCCCCTAATCCGTCCGTATATTATCATTGCCATTGCCTCTGAACATCTTTTCCCTATATATATAAAACTATACGCTGCGTAAGGGAAATTGAAATTCTATCTTCTCGCCTCGAGTCCTTTGAGGATCTGAAGAAGAAAGAAAGTTCATACATTTCTTGAGTGAGAGAATCAAAAAATGGAGGGCGAAATGAAGGCTTCGAGATTCAAGAGGATTTGTGTGTTCTGTGGGAGCAGCCAAGGGAAGAAGAGCAGTTATCAGGACGCTGCCATTGAAATCGGCAAAGAATTGGTATTCTTTATTCCCTTTTTTCGATGGTTTTTGTCCAAAAATGTCGCCTTTTTCCTATGTTTCTTTGTCCGTTCTTCTCTGGTGTTGTCCTCTTGTGCTGGGGTGTTCATAAAGATTCTGTTTTCACGAGGATTCTTGGGTTAAAAATGGGACCTTTTTGGCTATGGGTTTTTTTGAGACATTTAATGAGTTTAATCCCATTGTGTTGGTTCATCAACATGTGAGAATCATCACTCTTCTCTGTTTTTCTTTTTCATTTTTACCAAACCTTACTTGAGTGGTTTTATGGGGCTTTTGGAGCATAAAGGTGACATTTTTATGTGAAAATTGAAAAGTGGTCAATCTTGAAAGGTAGTTTGGTGAAACCCCAATTCCTCATTGAAGAAAAAGCTTTGTAACTTTAGGCTGATGTGGATTTGTTATCACTTCTGAAGGTTTCAAGAAACATTGATTTGGTGTATGGAGGGGGCAGCATAGGGCTGATGGGCCTGGTCTCACAGGCTGTTCATGATGGTGGTCGCCATGTTATGGGGTCAGATTCTATGCATATTGCTTTATTTCCATTTCAATCTTTAATTTTATTTTACCAAGTGTCCCTTTCCAAATTCCAAATCCTGCTTTGTAATTAGTGTTGGCTTTTTTTTAATTTCAAAATGTTAAAGTTAAATCTAACTGTTGGATAACTTCTTTTAAAACACTAATGAAAGAAAGGGGATAATCAAGAAACATGGTTTAACAGTAATGTGTTTTGTCTCATGGGTTAAGTTGTTATTTTTCTCTCTTTCTGAGAAACTAATTTTTGTTGTCATCTTACTGTTTGTCTGCAGAGTTATTCCCAAGACGCTCATGCCCAGAGAGGTATGTCTGTTATGTTCTGGATAAGTGTTTTTCCTTTCACTGTTAATTTCAATTTCTAGTAATTAAAAAAAGGCCTTATTTTAAACTTAGTAAACTCTGTTAAGGGTTCACTACATTTTCTGGAGGAGTATTTTATTAACTTTTGATTTTTTTGGAATTTTTTTATTTTTTTATAGTCATGTCTACTTTATATGGTACTTTTGGCAGCTAGTGGTTTTACCAATGAAGAGATTTTAGGTCCAAATTAAATGTTTTTCTGTCTCTCCCCCCGTATTAGTTTGTCTTAGTTTATATACAGAGTATACATTATTATAATTATTCAATATTATTATACTTTTGGTCTTTTTCTTGTCTTTTTGTGTGGAACAAAATTATTGGTATACACAAACATATGTAGCTGTGGATTAAGTCCACTGCACAGTGCAGCCACAGCCTTGTATGTTGAAGGGTCAATTTTGTAATTTTAAAATTTTGTTTCCTTTTGGGCTGGTTGCTTTCACAGTTGACTGGTGAAACAGTAGGGGAAGTGAAGACTGTTGCAGATATGCATCAAAGAAAGGCAGAGATGGCTAGACATTCAGATGCCTTTATTGCCTTACCAGGTTTGGTCTTTGTTCTGTCACTTTTGAGCACTTATATTGTTAATTAGGCAAATTATCAGAAAAGCAAAAAAAAAGGTGTATTTCAATGAAAGCAACTGTGGGTTGAACTTAATGAAAGGCTTAAATGACCCAAAGACCCTTCAACATCTTGGGGATTGAGCAGTCAAAATCCCAAGGTTCAGTGTTGATGACACATCAACATCCTGCACTGAAAATCACACCCTACTTATTCCTTCATTGTCATAAGTAGAAGGAAATGATGAAAATTGCAGACCTTTCACAAATCTGGTATTCTTAACTTGCTGCTCTACCTAGCTAGTATCATACATTGTCACTCCTTTCTGGGCATTTCTAGCTTCCCAAGAATACCCCCACCCCTCCCCTGCCCCCCATCCCCTTTCATTCTTCAACCCATGCCACCAAACTTCCTAAAAAATATTTCTTTTCTTATTCTCACAAATTCTTGGAACTCTTACTCTAGTTGAGAGATGAGATGGAGAAGAAGGGCCAAAGTGGGAAATTGGTATTGAATGTTTTCTTGACTGTATAAAACTTCATAATTTGTGAAAGGAATTGTTAGTAACAAAAGCAAAAGACATGAAAGATAGTATCTTTTTTTTTTCAATTCTATGTGAAGAAGTTTAATTGTGTTAATGGTATTACTAATCCATGAAGAGATTTGGCATTAAAAAAAGAAGTGTACCTTAGCTCTATGTGACACATACTCATGCAGGTGGTTATGGCACACTTGAGGAGCTACTTGAAGTGATCACTTGGGCTCAACTTGGCATTCACAACAAACCGGTGCGTTTTGATGCCCACATCTCACATATTTTTTAATTCGAAAAAAAAAGTCATTCTTTCATTGATTATGTGCTTTTAGCAGTAAGACAACACTCTTTGAGACTTGACCATAGCCACAAATTTTGTTTTCTGCAGGTCGGGTTACTGAACGTCGATGGGTACTACAATTCCTTGCTGACATTCATTGACAAAGCAGTGGAAGAAGGCTTCATAAGCCCAAACGCCCGCCACATCATTGTGTCTGCGCCTACTGCCAAGGAACTGGTCAGGAAAATGGAGGTAATTTTCAGTCTTGCTTTGTTATCAAGGTTCCAGTCTGGGTATTCTTGGAAACAGTCTTTTTTTCTTACTAAGTTATGGTTTGGTAAGATGCAAATCATGTAAAGCAAATGAAAGGGGTCTACCAGACAACAAACACCTAAGTGTTCATGAATCATGTTTGGACAATACTATTGTAGATAGGAAAGAATGTTTTAGACCATTCTACTCATCAAGTGGCACAAGCTGTGAACTGAATTTTCTATTTTTTATAACTAAATCCAAACACAACTTCAGGAGTATGTTCCATGCCATGAAGGAGTTGCACTGAAGTTGAGCTGGCCATCATGGCAGGGAGATGAGGGCCATGAAACCCCCCTTGAATTCGCAGCATAGGAACGCTCGTTTCAGTGCAAGAATTAAGATACTGAACCAGCCAGGAGATGCTAACCTCAAATTCCTAGATATTTTTGCTGTGGAGGGGTTCTTTTTTTATTTTTTTATTTGTATATTTAGTGCTTGAAAAATCAGATCTTGCATTATATATGGCATATAATATAAATATATATATATGGTTTATCCTAAGTCCCTCTCATGAGGAAGTGAAAGTCATGCTTTTTTGTGCAAGAAAGCTGTAACTAAGTACTTAGATGCAATTCTGAAATTCCCTCCATTAGTGTTTACTCAATATCAAGCTGTTCAATTCTTGGTTGCAAATTGTAGTTTATAAGGCTGTGTGTCTTTTCTTAGAGTATTGTTTATTTCCTTGTTCCAAAAAAGTGAAATCGCTCATCCTGGGCTCCCTGTCCAATGAGATTGAATTGTGAGAGGTGGTAAAAAACGGTGACACAACCGGCTACAGAGATTGGAACCAGTGCTCACTATGCACAAGAAGCCCCCCTCATTTTTCGAGAGGTTGCTCCCACACTACCGCTAGTGAGTCTCGATCTTTGATCTTTTGTTTTAAATTCTAAATCTAAGACCAGTTGAGCTGCCCATAGAGTAATGTACCAAACTAGATATCTCAAACTCTTTGAAAGTCCCAATTTACTTTTTTATTCTTAACAAATTTTTTAGAATGCGTGAAGTTAATGATTGAAATTTAGTCCCTGTCTCATATCTTCTAGTGTTTTGACTTGGTAGACTTGTTAATAATTTAATGTAAGATGAAAAAAAAATTTAACTTTTCATTTTGTCAATCGTTGTGTAATACTCCGTAAATTAAAGAGAGATGCAAAAGGAGTATTTGAGTTGTAAAAATGTGAATAGTTTTTTCATTTTAAGAATAGAGAAAGAAGGATATAGAACCACCCCCAAGAAAATGAGAATACATATATGGGGGGATGGAGAGAGTATTTTTGGACATTGATTCCATACTTTTTTCTCTTTCTAATTATTGGTGAATTTCATATCATTCTACATCACGTTCGATTTTTAAAAAAAAATACCCCGATAAGTTTACCTGATAATATAGGCTAACAATAGCTCAAAAGAACACCAAAACCTTGGAATTTTTTTATTGCTATTCTAACAACGACTACAAACAATTGAAACGGACACGCCAAATTGTCCCATCTCTCAAGAGAATATATACAACTATATAAAGGGCTGGTTCTTTTCACATGATTTGGAATAGTTTGCAATACAAACTTCGATATATTCCGATAATACGTAGTAGTACTCTCAATATTTTTATAATTCTAACAAAAAAATATGAAATTTAGAATGAACGTATGAGTCTCGTAACACGAACATGAAAACTATTCCATTTATTCATATTTAACTGATCATTATAATTTTTGTGATACATCAGGCGTCAAATGTATGTCTACATTCATCCTGCTTTCGGTGCATCGCTAAAATCATAATGATGTAGTGTAGTACATAACAGAGGCACTAAGTGTTGTTTGGCAACATATATGTAGTATTTAAATTGTTAGGTGGTTGTGGTTTTTGTTGTGATGCAATTAGTTGGTTTAGTTAGGAGGTTGTCATATATACATACATTTATATAGCTCCAAGTAATGATGAACAATGATAGTAGGCCAAGAAAGGCATATAGAATGAGACAGAAGGGAATAGTTGAGGACAGTACAAATTAGCCTAATTTTGTCCCAAACTCTGAAATGCCAAAATATTCACTTTCCTTTTTTGGCCATGCCCTCCAACCACAAGAAGAAGAAGCTAAGGTCAGGCCCCTCTCCCTTCCCCTATTTGCCTTTTTTTTTCTTTCGGTCAGCTCTGTTGCTGCCCGGATAATCATCAATGGCTGTACTGTTTTATTTGTTTTTGTGGCTGAAACATTACAAAGAAAAAAAAAACAATATACATCTCAGTAGTGGTATTAGCACATCTTGCATCTTTTGATTTTTCATTTGGTGCCTTAACCACCTCGTTTGTAAGGGCACATGTATGTACCCGCAGTTAAAGGGTGTCCGCATGCATCTACGGTTTTGGTACATGTCTATACGAGCTCATGAGTCATGTTACAAAAATAATTTAATAAGTAGCTTATAAGTTAAAAACTATTTATAATAAATAAACTAATAGTAAGGACAACCACATATTCTAAAACTAAATTTGAAAAGGAATCTAATGAAGTTGATTATAGAGCAACAACAAAAAATATAGAGAAGGGTGCAGAGAAGAGAAACTAAAAAGAGGGGCCTCATCTCTACTTGTTCAAGTGGCCCGGAAAGGGAAATAATGCTTATGCAATATGTTTGCCCACATAGATCTTATAACTTCTTTTGACTTAGTGAATTTTTTTTCACTTTTACAAAGTTTAAAAATGTGAAAGTAAAAATTTTATGATTAAAATTTGTTTAGAAGTGATAGAAAGAGTTATGTGTCATTTATTTATTGAGCAAGATTCCGTAGACACTGACATGCAATGTCAACAGATGATATTTACTCATTGAAGCTACTCCGGGTTCCGTTCGCGAAATTGATAGTCCCAGATATTGTATCTTCTTTTTAAATATATAATAGTGGAGTTCATATTTTTATACTTCAAAAAAGAATCATCAATTATAACTAACATAGAAGAAAGTCTTTTTTGTGATATTTGGATCTACATTCATTTCATAAAGCTCATTATATGGACACCATGAAAATATTGAGCCTTTTTCATAAACCTCATTATATGGACCTCAAGTAGATGTTTAGATCACAATTTTACATGAAATTCCTTTTTCGTGTCTGCCTGTGAAGTGTAGTAGTACATTCTGTGTTCCCCTAGAGAACTACTCCGTAACTTCTAAAATTCAAAAAATAACACTTACCAGACTCATAATCGCTAGTTCAAAACACTCCGTCCCAATTTAAATCACTTGTTTTGATTTACAATGTTTGACTAAATTATTTTCAAATCATTTTATATGAAAAATATCGTAGAATAAAAAAAATAAAAATTACAACACGTTTAAAAATTACATTAAAAAATCTATAAAACTAGTGGTAACATACATATCTTATTTCACTAAGGTTCCTATGACATTGTTCGGCAATGTAATTGGATGATCCAGGGGTACTCCGATGCACCGTTCGTAAAATTGATGGTTCCTACTCCCTCTAACCCCCCAATAAACCCTCCACCCCGCTCCCGACCCGAACACACCCCCTTCAATTGCACCCCACAAGTTGATTTTGACTTTGGAGTCAAAATCAATTTGTGGGATACAATTGATAGGAGGGTGTGTTCTAGTCGAGACAGGGTGAGGGGTTTACCGGGGGTAAGAACCGTCAATTTTACGAACAGGACACCGAAGCACCCCCGGGTCATCTCATGACATTGAATTCCAATGTCATGGAAACCCCACCCTAAAACAGTGGGGTTCTAGTGACACCAGAGTACGGTGACACTCCGGTGCCACTATCATTTTGGGATACTTTCGGTGGTCCGTTCGTAAAATTGACGATTCCTACCCCTAACCCACCTCTTAAAACCGCCGCCCTACCCCGGCCCTGCACCCCACTCCAACCCCGCCGTAAACTCCTTACAAAATATGTGGCTATTATGGATTGCATAATAGCCACATATTTTGTAGGGGGCTTACGACGAGGTCAGAGAGGGTGCAAGGACAGGGTAGGATGGGAGGTTTGAGGAGTGAGGTAAGAGTAGGAAATGTCAATTTTACGAGCAAACCACCGGAAGTGTTCTAAAATGATAGTGGCACCCGAGTGTCACCATACTCCAGTATCACTAGAACCCCAATTTTATTAAAATTTTATATCCAAAGTCTATATCTAAAAATGAACCTAATTACATTAAGTTTATATCATTGGGTTCTATTAAAATTTTATATCCAAAGTCTATATCTAAAAATGAACCTAATTACATTAAGTTTATATCATTCCTAAATATAAGCTTGTTACAGTTTATGATCACAATTTATAGGGATTTCACTAAGAAAACTTAAATGTAAACTTTTTTTTTTGTAAAAAACAGAATTTCTTTCCTCACATACAATTATAAGTTTTTCCATTAATTATTACACCATTCGTCCCATATCATTTTTTCCATTGCACAAAACGAGATAAAATCTCAACATTTTTAAATTTATTTTATTTAAATATCGATAAAGAAATACAAAAAATAGAACAAATACTCCCTCCGTCCATTTTTAATGTTCGTACTTTCCTTTTTAGACCGCCCATAAATAAAGTTTACGTTTCCTTTTTTGGCAATCTTTTTCATATCAAAAGACGTAACTACCCTTAATCCTTCTCTTTTTCCTCCACTCTCCACGCCATCCCCACCCAACCTTTTCTCATCTTTTTTTTTCTTTTTTCTTCTCTTTTTTCTTCTTTCTCTCTTCTCTGTTCTTTCCTTCTCCATTCCAGCGGTGCATTTTTTCTCTTTCTTCTCCCCTCTCCCCTCTGTTTCTCCAATCTTCTTTCCCCTCTGTCTTTTCTTTTCTTTCTTTTTCCAGATTTCTTCTTCTCTATTCCCTTCTTCTTATCTCTTCTCTTCTTTGTTCTCCTCCTCCTCCTCCTCCTCCTTCGGATTCTTCGTCTTCTTCTTCGGATTCTTCATTTTCCTTTTCGGATTATTCGGATTTGGTCCAGATCTTAGAAATATAATTCAGATCTACAAAGGATTTTAGGACCGAAAAAGGATCTTCCTCTTCCAGCCTTCTTCATCTTTTTTAATTTTTTCTAAACTTTTCTGCAATGGATCGCCGGAATCTCTGATTTTGGAATGATAGAGTTGGGTGGAAGGCTATGCCGGCAATTGAAGATGGGAGTGGGGCGATTGAAGATGGGAGTGGGTGACCGTATAGTGGGGCAGGGAAAGGGGTGAGGGGTATAATTGGAAAGTCAATGTAAAATTTAACATTCCTTAATCTTCGTGCCGGGTCAAACTCTGAACATTAAAAATGGCCGGAGGGAGTATTTTAGAAAATGTCAAAAATTCAACAAAATAAATAGTGACAGGAATATTTTATTTTATCATATAAACCATGAAAAATGTTAATATATCAAACTTCTCGTAAATATGAAATAGTGCACTCTGAAGAAATATATAGGACAGAGAGTACTTAATTTATAAATATTAAAATGTACAGAATTCACATCTCGTCGTCCCGACTTGTCATGTTTTACCACTACAATAAATACGGCCAACCTTTTGCACTTCATCTTTTAAAAAAATAAAATTTTACTCCAAAATACGAATAGAAAACTATAGAATTAATTCAGTGAAGTAATTACATGAGGCAATGCAATATACAATCAGAAACAATAGCATTAGAAAATGTAATATACAATCAGTAACAAGTAAGGCTGTTCATCGGTCTAGGACCGGACCGGACCGACCCGAACTAAAGACCGATTTGAAAAATAGTAAGGACCGAAGACCGGACCTATAAGCATTCGGTTTTAGACCGAACCGGACCGAACCGATAAGAATTAAGAGATCGAAATTGCACTAGCAATCTAGGCTAACACACTATTGCTGTAAAAAATGCAATAGAACCCAACCAAGAAACGTAGAGCGAACTTCAAATAGCAGTACTTTACAGAGACAATAGCCCATTTAAACAACCAACCTTAACATTTAGCAATAAAAATGCAAAATTAAAAAAATGGAACAAATAACCTAATGTTATAGAAGAGCAAATTCGAAAATTAGAAGTGAAATAGGGATATCAAAATGAGAGGCCGTCTAGAATTTGTGCGAATCTAACTTCGATTGCGACTAAGAAACAAAGGGTGAGTGGATATTTGTGTCATAGTAATGGGAAGAGATTGAATTGTTGTATAGGATCCAAAAGTGCATCTTCGGGGATACATAGAAATGGAAATTCAGCTCACTTTAGGAAGTGATGCAGTGCTCTACCCTACAAGTCATGGAGATCGCCGGTGAATAACTCAGATTGAGTGTGGATGCAGGGTGAGACTGGAAACTCCTAAAGGATATGCAGAGAAGATGATAGATTTGGGTAGATGAGAGCTGAGTGGTGACCGAATAGACTTTTTTGTATAATCGGTCCTTCGGTCCAGACCTAAATGATATCGGGTTTGGACCGGACCGAACCCTAAATCTTTAAAAATCCTGGACCTAAGACCGACCCGAAATGCTTTCGGTCCGGGTTTGGTCTGGACCTATAGGTCCCAGTTCGGTCCGGACCTAATGATGAACACCCCTAGTAACGTACAATGGCAAGTAACCATCAGAAAACAATGCTAAAATAGCTTATATCTTTTCTTTTTTAAGGGGAAAAAAAGATATTAGCAATTTTTACCACTGGGGGCATATGGCCTAGTCCCGGGAGGGTCAAGGGTTTAGTCCCAGCAGAATTAGGAAGGATTAAGTGAATTATTATATGGTTGGTTGAAACAAGAATAGAACAAACCTCAGCGGTACGATAGATAGTCGATGAAGCAATAACTCTTTCTCCTTGGCAACTTCAAGTGGTCCCCTTATCGTTGCAACGATAAGGACCTTGATCAGGTTCGTTAAATATCCTTGGAGACAGCTGCTGGCGAGAGGTTGCAGTAACGTTGATCCGGAGCCTCAAATTGAAATGACATGGAACGCCAAATCCTCTAACCTATCTGTCTCCTCAAGAAAGATCTGTCGAAAGTAAAGTAAAAAAAGAAAAAAATCAAATACCAGATGGATTCATCATCACTATCAAAGCATGGATAAACTAAAAGGGAGCATGTACACCTATCTACGCAAGACAACTCATTGCCAGAAAATGTACTTCACAATGACAAGTGAAGCCAATAACTCAAAACGATGCCAAAAATACTGAATGTACAACACCCAATGCCAAGTTTAGCATCACAATGTCAATACCAAAGTTGTAGAAAATACTGCCAACATCACACTGCCAAGATAAACTAAATTAAAATCTGTAAAAAAAATAATGCCACAATTCTACATTAATTGTCAAAAACTTAAAAATAATATAGTGCCAAGCAAAGCCATAATGCCAAAAAAACTACACTTATAGTACTATATAATGTCAAACATGTCAAAGCATAATGTTGAAAATTATATAAAATGTTAAAATCATTGTAGAATGCAAATGTGCAATTCTAACATGCACTTCAAAATGCCAAATTCTGGAATGCCAAGTGCCAAGTAATGTCAATAACAATGCCATGTCAAACAATAATCCCAAAAAATAATGTCAAAATGCCAACTTTTGCTGGCGTAAAAAATGCCATGAATGTTCGGATCTAGTTCTTGACGTCAGAACAAAAGCAAAGACAAGAGAAGAAAACGGATTCAGAATTCAAATTACCGAGGGAACTATCTGATCTGCAAAAACTTTGATCTCATTACAAGCCGGATCAATCTTCATGTGTA
This sequence comes from Cuscuta campestris, assembly GCA_900332095.2. Taxonomy (NCBI): domain Eukaryota; kingdom Viridiplantae; phylum Streptophyta; class Magnoliopsida; order Solanales; family Convolvulaceae; genus Cuscuta; species Cuscuta campestris. The sequence goes on along the minus strand of OOIL02006793.1, from coordinate 1,178,897 downwards.
TCTTAACATCTCAGACTCCTCATCTTCATGTGTATCAGATTGCCTCTAGCACTTGTCCCACCAACACACCAATCTCAACATTGCAGACCCATAACAAATGATTGAAAAAATAACCATATTACGAAATAGCATATAATCCACACAACTATCTCCCTGCATATACGTAGGACTACCCATCTATCTATAATAAGAACTAGGCTCAACTCCTAATTAATCCCTTCTTAACTATAAATGATTTCACTCCAACTTAAATCTACTAGTAATAAGTTCCCTCCAATATAATTAAAAAGAATGAAACAATACTACTCATGGATGTATGCTGTGGGAGTTCAACTCAATAAAAGCCAGATTTATTCGAATTTATGATTTTGGATTATAGAAAAAATCAAAATCACAGTTCGTCGTGGGAGGAACCCTACCTAATGTTGACCCGGAGCCTAATATTTGTTAAACGCCATACACAGCTCTAGGGGGGTTGAATAAAGGTGTTCACGAAATAAAGCAAATTTTTCGCAAGGCCAATGAAACATATTCAGTCAAACTGCAGGAACTTAGTTGGCTAAATATAGATCTAGTCGACTAAATGAGCCCAACTATGCTTCTGAAGAACCCAGTACTTTTTCAACTAAACATGTATATGTTTGTTATTATTCAACTGAACATTAGTTTATTTGAATAAGTCAGCCGGACTCCTGAGGCCAGCCCTAAATATGTTTGTCATTACCAAAACACAAAAGTCAACATATTGAAATGACACATGACTCCAATTCCTCTAACCTATATCTCCTCTAGAAAGATCCATGAACACTGAAGTAAAAAAACCAAATACCAGATGGAATCATCATCACTATCAAAACATGGATAAACTAGAAGGAAGTATGTATCTATCTACGCAAAAAAGCATTAATTGCACATATTGGATTCATAGGAACGAGATTCCAACCAAATCAGCTGGCGGGTAAGTGGGAACTAACTATCATTGTGTGAGAATATATGTGCATTGCAACAGCAGCGTAGGGAAGAATTCCCTAATTTCAGTTGACAGTTTTTACAATGTGGAATGAATGAGAGGGGGAGGAACGAGCTAGCTAAACCAGCATTTGCTAGCTTTTTTGGTAACACATTTTACCAAGAGCAGCAAATACAATACAACCATAGACTCATAGTAGTAGCAGAACACCATATGGAATATAATGTTTTCAAATAACAAAACCCGCCAGTAAGCAACGATATATCCACTCTTCTTCTTCTTCAAGAGCGAACCTCCTCATCCTCTTCTGCAACATCTGGTGACTCAACTCTCTCTCTCTTCCAACTCCTTCCACCTCTTCTGCTCTTGATCAGTTAATTGCAACAAATTTACCAATATGCTCCTCTTATCAGCTCCAACTTCAGTCATATCCACGATAATGGCATCATTGCCCCATTCAATGATATTGCTAACCCCACTATCACCATCATAGGATCATTTACCTCTTTGAAAGCTTTAGAGTTTAGCCAATGATGTTAGGTTACCTTTTTTAAAGCTGACTAGTCCTTTATTGACAATCTTATTGAAATCCCCGGGCAATATCTTCTTGTATTTGGGTACCAAGTTAGCTAATGTATCCCAATACCTAGGGAAGCACGCGCAATATGAACATAATAATAGAAAATATTTCAGCACCACAAGACTACGATCATCATCCGATTTCCTTATACCCGACTTGTCCATCCAATTGATCATGTTTTTCGGTTCTCCAAGCTCCATCATAAGCTTTAAAACAGACTCCACAATGCTTTTTTTAAATTCAGATGTTTTGATCTCATGATTGCAATCAGTCATCGATTCCAAAAAAAATTGTCTTCGTGGAAACCATGTGCTTGCAAAAACTAAAGCAGATTAGAAATGCAAGGCATTCCAAAAGATATAGGAAGTGAATAGGTGAGATGTAATCCTGTGGGATTTTTTTTCCTCTTTGCTATCAATGTGTGTTCGAGTGCATCGACAAAGTCATGGATGGTTAGTCGTTGAAACTTCTTAATTCGCTCCGCGCCTTCATGATTGGGAGGCAAAGGGAAAGCACTAAAATGTATGTGTAAAAACGTTCTATATACCAAAGATGGTGGTTTCTAAAGAATGAATTTGATTGATGGTACAAACGATGGGTAGCGGTCAAGTCTTCATACTCTATACTTCAAGCCAAAAAAATCACTCCCAATTTCACTACCAGCTTGTATGATGCCTTATAAGAAAGGAGAGCCACAAGTTTCTTGAGTATAAGACTAGAAACCGGTAAATGCCCGAGTAGTATCATCTCAACTTTAAGGGATTTCCTCTAGTCGAGCGAAAACATACTATCAAAGTAGAGAAGAGACGAATCCTGAATCATTTCCCCAAGCATCCTTTTCTCATTTGGAGGAATTCTCACAAACTTGGACTCCATAATGGAAGTGGCAACCTCAAAAATTTGTGTAAGAAGCTTCCTATGGTAGAAATTGGATTTTGGAAGAGCACTACTACGCAACAAACTATCAAGAATCTGCACTACTTTCATATCAAGTTTAACCAATTCTGAGTCCCAATATGTTTTGGCTGTGAAAATAAGACGATGGAACCACAGTCCATCTTCCGCTCCCCACTTTCCTTTCCCAATCAGCATTGGGGTTCAGCACGGTATAGCACGGTATAGAATGGTTCAAAACTTGTATTGTAATGCTTTAGAACCCCTTAGTAACTAAAGTTAAACTCAAACTCGGAGTTGTGTTTGTGCTTGCTCTCATGCATACGTTCAAGACATTGAATAACATATTGAATTTTCTCCTTCCAAAGGTTCCAAGAGTCAAGAGTAGATCAGTGTTTCTACAAACACCTTATTTTTAGAAAGTTTCTCTTCAGTATACTCCTTCAAATCATAAACTAAAGAATCTTCAAAGGAAAACTTTGACAAATTGGTCTTAGGCTTAAATGTATATCTAGAAGTGCCCGAGTGCACAATACCTCACCCCTTAAACTCCCGACTGCCTTGGAATCACACGAGAGATTTTGCACTTCACTCAACCTGCTATCATTTCCAATTACATATTTGGGTAAGGATGGTTCATCCGCTTGAGCGAACATCGCGTACAATTTTGCTTTTGACAATAGGCCATCCTTCTAATCGCATCCACCTCCCCAAACAGAGTTAAACAATACGTACTCAAGGATGGACAGTGATGCATCTTTGTAGTTTTTAGCCTGCACCAACATGTTCACCTTTCAACTTTGCTACTCTTGCTGCCTCCACAAAGTTCCCTGACTCTTTCTCCAAACAGAGAAGTTTGTCTAGGTATTCCAATCTCTCAAACAACTTCCGTTTTGCATCTTCTAACCTCATGAAATTGACATACAACATCATGTTGGCACGGTCCCCTTTCTCATGATAGAAGCATATTGTCCTCTCGAAGAATTTCCGCTGAATTTCGTCCATGTCCAATCTCTCACTCATTTCTGTGTTTTCAGCAAAAGAGGTGCCATCAGCAGTGCATAAATCAAGAGAAGGATCTGTATCCCAATCCTTTGATGCTTCAAGATACCTGAGGAGAGAAAAGAAATCAAACAGAAACTATAAGTGACTTACCGAATAAATAAAGTGGAGGACAGAGTTCATCTTATAGGTGCACACCCTTCACGAGATCCTTTTCTTCTCATTGATGTTCAATGATGGCATTACAAATATCTTTGTAGGCACACAAGTGAGCTTCAAACTGAAGGTCTCCCTTCTAACCTCATTTCATTCCCCAAAATCCACATACAATACCTGCGTTAAGGCATCAGAAACTTAGCATTTTTTTGCATATGAAATGACGTTAAAAGGGAGGCCTTGAGCTCACTCATGTGTGATGCCACAGCCCGCAGATTAGTTTTTGATGCCGCTGCCGACGAAGATATTTGTAATGCTATCATTGAACATCAAGGAGAAGAAAAGAAGAGATCTCATAAAGGGTGTGCACCTATAAGATGAAATCTGTCCTCCATTGTATTTATTCGGTAAGTCACTTATAGTTTCTGTAAACTGAAAAAACTGAACCTATTTGATTTTTTTTCTCTCCTCAGGTATCTTGAAACATCAAAGGATTAGGATGCGGATCCTTCTCTTGATTTATTCTCTTGATTTATGCACTGCTGAAGACACATCTTTTGCTGAAAATACAGAAATGAGTGAGAGATTGGACATGGACAAAATTCAGCAGGAATACTTAGAGAAGACAATATGCTTCTATCATAACAAAAGGGACCGTGCCAACATGATGCTGTAAGTCAATGATGCAAAACGAAAGTTGTTGGAGATATTGGAATGCCTAGACGAACCTGTGTATGGAGAAAGAGTCAGAGAACTTTGTGGAGGCAGCAAGAGTAGCAAAGTTGAAAGGAGATCTCCTTGGTCATCTGACATGTTGGTGCAGGCTAAAACTACAAAGATGCATCACTGTCAATCCTTGAGTACGTATTGTTTAACTCTGTTTGGGGAGGTGGATGCGATTAGAAGGATTACCTATTGTCAAAAGCGAAATTGTACGCGATGTTTGCTCAGGCGGATGAACCATCCTTCCCAAAATATGTTAACACTGAATCTGCTTTTCTGGTAATTAGAAGTGCTAGCAAGTTGAGTGAAGTGCAAAATCTCATGTGATTCCAGGGCAGTCGGGAGTTTAAGGGGTGAAACCAATTTAAGCTTGAGACCAATTTGTCAAAGTTTTCCTTTGAAAATTCTTTAGTTAATGATTTGAAGGAGTACACAAAAGAAAAACTTTCTAAAAATAAGGTATTTGTAGAAACAATGATCTACTCTTGCCTCTTGAAACCTTTGGAAGGAGAAAATTCAATATGTTATTCAATGTTTTGAACGTATGCATGAGAGCGAGCACAAACACAACTCCGAGTTAGAGTTCACCTTTAGTTACTTATGGGTTTTGAAGCATTACAATAAGAGTTCAGAACCATTCTATACCGTGTTGAACCCCAATGTTGATTGGGAAAGGAAAGTAGGGAGAGATGGACTGTGGGTCCATCGTCTTATTTTCACAGCCAAAACATATTGAGGCTCAGAATTGGTTAAACTTGATATGGAAGTAATGCAGATTCTTGATAAAATTGATAGTTTGTTGCGCAGTAGTGATCTTCCAAAATCCGATTTCTACCACGGGAAGCTTTTGTCACAAATTTTCGAGGTTGCCACTTCCATTATGATGAATACAGAGCAATCAAAACACAATCACCATTAGACAAAGAAAATTATCAACTACTACAGTACATACATTCAATGATACATAGAACAAATTCAACCTCAGCGGTATAAAAGTCAATGACGCAATAACCCTTCTCCGTAGCAACATCAAATGGACCTTGACCAGGTTTGTCCTTCGAGAGAGTTGGTGGGATGTTGCAAATAATGCAGCGTTCCCCAGATGAACTACCCTCTTCTGCCATCATTTTCTGCCTACGAATTAAGAGGTGCAGTGCAGTGCACGAATTAATGGTTTTCAAGTAAGTGATCAACGCAATGTTATCAATCTCCATCATAGTTGTTACAGCGACTGTGCGAGGCCGGGCGCTAGACCAGCTTCCAGATGCCTAGGCGATTAGGCTCCCCCTAGGCGTCCCTTGGGCGAGTGGGATATGGCAATATTGATAATTTTTTAGGTCCTAATGTAAATGTGTATAGTATGAAATAAGTAAATAAAATGATTAAATAGTACAGTGAAACTAAAAAAAATAAGTACCAAAATGTTGATAATATATAAATAGGGAGTATAAAAATTCAAAGCAGCAACTCATCCAATCAGATACCAAACAAGATGAAGAAAAAAACCTTTAGAATAGTACGAGTAATTAGATTAATTGCAATATTCAGAATAGTTCCCCGTAAAGTACCCCCACTACTCCATCTCCATAAATGAATTAAGGGCAGATACAGTACCCACAAAGTCTTGTTTCTTTTAATTTTTAGAGTAGTTCCCAATGTACAGTACCCCACTACCCATTTATGTTTTCTAAAAGAAATTTAGGCGTATAAACTACCCGACCCACAAAGTCTTGTTCCTTTTACTTTTTAATGGGTCGTAACCCGGGAGTAGCCGACAATTACTCGTAAATCTTTTAATTAAGCCAACGAGAAGCAAATTCACTTCCTCGCCCGACCCGCATCGCATCTTCAAAGATTGAATCGTGCCTGAATTGGACGATTAAACGATTCGAATCCAAGTCTTTTACCATATCTTCAATTTCCAGATCTTTGCTGCGATTCAAATCGTTCCAGGTTACCTGCCGCGTTTTACAAGTGAAATTCTAGACGGAAAAAGCTAGGCGACCAATCTGGTGTCCCCAATATCTTGCCCAGACGCCTAGGCGACGCCTTGATAACTATGGTCTCCATCCATATATTAAGCAGGACTATCTCTCTCTATCAATCTGTAATATCAACAAGGCTTGATCTTTCTATGCTCTAGCTGATTAAGTTTTCAAATTTATCCCTTGTTAACTATAAATGATTTAATTCCCACTTAATTATACAAACAATTTCTCATGAATTTCCTAAATCTACGACTATCCGTATGTAGCTAGTTGGGATTGCTTGCTTGAATTTACCAACCTATATACCTTTCATATTAATTAACCAATGAATTAAAAGAGAGATAATGTTTCAATTAATTTTGGATAATAGAAAGAATCAAAATCAAATTCGAATGAATTATTCAAATAAGGTATTCACGAATTCAAATATGCAAAGGACAAATTTCAAATAAAACGCGTTTATTGAGAAAGCAGACGCTTTAGGGTATGTTTGGTTGGAGGTAGGTAAAAGTTTTATTAGGTAGGTAATTGAAGGTAGGTAAAGTAAGGTAATGAGTTATAATTGTGTTTGGATGTTTATTAGGGAACATGAGGTAGGGAAAGAATAAAATTACTAAAATATCTTTATGGTTGTTTTTCTGTATTTGTTTAGGATGTATTTATATGAAATTACCTATTACATTATATTCTTACTAGTTTTTACCACGTGGTTTGCACGGGCTTTTATATGCGTGCGTAAAACAACCATAAAGATACAAAATTAAATGTAAAATTATTAGAATTTATTTAAATGTAAAATTATATACAAAATTATTTTTACATCAATTCTAAACATTTTTTTATTTAATTTATTAGAATTTATTTAAATTTTAAATGTAAAATTTTAAAATTAAATAAACACTCTTGGGTGAAACTTCTAAGTAACATCATCTTATATAAATGCAACTGATCAAAATTTAGTTGTCATACATTTCATAATAAAAATTAACCATATTGTTCTTCCACACATCAAAAAACATGAACAATGACTTCAATAACAAACCTACAAAAACAGAGTACTAAAAAATGCACAATTGTAGAAAAAACGGAAAAAAAAATAACCAGAAAAAATCACAAAAAAAAGAACAGAAAAAAAAAGCTGAGAAACGAAAACAGGAAAAAGTAAGCAGAGCAGAATTAAAAAAGTGAAAATTGAAAAGTGAAAACTGAAAAGAAAAAAAAAGTGAACGAAATATGGAAATTGAAAAAAATTGCAATTGAAGTGAAAAAAAAGTGAGCATAGGAAACCAAAAAAAGTAGGTAAAGCTTATCGGAATTGAGCAGGAGCAGATGGCGGAAGATTATGGCGATAATTGAGCTATGGCAATCGCAGATCGAAACATACCCCAGGAGCAGAGCAGAGCAGATCGAAAAAAATTAAAATTGAGCTATGACAATCGGAATACCTGTTGAATGATGGCGATGGGAACCGGAAGAAGATGGCAATGGGTTTTCTACCCCTGCCTCACTTACATAGTGTTAGGGCTTAGGGTTTTCACATCAGAAGGAAATAATATTAATGATATAATATTATTTTGCAGACACGATCCTTACAGTTTTCTTATTGTAAAATTTTGAACAATTCAGAGCCTAGACAGGATCAAATTCAGAACCATGGCAAACATCCAGTGAGTCAGTGACACACTATTTGGTATTAATACTAAAGCAATGTCTCTTGAACCAAAGTTCTACTCAAAAATTCAGCATGAATGTCCCAATAACTCATTTTGAAAAAAAGGGTTTTCTTCCGGTTTGTAGATCTAAACAAAAGTGTTTTTAACCCAAATTTGAATAGAGTAAAAATATTCCAATAATACTTTTCTTTGAATCTTTAATCCTCCAATAAGTCAGTTTTAAACAGTCCAAGGTTGGAATTTGATGAAGTGTGCGAGATAGTTAGGGCACACTAGAACAAATCCAAGAGTCGAAAATATGATAGAGATGAGTATAGAAAAAACCTACCTTAAAGATCCCGACCGGAGGAGAGGATGAAGGAGAGACGAAGAAGACGGCCGAAGAAGAAGAAGGTCGGATGAAGAAGAAGGCCGAAGAAGAACTGAAGAAGAAATGTAGACGGCCAAAGAGTTTATAAAATTTTGGATGAGATTTGGGAATGGATTTATATTTACACTCAATGCTTAAAAATCCATCAAAATCTATATGTATAAAAATTTTTAAAAAACTATCAACTTTTTGAATACTATCATATTTAGAAAGACTTTTTAAAATCTCAATTGAATACATTCAGATTTTAAATGACTTTTTAAAATCTGAATTGAATACCTACAAAATCCAGAAAAATCCAGAAGAATCTTGATTGAATACACCCCTAAAGCATGGCCAAGGGAGTAAATATATACCGTCTGTTGTCTTCCTTAATTTTATACGGAGTACAATTTCTTTTATTTTAATCAAAATTAAAATAAAAAAATATATAAGAAAATAAAGAAAAAGAAAAGCATGTGAAAAAATACTTCTATAATAGGGAAAAATAAGTCATCAAAGAAATCTTTTGGACATTGGTGCAAAATATATTATCAATATATTTTTAACTACTCCAAATAGATTAAAAGCACGTTACTCGTTATTTTTTTGGTCCCAACATATTCAAAAAGATAAAGCTTCTTTAGTCAAAATGAAAAAATATTTAATTTAAAGAAGTATGTGTTAAATTTTTTATTTCACTTTTCATTTCAAACACAAATATTTTTAAATTTTTTAAAACTTGTTTTTAAAATGTAGGTTTCAAAAAAATAAATTTTTTTATTTCACACAAAAACAATTTTCTTCTCTTTTTAAAGAAAAGAAAAACAATTATGAAAAAGTAGAGGGGGCGTTGGCGCCCATTTCCAAACCATAAGGCCAGCGGAGTTATTCATATATAATATTTGAATGATATTTTTGGACTAGCAGAGTTGTTCACATGTTTAATAATAATAACTACGAAGTAAACTAATGATGATGATGATGATAATTCTGATTGAATCGGATTTAATTTGATAGTACGATCTGATCTGATTTAATAAAAATAAATAATAAGTAGAAAAAAATAAATTGAACTAATCGTTGCCTTGCTCCCCCACCTAAAATCTCATCACTTTTAAAAAATATTCTAATTACAAATTTGAATAGAAACAAAAAGTGCTAATTATACCAAGAGTCACAATAATAACAGAGACATTCATTTTTAGACAAATAAAGTACTACCTAAAAATCTCAATTTATTCTTTGGATTTATATTTTCTTTAGGGTAAAAATAATCAAAATAGCATACACAAAGTATGGAGGGACAAGCTCTCAAGAATAATTATCACCTCAACACGTCTAGCTAAAACAGAGGTAATTCTATTGTTTTTATGACAAACAATGAGATATTGATATACTGTCAAAAGATGCCCAACTTGAGAGCAATCTTCAATTGATGCACAAAATATGAGATCCATGTCTGAAGCAATTAGAAATACAGAATTAAGTTGTTGAATACGAAATAAATATGTTATATCAACAAATTAAAAGACTTAATTATGTATACGGACCTTTTTCAAAATAATTTTTTTTGTAAGAATGACTTAAACAAAAAGTAATTTATAGGAACTAAAAACAAAACTCGTCTATTTTTCAGAGACTAAAAACATATTTAACTCTTAAAGTAATTTTGAAATTGATAAAATTTTATACATTATTTGTGTAGTACTCCCTCCGTCTCGCTATATTCGTCCACTTTTGACTTTGTAAACTGTTCATCTAAGCACTTTGACTCATCAAATTCTCTCAACGTGTAAGCCTAAATATAGTGATGTGTGATCTTATTTGATTTGTCTTAACATATAGATTATTAATATATAATTTCTATAATTTTTTAATATACAAATTACAAGATAAAATGATTTCAAGAAGTATATTAGATGGTGCACAAAAATGAAAGTGGACAAATACTCTGGGACGGAGTATGTAACACATATTGTTGTAGGAGAGATGGAGTACAACTTCATCTTTCTAAAAATAGAAAGGTTATTTTGTTGGACTCGTGATGCCGTATTTACTAGCTGTCCCAACTTAAACGTCCATAGAAAGAGATAGACATGCATGCAACCAGTCCATACTGGCCCATGTCTAGCCTGGTTCGATAAAGCGGGCCTTGTATTTTGTCATAAAAAAGCTGCAACTATTGTCCGGTCGAAGCCCGCCCAAAACATAGTAACATACCACTCCCTTCGTTCTCAAAAAGAGTTCTTACTTTGAAAAAGTAGAAAAATAAGGAAGTGTTAAATTGTAGTTGACTTCCAATTTTGCCCTTGATGTGATGGGTAAAAGTAAGATGTGATAGATAGATTATTGGAGAAAAAGTATGATCTGATAGGTAGGGTATGAAAAAGTAAGGGTAAAAAGTGATTTTTTAATAGAAAGTGAAAGTGTTTTGTTGGAAGTAAAAAAAATGAAAGAGGAAGTGTTTTTGAAAACGGATGGAGTACTTCCTTTCTGACTATATGTCCAGTTTTGATTTTTTTGGTCAATTATTTTCAACTTTTGACTTATAATTAAATAAAAGATGTATTGTAAATGAATTAGATAAAATAATATTTTGAAAATATTTAATATGATATATCTAATAAAATTATTTTTGCAGCAATATCTGATATCATTTTTATTTAATTTGAAGTCAAAGTTCACCAAATTTGAACAAAAAAAGTCAAAAGTAGACAAATATTCAGGGGCAGAGAGTAATTAATCTGTTTTGTTGAAATATTTATAGAGTAATTAATTAATACGGAGTGGCAATATACATATTTAAATATATTAAAATAAGTAAAGAGAAAAATAAAAGTAAATGTTAAAAGTTTAAAGAAAAACTAGTAATAACATCCAATTTTTTTTTTAAATTCTTTGATTTGGTCTCGTAAATTATTCACATGCATTAACCAATATTCTCTATTTTACTTTGTATATTTGTAATGCGAATTGTGCGAATTGTGCTTCTGTGGTCATAACCTCAACATGTAAAATATCGACATTTTCACACTTTTTATTGGTTTAGATGTGCAATTTTTTTTACAAAAAGTCCAGTTCGGTATTTATGTACGTACTAAAGTATATAAAATGAATGTGAAACTAAAAACCAAATAAAAATAAAACAATTTTTCCTTTTTGTCAAATACCCAAATTTTGTACCTTAATATATACTCTGTATATCTTGACATAAGTCCACTCAAATGGTAAGTATAATTACCTTTGGCAATGGACACAATAAGGTTGAAATGTGTAAGCACTAAAATTTCAAATGCTAGTAATTATTTTTTCAAATATGGTTTGTGTAACAATGGTCAAGGTAAGTCATTGACAATCACAATAAAATGTTGAATTATTATTTTATACCTCAAAAAAATAGTTTATATACATGAGCAATTATATATGGCAGAGTTTGAAAAGAAGGAACACTTTGAAAATATGTTCGTGTTCAGTAGACAGATTTCATTAATACAATAACACATTTTATCTTGAAAAGTATGGCAATGAGTAATTAAATTCGTACGAATTGCGTATATGCATGACTAAAAAAAACATTAACCCACACATTATTTATTTCTAGCCTAGACTTTGCCATCACATACAAATGAATACTTTCTCTCCAAACCTAAATTAACTTTTAAGATGTTTGAGGAACAATTTGAAAAGTCAAGAGTATATACTTTATTCGGTCTTAAAAATCTTTCATGTTTTGACTTTTTTCGGTCAAACAATGACACACTTTGATCATAAATTGTGAGAAAGTATATATATAAGAAAATATATTTGGGTTTAGGATACAGTATTTTTAAATCATTCATTTATTTAGGCTATATATATATATATATATGTTTACTTTGTAGTCAAAGAGTGCCACTATTTATGATCAACAAGAATTATGATTTGTTTCTGAAATGTGCAATTACCTTATACTACTCACAATCATTCTTCATTGTTATGTATTGTTTTATGCTTGTTGGGTTGGTATTATAAATACTGTGATGATCTTCATATATCTTCCTGCATTATTTGGCAAAAATCCTAGTGGGACGATATTAAGATGGTGACACTATTTTGATCTCAAACATTATACAAATACATAGGCATTTAAAGTTTGTACATGTATGTATAAAACATTACCGTAATATTTAAAGTCAAGATGATGTCACAATTTTGGTATCCCTGTCACTGGCTTTAGTTAGTGGTAAGGCCGCTGATTGGCGTTGCACACTTGGCAAGGCAAGGGGTACCAAGAGGGTAAGTTCCAAGTTCGATTCTTGACAACTGCTTTGAGAGGCTTCACTCTTTATCACCAAACTATGATTAAAAATCTAATTTACCTATTCTCATTGATCGTCCGACTGAGTTTGAAGAGTTAACAACGCTCATCTTTTTTTAATTAGTGGCAAGGCTAAGGATAGTGCGGACAATTGAGCACTATCTATGAAGTCAAAGCCATCATGTCATGTCTAGTGTGTGGAGAAAAAACATAGCAGAGTATATATAGCATTTTTTCATGTGCATTTTTATGATTTCCATTTAATTTCTTTCTTTTTGTTAAGTTAGTGAATAAATTTTAAGTACCCCGTATCAATTAAACAAATATTACTCCATATTATATTTTATTCCCTCTGTTTCACAAAACATTACTCATTTTGATGTATTTTTGGTCAAACAGTTACACATTTTGACTATAAATTAAATACGGAGTATAATCTAAATAAAGAAATGTTATAAAAATTTGATATATCAAAACTAGATCCTAAGATGGTCCAATAATATTAAATTTATATTATAATTTAATATATTTTTCTCACAATTTGTAGTCAAAATGTGTAACTATTTGACCAAATATACTATTCGAAATGAGTAATGTTTTATGAGACGAGGGAGTACAGAACATTTCATTATATTTAGGTTGTAAAAAGAAGTGCAAATAATGGAGTATTTCATTGTGTATATTATTATGCCCTGGAATCTAGTTTTATGTAATCAATAACTTAGGGGAAAATTTTATATAACAACTAAAATATATATTAAGAGGGTGTTTGGGGCTATGATGCATTGTTCATGAAAAAGAAGCTAAGAAATCATGGGTTAAAATCATCTAATCCGCAAGAAAAAATGTATTTTTAGCCCATTTTGCACACATAATAAAATAATCATAAACCACAATAAGTAAGTAGTTATAGGGAGTGTTTCTCTGTGAGTTTTATTGGTGTTTATTGGCTATTGCTTATAAGTATTTTTAAATTTATAAATTAATTATGAGTTAAATATTCTTTCATTGAAATAAAAATGGGTTAAATGATACGGAACATATATATAAGTCTTTGGTAATATTCATAAATTTTGAGTGACATGTTTGCAATAATAATAATAATAATAATAATAATAATAATAATAATAATAATAATAATAATAATAATACATGCACTGGGTATGTGAGTTGGCTATTAGTTGCAATGTCTGTGAGTGTGGGGTGGAGCATGAATTGATATATATAATGTGATATGATAGAGCCAATTAATTAAACGTACACATAATAATTATTTTACTTAGTCGTACGTGTAACAACACTTACATGGACAAAACCCACCAACATTTCCCGTGCCCCATTAACTAATTAATTCATTAATTATATTTACCACCCACAATTAAAATAATAATATTAATAATTGGACCGTCAAGGTATATATACACAACTTAAAATTCCCTAAATGTATATTTGACCATTTTATTTTAACGTTTTAGAGTTAAATTGAATAAACTTTAATCGATTGTCCTTCATCTCAAAAATATTTTCTATGTATTTTGACTTTTATGAAATTCGAAAGAGCGATATTTTTGTGTAAAAACTTTTCAAAAATACTTCAAATATGCTAAGTAGATTACTAATAAATAGATATGTTGTTATAGATTAAGTATGAATGGACAGGATTAAAAGTAGTTTATTAAAAATTCATAGAAAAAAGAGATATTTTGAGACAAGCAAAAAAAGAAATTATTTTTCAATATATTTATCATACAAATTAAAAAAACTTTCACGAAATAATTAAAATCAAATGATAAATCTCTTGGAGAGACTTTTTGGGAGGTGACGCATGTTAAAGAACCGACTCAACCAAAAGCTCAAGCTTGTGGTTGTGGCCCAGGAACAGTTATTTATATTCTAACACGCCCCCTCACGTGCAGGCGTAGTCTTTTACGAGCCTTGCACGTGAAACTTTAATTTTTTTAAACTGGGTGGCGCTGAGTTTCGAACCCGTGATCTCTTAGTCAACGAGGCTCTGATACCATGTTAAGGAACCGACTCAACCAAAAGCTCAAGCTTATGGTTGTGGCCCAGGAACATTTATTTATATTCTAACAACGCAAAGCATAACATCATGCATGTGTGTGTTAAGTGTTAAGTGCATGGACTGGTTTCACGATATCATGAAAATGGAAAATGATTTTTTTTTAAATTTATGAAATTAATTAAAAATGGTGTCGTGTTGGATATATACTCCCTCCGTCCGGAAATATTCTTCCCATTTTTCTTTTTGGTCCGTCCAGAAATATTCTTCACATTTCCTTTTTTAGTATACTTTTTAAGGCTAAATATCAATAATACCCTTTTATTTTATCACAAAACTACTTTTTTAGTACTTTTTTAATAATAAAAGGAGATTTAAAAGTTTATAGTATGTGCATTTTTGAAAATTTTGCATTTTTTTTACTATTTCTTAATAAGCGTGCCAAGTCAACACGGGAAAAACATTTCCGGACGGAGGGAGTATATATTATGGGTGCTATAACATCCAATCAGTCCTTGAATTCGAGCCAAGCCATCCAACAACAAAACAAACATTATTATTACAATGTTGTTTTTGTGTACTCAATTCATTAATCCACCCACTATACCACCATACAGAGTATTATATTCTCTCCCTACCCAAATTTTATTTAAAAATTGTTATAAAAATACAAAATACAATTTACATTTTTTTAAAACTTACATCAAAAGTTTTTTCAAAATAAGATGTGATCTGAATATTTTGTCTTATTAAATAATCGATAAAAATGTGTCAGTATTTTTGTTGACTTTATAGTAATTTTTTTACTCAAAATTTAATTGGTGCAATTAGAGGAGGTGCGTAAAGGATAGGCCTGGTATAGGAGGTTTATCGGGGAAGTTAGCGGGATAGAAAAAATTAATTTTACGATCGGAGCACTGTAGGTATTCCAACTAAATTGGTATAATAATAATAATAATAATAATAATAATAATAATAATAATAATAATAATAATAATAATAATAATAATAATAATAATAATAATAATAACAACAATAACAATAAGAATAATAATAATAATAATAATAATAATAATAATAATAATAATAATAATAATAATAATAATAATAATAATAATAATAAGTGTGGCAAGTTAATTGACTAGACCCCCGACCACAACTCTACCATGAATCATAATATCAGAATTGAGTAATGCCCATTTTGCTAAGAGTAAAAGTCATATTTGATGTTATTCCATTTTCATGATCGAATTTTATTGATCGGCCAACATTAGGTTTACCTCATGAATAAATCGGTATTCTTTTTTAGTAGTCAATACAATTTTTTTTTAAAAAAAATAATTCATATTTCAGAGTTGGGTGCGCCTATTATTTTTAGGTGAACTATTTCATCATATTCATTTTTTGACCAATTTTATAAATTTGGTCCAAACTCCCCAAAGATTTTATGGTTGGTAATTTCCTCCGCACCTTTGTGTACAGACAAAGAAATATTTGCACTAAATAGCACTAAAAGTTAAGTCATTTCCTGTTGAAACACGGGTTTATCACCTTTTCGTACTAAAGCCGTGTTTGTTCTTATGACAGGTTTTGATAATGCCAAACCGCCGTGATCAAGACAAACATTGAATATACAAGGCGAGGAACGAAGATAATGAACAAGAACTAAAAGAGACCAAGAACGAAGACCGCAGTCTTTAGTATTGTTGAGTCGGTCATAATTGTAATCAAGACCGACCAACCCTCACGCATTGGCTCTTTAGGCTAAAACCTTTTACTGCATTTCTTACATTATAAAAATGTTTTTCAAACTTGTTTAAGTCATTAAAAACACTTGGTGTTCGCCCAAACCAAAAACCAAGCCATCCGGCGTTCGGGTTTCAGAAACCGGCGTTCGGCGTTCGGTTTTCGGCGTTGGTTTTTGGCGTCCGAACTAACCAAGTGGTTTTCAACTTTTTATGACTGGTTTTTACTTCTGGGCACATTTAAATAGTTTTTCATCAAAAACACTTCAAAAACCATCTTTCGTTTTTTGTCGTTTGATAAAAACCACGCGAAACGGCATAAACTTGGCTAGCCGTGGTTTTTACTTAAACGAAATGGTTTTCAAGTCTTTTTGTGTGGGAATTGTTTTTGAATGCATTTAAATGGTTCTCCAATCAAAACATCATGAAAACCACCTTTCGGTTTTGTCTTTTGGTGAAAACCACCCGTGTACGGTGTTGACTTGGTCAACCGTGGTTTTTACCTTAACGACGTGGTTTTCAACTTACAAA
>OOIL02006793.1:1119389-1157141 GCA_900332095.2 Cuscuta campestris | reverse complement strand
TGACTTTAAGTGGTATTTATATAACGATATTAAAAGAACAAGACAAAACACAATAATTTTATTGCTAGAGTACATATAACAATTTATTCATAAAAAGAAGAAGCCAAAACACAATCCATGACTAACTTATTTGTAAAATTTAATAATACATAAACTCAGACATAATTGAAATTCATGACAAAGCTATTCCTCGTTACGATGTCTCCGTGGTCGATAGTCCATGTTATTCGGATAGCGGGTTCTCGTACGTCGGCCGGTTCGTGTGGTCTGTCGTGGTGTTGGCCTCAGGATCTCGTACTCTGGAGTAGGCCATTGAGACTCATCCGGTAGCGGCATTATAATGCCAGAGTAAGCGTTGATGTAGGACTGAATTGAAAAAACATTTGGAATCAAATGATCCACGGTGACATTACAAAAATGACATACTGCGTGGACATGATTGCACGGGAGGTGAAATGTTACCCATTCACCACAGCTACATGTTCGTGCATTTAAGTTCACCGTAAATGTCTCCCGTTGAGCAATGTAGGACGACCCATCCACCACCACAAAGTATATCCCTTGTTGTGCGTGGTGCTGCACAACACGACAATACAGCCTATTTTCTTCATTTTTCCTAATATGTTTCCACACATTCATAGGAAAATTGTACCCGGATTGCTGCCATACATACCCACTGGTTCGCCTCTCAGCGAAAAGTTTGACTAGCTTATCATAGGTGAACATCACAATGGCATATACTGGCAAACAACGACATCCTTTAAGGACATGATTGAAACTTTCTGAGGAATTTGTAGTCATTACACCATAACGTGACCCACCTTCATCATGTGACAAAGCCCACTTGTGTTCTGGAATGGCATTAAGCTAGTTGTAGGCTTCTTGATTTTTGGATGCTATTTGGAGTAGCAACTGGTCAAACTCACTTCTATTCGGGGCTTTACCAGCTTTGTACATCAAGGTCCGCAACTTCTTACTTCGGAACTTATTCCAGAAATTGCTGCGTAGGTGGCGGAATTCCCACCTCTCCAAATGGAAGATGGAATGAATGTGTCTCGGGTCTCCATCTCTCCACTAAAGAAGTAATCAGAGCCCAATCTAACTGTAATCCACCCACTTTCTCCACCCCATAAAATCCATAATCTTGTAAGATCTCTATAACACGAGGTAGTCTATTAGCAACTAGAGTCCTCGGATATATACTAGAACAAGTCCTATGACACTTTAGACTCTTTTTGGCATATTCTTCGTCCGCCCATACTGCATCACACCTATGTACTCCGCCTTCAAGAACTAAAACGTCTCGGGAAATAGGTCCCGGATGAACATCCATTTGCTTCAAAGATTACAGAATAACAATTTATTCATTTAATATCAACGCACTTCATTCAAACCACATAAGAATTTATTGATTTAATACAAGCACACAACTAGGCAATTACAAACTAATAATATATACTCCTTCCGTTCTCAAAAACACTTCCTCTTTCATTTTTTTCACTTCCAACAAAACACTTTCACTTTCGATTAAAAAACCACTTTTACCATTACTTTTTCATACCCTACCTATCACATCATACTTTTTCTCTAATAATCTACCCATCACATCTTACTTTTACCCATCACATCAAGGGCAAAATTGGAAGTCAACTACAATTTAACACTTCCTTATTTTTCAACCTTTTCAAAGTAGGAACTCTTTTTGAGAACGGAGGGAGTATCAATTATAATTAACAAATTCACCCAAATTGGTAATTTTATATAATTTTTACAATTTTATAAAACATAAATCTAAATATTATCATAAAATGATAAATATATATATACGGAGTATAAATTAACTAAAAAAATAAAAAATACCTCCATGAAACGGATTAGGCTAATCCGAATTGTCCTGGTCGGATTTCCGGTTGCCCCGTTCGGATGGTCGGATGTCCCGGCGGTTTCCCCTTCAGTCGTCGGTCGGCGCTTGGTGGATGGCGAGCTCTGGTCCGCGGTCGGCGGTCGGCGGATGGTGTGGATGGCGAATGAATGAGTGGACGATGGAAGGGGAAGGGTTATTCGAATAGAGAGACGGAGTAGGCTAATCCGTCTGGCTTTAATTTAAAAGAAACGGATTTGCCTACTCCGTTTGGTTTTTTTTTAAATAAAGTGAAACGCAGTAGGCTACTCCGTCTGGTAAATTAAAAACCAAGAACGGATTAGTCAAATCGGTTTCATTTAAAATTTTTAAATTGAAACGGATTAGCCAAATCCGTCCTGCACTGCCAGGAAAAAAAAGTCTGACTTCCACTGCCAGGAATGGATATTTTTTTGTTACATATGTTGGTAAATTACTCCAAAATTTTAGGCTCCCATCCTTTCAAGAATTAACTATATACTCCCTCCGTCCCCAATTTGATTACAAATTGCGGGTTACGGAGTAAAATTTTCTACTTTTTTAAATCATTTTATTTACAAATTGGTATATCAACAAGATATAAAAATTACATATTAAAAAATTACGTCAAAAGTTCTACAAAACAAGAGGTGACAAGAATATTTTATTTTATCAAATACTTGATGAAATCGCGTAAACAAACAAAAGTTATCGAGAGGAGAGAGAAAAAAATTGTAATCTATTTAGGGACGGAGAGAGTATGTTGTTCAAAAATCTTTTCACAAGCTTCATGTGGTCAGCACCAGAACCTGTTTTCTTCTACTTTAATGAAACATTTTTTTTGTTAGTTTAAATAAAAGACGGGAGGAAAAGGAATCCATCATTTTAGTTTGTTGAATTTTTTTTAATTATAAAATAGATTTATTGCACCTTAAAACTTAATTAAATAGAAAGAAAAACATAAACTACTACGTACATTATACTATGTTTATTATCTCTTTGGGAACATAACATTTATACTCCTAAACTATCTAGCTAATTCATGGAAGGTGTGAACCAAACATGACCGTCCCTAGTAGTAGTCATAATTGAACATATATTTTTTGTTGGGTGAAATGCAAATAATAATATTGCAACCGAGAGGAAAAAAATACAAATAGAGCGGGTATTCTCGAATATCAAGCGATTTACAACAACCAAGAATTGCAAATGACATCAAATAGAGTGGCACACAGGCCAGGCTTAAATCATACTCCCTCCGTCCCAGAGTATTTGTCCACTTTCATTTTTACACACCATCCAATGCACTTCTTTAATCCATTTTATCTTGTAATTTGCATATTAAAAAATTATAGAAATTATATATTAATAATCTATATGTTAAGATAAATCAAACAAGATCACACATTACTATATTTAGGCTTACACATTGAGAGAATTTGATGAGTCGAAGTGCTTAGATGAACAGTTCCAAAAGTCAAAAGTGGACAAAAACTAGGGGACGGAGATTATACCCCCTGTGTTGTCCCATAAAATTCTGATCTTCCTATTTAAAAAAAGACGTGCGTTTAAATTGAGTAATTTTGATGTTATTTATTAATTATGAGTCATGTATCCTACAAACCACCCCAAATAAGTAATAGAAATAAATAAAGTGATGAAAAAAAATATTACCATATTGGAAATTAAAAAAGAAATCTATTTTGGTTCTAAAACAAGTAAAATTTTATTGCAATAAAATACAGAGTATAATGAAACAGAAATTCTCATTATTAAATATGCTGAAAATGAGAATTAAATTGGGGGAAGGGCAAGAGAATGGCTAAGAGAAGTGCTAGAGTCACAAACATTTTAGTCACAAAATACACAAACTTACTATTTATGTATTTAAATATCTACTTTTTAACTTTTTATCATTATTTTATTCACTTGGTGAGGTGCACAAATGGAAAGTTTGTGTATTTTGTAATCGAAGTTTTTGTGACTTTAGCATTTCTCAATGGCTAATTAGTCTGTGCTTCGGTTGGGTGGTTATGACGGCCGTTTGTTTTGTGTCCAAAAGCTAAGACCAACTATGTACAGAGTAGTATAAAACCGACCGCTAAACTGTAGAAACATACAACTACCAAGTATTTAAATTAACTCCGTATTTAACACCGTCTATCACGTCGTTTGACACCGTGTTTAATCGAAATTGAGTTTGGGCGAAATATACCAGAATAGTCCGTCCAAACCAAATGCTCCCTCCATTTCATATTTCATATTAGTGTGTACTCCATCTATTCAAAAATTATCTTCTTATTTAGTAAGATCAAATTTTATTTACTTAAATAATGAATAATTGATGGGGTGTTTTGGTATTTTTATCAACAAAATTTAGAATAAATTCTTAAATTGATCATTTCTAATGAAGTGCTTTCCAAAAATAGTTTTTTCCCATTAAAGATGTGTATTTAATTTGAATTTTAGATTTTTTATAGGTTTTTGTTTATAATTCATGGATTATGTATAGTTAATGTGTTATTTTAAATTTACATTTTTCTGTATAAGAATGATCATTTTGAGAATATACTTTGAATTTAGATGATAAAAATACCAAAATATTTTTTAATTAATCATCATTTGAGTAACATGTGAATGACTATCTAAGAAATAAATTTCAACTATAAAGAACTACGTGAATAATTATAATATATTGAGAAGTACATTAGGAAAATACTTTATTATAAAAGACTATTTTTCATATACGGTCAGACCTGAATAAACAAGCTTGATTATGAGCGGCTTGATGTTGAACCCAAAGTATCGACCTAGCACCCCATTCCATTACACTGAGCTAAAGAACAAGGGCCAGCACTCGGCTACTTACACAGTTACACTCATTGTTCTCTTAGGGTCTCTTTGGTTGGTGTGAGGGGAGGGGAGAGAAGGGAATATGTGTCTTTCCCTCTTTCCTCTTGTTTGGTTTAAAAACATGAATTAGTTGGGGCCTAAAATTTTAGATTCAATTCCTTTCCCTTGCCTCCAAATCAATCTTTCCAAATCAGACAAATTCTCCTACTCCACTGTCCTCTTTTTATTCTTCTGTCAATTTTTTTAACCTTGTTATTAAAAAATAAAAAAAACAAATGAAAATAAAAAAAATAAATTTAATAATAGCGATAATAAATCAATAAACAAAAAAAGTAAATTAATTTTTTCATTATTGTTATTATTAAATTTATTTTTTTTAAATTTCATCTGTTTTTGTTAAATTAAGTTAATAATAAATAATATTAAAATAATATTAAAATAAAAGAAATCATTATAAAATGAAAAATAAAAAATTAATAAAAAAATATAATAAATAAATAAAAAAAATGAAATTAACAAATAATAATTAAAATCATAATAATAAATATATAAGTAAATATATAATATTAAAATAATAATAAAATAAATAAATAATAACAAATTATAAAATAAATAAAAAATAAAAATAAAAATAAAAATTAAAAGACAAAATTTAAAAAAAATTAAATTAAAAAAACAAAATAAGAATACTGGTAATAATTTAAAATATATAAATAAAGTTTTAAAATAAAAAAAATTAAAATATAAAAACAAAGTTTAGTCGTCTATGACATGACATGTGAAGTTTAACTTCCAACATATCAAACCCGTCCCCACATAAGGCTACTTTAACCATATCTAAGTTAAATTAATTAACCCCACATTTCTGCTAATTCCGAGTAATTAATTAAATTATCCTTCCCCTGCCTAGCTTTTAGTGTTCTTTGACTTCCACTCAAAACCATACCTCATTTTTTTCTCCATTAAATTAATCTTTGAAAAAAAAATCAAAACCCAACAGAATATACGATGTATAATTTTCTTTGTTAATTGAATTAATAGAAAAAATAATCCTCAATACCCACAATTTTGTTTATTAATAAATGCATAAATTGTACTCATGTTGTCACAAAAAAACATTACTCGTGTTTCTTTTTTTGAACGTCCCAAAAAACTCCCTTCATTTATTTTATTTTTCTTTTAACATATTTATATCTCATTCAAATAAATTATAATCAGATCTTTTTGTTTTTTAAACGTAGTACTTTTTAAAATTCTATACAAGTCAAACATTGACCAGCAAAATAAATGATAAATTTAAATTGGTTTAAGATATTTGTTGGTTATTTACTTCGAAAGGGGCAGCGCGTCTGACTCCTCTTCAGATCCGACGTAAAAGCTAAGGCGAGAAAATCAAAATTTAAACCAACCCAAAGATAATTAATTATTACCGCGTGATAATAAATCTTCATTTAAAAAAATATAGAACATGGGTTTTCAAAATCATGAAAAATAAAAACTATATTTCTCTTAAAGTATTTGTCAAATTTTAAATTTTTACAGTCAAACAAGATCCATGTTACACCTATAATTAAATAAAAAATATATGATTTATTAAATAAAAATTATATGTCATATTTTGAAAAATATTTCATTATTTTGTATCAATATCTAAAATTTATTTTATTTAATTTATGATCAATATTTATCAATATATATTTACTACAAAAATCATGGTTGACAAATAATGCGGGATGTGGGTAGCTAGTATACACTTGGTAAAACATTATTCTTTTGTCTCTAAATTAACTTTACAATTTTATCCATTCAAGAAAAAAACGTTACATTTTTACCTTTTGAACATATTAAAACCAACTATACATATTTTCACTTTTTTAGGAAACAAATATGTAGATACGAGCTCTAGACCTGCTCACTTTAAGTGTCAATAAATAACATCCACTCTAATTAGTATACTCCGTATAAAATTGATGATTTTTATCTCGACTCCAGACTCTTCTAAAACTCTTGCCTTCATCTTAGCTCTCCTTCCCTCACCTCAATTAGGGCACTTTGAGGTGCTCATTTTCTTAATGGGTCACTTTATTTGAGTTTTTATTTAAATAAAATTAATCTATATACAAAAATACATATGTTTGTAAATATAGTTAGCACTAAAAAAGAGAAGTAGGAGAGGTAACATTTTTCGATAGAGAGAGTACTTCAAGAGTAAAAATGTTACAAGTAAAAAAAGAACAACACAAGTTGTTATATTAGCATTGTCTCAATTCAACTTTCTAGAATAAAATTGAATGATTCTCTGATCAATTAAAAGTATACATTGCTTGTTAGTACAAAAACAATTTTATATCGAACATAACAATTCAAACTCGAGTCCTTAGTCCATACCGCACGCGAGCATAGTTAAGGAGTCTACTATGAAGGCTGAAGGCAGTAAGGTTTTGGGCTTGAAGCCCTGCCCCTAGCCAGTATGCGCCATGCGGAAGGAAGGGGGTTCTCTTAGTTCGACAGCGAGTCAAGTTCGTCTTGATCCTTGCGAAGGAGATGATTAGGCAGAACTTAGAATTTTCAGCCCTAATTAAAGATATATGACTTTATATAGGAACGTCTGAAGATCTCGGACTAGGATAGTTGGGTAGTCGTTTGGACTTAGGTCTTTTTGCGTAGGTTGTTTGTCTTTTGCTCATTACAATCCTCTTGAATTTAATTACTCATTTTTATTGGATGATATATATATATGCTTCTCTTCTTGTCTCAGTTGAGAGTCTTTTGAAAATAATCTCTCTACTTTTCAATAGAAGTAAGATCTGCGTAAACACACATACCACATCCTACTTTTGGGATTATAATGGATTGTTGTTGTTGGTTTTAAAACTTTAATTTCTAAGGACTAATTTAGAATATCAAGTATGCCTTTTAAACTAATTTGTCATTCATTCATTAATGTTAATAATACTTTGAGTGTATGACATTTTAAGTAATATTATATCATCATTTTTTTGATTATGGAAAGTGAACAATTATATCTAAGAAAAATATAAAAATGTATGATTGAGATTTATATAGACGACATATATATTGATGAGTTGTTATATTACTCCCTATTATGTAAAGGTGTGTGTTTTTTGGGTTATGTTGTGTTATGTTTTAGTTTCGTGTTGTATGTTTTGCTGTTTTTTGGTCTGATGTAGTCCGCTGTTACAAAATCTGTTAAAAACATAACCTTTTGAATCGGTTGTTAGCTAATAACCGATTCAAAAGGTGCCTCCCATAACAGGCACCAATTCTGAGAGGCACATTTTGAGTAAGTTATTAGCTAACAAGGTGCCTCCCATGACTAGCGCTAGTTGTACCTTTTGAATCGATTAAACAACCGATTCAAAAGTATTTGTACCAATTACATCGTTATGTTTTACATTGGTTAACAACTGATTTCAAAGATAAAAAACAACTGATTCAAAAAGTAACTTATGTAGTAGTGGTGTTTTATTATTCTTATAAGCCGATCAAAGTTCTTTATTAATCTCACTGTCTCAATTTAAGTTGCATTGACAAATTTTAATCATTTTCTTTACTCATTTTCGTTACGCATTTAATAAAAAATATACTCATGTCACTATTTATTTTGTAGAATTTTTGATAACGTATTTTTTGTGTGATTATAAACCGCTTGTAAGTCATAGAAGTTAAGATCTTATCTTTTATCTTAAAGATAATTTTTTTATTTATCCATTTTGATCAAATTATTTATAAAATTATTTCTAACCTTTTATGAATAACTCAAATGACTAATCTTTTATTTAAGTCACTTTATAAGTAGGTTATAAGTTAAAACTATTTATATTTAAAAACTAATCCAAACAACACTTAAAAACACTTAATTTAAGAAGTACTCCGTAATTTTTTTTTGGTTTCCATACATTTAAACAGGGGAAGTTAAATTTAAGAGAGAGAGAGACATTATATATATGGATAGATGAATACATGTGAACATTGCATCCATGAAAGACACAGCTCTATCTGTATTATATGTGTGTGTCTTGAGACATAAAGATGACAAAGGGCTGAAGTAAAAGCACATCAACGAGGTCTCACTTTCCATGGTCCAGATTTCTTGTTAGGGTTTTCTTCCCCTTCTTTCTCCTGCTTTATAATTGGCTCTTCTTATGTTTGCTTGTTTTAGTTCTAGGTATGAAGATAGTGTCTAAAGTTTGAAACTTTCAGTGGTGGGAGCACATAATTTTGCAGAAAGATTTCATCTTTTTTTCTGGGATTGCACAGAAATTCAGCCCAAAGTGATTTAGGAATTTTCTGGATTTTTTAGGGTTTTCTTTTCTTTTCTTTTTCTTTTTTGTTGGGCAATTGGGGGGAAAGGATTAGGTGGTCAAGATAGGTCCAATTCTGTTGAATTATTGGAAAATCAGAATCATTTCTGTGGATTTTGTCTATGAATGACTGGGAGGAAAGCTTTGAAGCTGCAATTAACATGGTCTCAGGTATGAATCTTGAATCTGCTTCTGCTGATGTTATTATTTCCAGATTCTGTTTTGGATTTCATAAATAATTTCCCTAAAAGATCTGTTTTTTTTTTGGTATTTTACAGAATTAGATAGATTCTTCACGAATTAATGAGCTGAGATTGAGAGGAATCTGTATTTGGTCAAATACAAGAAGATGTTAACTTTCTTGGATTCCAAAGATTCATTAAGGGGTACAGAAAAGTGCTTAGATTCTCAGCTATGGCATGCCTGTGCTGGCAGCATGGTTCAAATGCCGGCGGTGAACTCGAAGGTGTTCTATTTCCCCCAGGGGCACGCCGAGCATGCCTCCGGCGATGTCCAATTTGATAATTCTTCAAGAATCCCACCCTATGTTCCTTGCAGAGTCTCTGCCATTAAGTACCTTGCAGATCCCGAAACCGACGAGGTTTTCTCGAAAATCAGATTGGCTCCCGTCAATGGAAACGAACCTGATTTGGACGAGGAAGACGAAGAAGATGATGATGTGGCAGGTGGGGTCAAGAGGGCCGCCGATAGCCCGGACAAACCGGCTTCTTTCGCCAAGACTTTGACCCAATCGGATGCGAATAACGGCGGTGGGTTTTCGGTCCCGAGGTACTGCGCGGAGACCATTTTCCCCCGGTTGGACTACTCGGCGGACCCCCCGGTGCAAACCATCCTCGCAAAGGACGTCCACGGGGAGACTTGGAAATTCAGACATATTTACCGAGGGACCCCGCGGCGCCATCTTTTGACGACCGGGTGGAGCACGTTCGTGAACCACAAGAAGCTCGTGGCGGGGGATTCAATTGTGTTCCTGAGGGCGGAGAACGGGGACCTCTGCGTCGGGATTCGGAGGGCAAAAAGGGGAATTTGCCCTTCTTCGGGGTGGAATCCGGTCGGCGGGTACGGAGGGGGCTACGGTGCATTTCTCAGGGAGGGGGATAACAGGGTGCCGCTAACGAGTGGCGGAGGAGGAAGGAACAGCGGGAAGGTGAGGGCCGAATCGGTAGTCGAAGCTACCGATTCGGCCGTCCGAGGGGAGGCGTTCGAGGTGATCTATTACCCTCGAGCCGGCACTCCCGAGTTCTGCGTCAAAGCGAGCGTCGTCAAGGCGGCATTGCGGGCCCGTTGGTGCTCGGGGCTGAGGTTCAAGATGCCTTTCGAGACCGAGGACTCTTCCCGGATCAGCTGGTTCATGGGAACCATATCCTCCGTTCAAGTCGCCGACCCGTTACGTTGGCCTGATTCTCCTTGGAGACTTCTTCAGGTAATAAAAGTTTGAATTCAATCGTTTACTTTAACGTTCATGGGGAACAATGTAATAGTCTATATAAACACACTTTTTTTTAGATATATTAGCAATTTGATGTGATTTAGTTGTATAGAATTGCGAGATTCGATTCGATTCGATTTATGTTTTCCAGGTGACGTGGGACGAGCCAGACTTGCTACAGAACGTGAAGCGGGTGAGCCCGTGGCTGGTGGAGTTGGTGTCGAGCATGAACTCGGCGGTGCATCTCTCCCCGTTCTCGCCACCGAGGAAGAAGTTTAGATTGCCTCAACATCCGGACTTCCAGTTTGATGGCATACCGGCGGCGGTGGCGGCCTATTCCACCGCCGCCAACCACCACCACCACCACCCCCGCCTCCTCGTTGCGGGCGGTGGTCCCACCAATGGCCCGTACGGTTGTCTCCCCGACACCACCACCCCCACCACCCCTGCGGGCATGCAGGGAGCCAGGCAATACTCTCACTACGGATTTCCGCTATCGGATCTCCATTTCAACAACCAACAACAACAACAACAACAGCTGCACTTCGGGGGGTTTTTCCCCGCCGGTTTCCACCACCACCCCCTCCTCCACCACGCCGCGTCCCTTCACGCGGCGGCTAAACCGGCGGCCCTCGACCCCCCGGAGGACGTTTCTTGCTTGTTGACCATCGGGAACTCGTCTCCTCCCCAAACGACGGCCAGAAAAAAGCCCGACGGTCGCGTCGGGAAAGCGCCCTTCGTTCTCTTCGGTAAAGCGATCCTCACGGAGCAGCAAATCTCCGTAAACGCTTCTCCAGTCGGTTCGGGCAACATCTCCTCCTCCTCCTCATCGTCTTCATCATCATCTGATGCAATCAAACACATTGGTGATGAGCCTTTCAGGTCCATTACATTTCTTGTTTCCTTACTTGAAAATCTTCAATTTTGTTCAATTTTTTTACAAGAATATCACACAATAATTAATGCAGAGTATAAATATATATGTGCAGGGCGATTATGAAAACAGCTCGGAGATTAGAGATTCTAATGGATACGAGCAGGGACAACCTAGGATTATAGAAGGGGCCCGCGAAAATCCTGCAAATTCCCATGTTTTTTTCTTTGTTTTTTTTGGGTTTGATTTTTATTAGATTCAACTCATAATATTATGGTGTTTTTGGTAACCATATCAGATTCAGATTCAAACTCTGTTTTTTTTTTTTGCTATTGCCTATAAATTTGCATTTTTTTTAAATATAATGTCTTGTGCGTGTACGCATATGTTTGGGACCTTTATTTTTTTGGTGAAAGAAAGAGATTTCCCAGAAATGGGGACTGGTCATTTCATGTCTATTAATATGAAAGATTTGTATGTAGTAATTCTTGTTATGGTTCTCACATTGTTTGTTACGAAGGTTTGGTTTGAATGCGCACGTAATTTCTAAAAATGTGAAAAATCACACATTATATTGGATGTGTTTGGCTGGTGGCCGAAAACGCCATTTTTTTCGGACTAAAACATGTTTCATACGAGTGTATATAAAAAATATGGGTGTTCGATGTTTTTATGTCAAAATACTCAATTTATAATGTAAGATAATACGGAGTACTAAGAAATGCTATGAAATGACAACACACAGTATAAGCTGTGGATGTTAAGTAGAATTTACCTTGTATAAGTAGGTTTCTTTTTTGGGGAATTTACTCAAATAGCACTAAAACATAATGACTTTCTCTAAATAGCACCACAAGTGTTTTTCTTTCCAATGTAGCACTTTTAGTCATTATGCATTAGTCATTATTCAAGTAAATATTCGTCATCACTGGACATTATAGACATTATTAAGTGCTATTTAGAGAAAAGACTTAAGTTTTAGTGCTAGATGTTGCTCAAAAAAATGTTTTTGGAGTTTAATTTGTTAAAAAACATACGGAGCAACTGGATGGAGTTTTAAGAAAAATGTTGAAAAATTAAAAAGAGTAGCTGTAATATGTGAAGTAGAGATTTTTTTTTGGAAAAAAATGTTAATGTGCATCTCCAGTTATTCTTACCCCATCATAAGTTCTATCATGGTATCGGAGCACGTTTTGGCCCACCTCATTTGTCAAGGTGTTCGTCTAGACGTTCATTCCTAGGAATCCTAGCGGCTCGTTAGTCTTTAGCCCAATTATCCGTATGGAGTATGTGCCCAACGGCCTGTGGGCCGTTTAACACGATTGCTCATTTGGAAGTCCATACCCAGCGGCTCGTGGTCCTTTAGGTGTTGGCGCTAAAAAAACCCCAAGGGAATGAAAGTTCATTTGCAAGTGGTCAACCGGTTAGATTCAAAATTGCTCGCTTGTCCAATAAAATATGACTAGTTTTCAATTCCTAACAAAATCTTAAAACAAAAAAAAAAAAAGACAAGCCAAACAAGTTTGCACTTTCAAAGTGTTTTTTTTTTACAAAAGTGAAAAAAAAACACACACATTATGTGTTGCCGGAAAGAGACGCCATAAGAGTTCTTCAATTCTTTGAATGTGAAATTCATAAATCAAATCTATTAAAACAAAAGCATCAAATATTTTTATTAAAAAAAGCATCAAATAATTACGAAATAACCGCATCCAATTAAGCTCATAAATATTTTATTTTAAATGATTCAAAGACAAAAACAATGGTGCGTGCAAATCTAATCTTCTTCCCAAAAAAAATATTGACTGGTGAAGAATTAAGTGCCACGTTAAGACAAATCTAAACTTGGGAAGACATTAGAAGAGTTGTGGAAGAAAAGCAATGTCACGTGGTAGACCAAACCCCGTAATTTTTCATGTTTCTACTTCCGTTTTGTTCTTTGCATACATATATAGGTTATACATTAAAGTTGCCTTTATCTTACTAGACGCGTAACTTAACTGGTTGATAGGATTTGTATATCCCAAATGTACATCATTCCCTTTTCTACCATTCATTTTATTTTATTTTTATTTTTTATTTTTTTTTTGAATTTTTTTTGCCTTTTTTGTGGTGATGGAGGGGTGGGGTAAGTGAAATTACTATTTTACCTCTTTGAATAATTGTCAAAGGTTTTAAAGATTTACTAGGTAAATGATAGGGTAAGATTATGTTGGCATATTATTTTATAATCACCTATTGATTATTAACTTAATCATTACCCGATCATTTCTTGAAGAAAATATTTGTGGAGATATGATTGATTACTTTTTTTTATTGATGTATTAAAGTTCTTTTTGTTTTTCATTTCGATCATGAATGTCATAAGATACTCCTGTTAGTTAACTCGGTGTCAAATATGTTGATCGAGAAAGTATGAATAAATATTACTTTTTGTGTTCTAATTTAAGTTGTCCATTTTAGTTATAAAACTTGACTGAAGTTATTTTTAATTTATTTTATATGAGAATTGGTACAAGATTTAAAAATAAAAGTTGTATATTTGAAAACTACATCTAGATTTCTATAAAACAAAATGATATAATTATATTTTTTGTTAAATATATTCTTACTATATTTAATATTAATGTATATTGGTAGCTTCCATAATTGTATAGGGTGTAATTAATATTGTTTCCTATTATCATTAGGAAAGTCCTGTATATAAATGAAAAATAAAAAGGAGAAATAGAGACTTTATTTCCGAACGGATGAGAGTACTCCATAATATTTGTTTATAAGTGTATTCAAAAATAAATGTGTAATAATCAAAGTTTAACTTATCTCCTCTTAATATTCGTTCTGTTTTGCAAGTGAACTCGAGACCAGAGCTTCTTATTTTTTTATATATATAATGAACACTTTTTTAAAGGCTAATGAAGACACTTTAACTACTCTGATCTCTCCCTCTGAAAATATTCTTCATATTTAATTTTTCACGGTTTTCAATATTGCACTTTGACCACTAATTATAAAAATTTGATATATGAAAACTATGTCTCAATAAGAATATAATTATATTAAATTTATGTCATATTTTTTCCATATATTAAAATCAGAATTTACAAACTTTGGTCAAGAAAAATTTAAAGAGAATAAATTTCAAGACAACGAGTAATTAATTAATTAATCTCTAAATTATAATGTGAATGCATATGACGTCAGGTTAGATCTACCCCGCAAAGATAGGGGAGCGTATTTATGTTTTTTTCTCTACTTGTGCCGCAAATACAGGGCATTGATTTTTCTTCTTCTTCTTCTACAGTACCTAAAGCCATTAATAAATTGGGGGATTATTTTTATTACTGCTAATTGTTTTTCTTGTTTTCTTTAATAATGAATGGAATGGAATAATTAATTAAAAGAAAAAAGGTTAGGAATAGACCTCAAAATTCTTCTGCACGACAGACATTGGGAGGGGACACCAAAGTCAAAATGAGTAGCGGTTAGACAACATGGGCAAGACAAACCATATCTTTCCCTATTCCCCTCCAACTTGTTCTTGTCGCCCCTTTCCACAAACCATCTTCACAACTTCTTCTGACCTCATATCAATGTATTAATGTGTTTGAAAAATTAATACTCCCTCCGTCCTTGAGTGTTTGTCCATTTTCATTTTTGCACACCATCCAATGCACTTCTTTAATCCATTTTATCTTGTAATTTGTATATTAAAAAATTATAAAAATTATATATTAATAATCTATATGTTAAGACGAATCAAACAAGATCACACATGACTATTTTTAGGCTTACATATTGAGAGAATTTGATAAGTCAAAGTGCTTAGATGAACAGTTCCAAAAGTCAAAATGGACAAACACTCAGGGACGGACCAAGTACTCAGTAGTTCATATCCCTTAGAGTAAATTTTTACCCCGGCCCAGTCCAAATACACTCTCACACCCCCGTCAATTGCATACGTACCCTATAAAATTTAGTTGACTTTAGAGCTAAAATTTGACTCCAAAGTCAACTAAGTTTTGTTAGGTGCAATTTACAGATGTGCATGGGTAGTACTTAGTAGGTATGGGCTGGGGTGGGAGAGGATTTAGAGGGATAGAAACTATCAATTTTTCAAATGAAACACCGTAGATGTCCTAGTCGGGACTTATGTCATAGGATGACATGAGGGGCTAATGTCAGCTGAATCCCTTACATTTTTATTTTTGCGTCTCCAAAATATTGTTTCAATTATTATTTGTCTCCTGATAATATTCTTCTTTATACTCCGTATTATTTATTTATTATTTGATAAAATAAAATATTGGTTTACATCTTGTTTATTTATATGTGTTTTTTAATGCATATTCTCTACTAAATAATTATCCAGTAATCATTCAAAATATCACATGTATAGCTTAGTTAGCCATTCGGAGCAACAGTGTAAAGATGAGTTACTCTTATTTCTAAAAGAAGTGTCCATTATTGAATTTTAAAATATTGATTTAAAATCATCTATTTCGTAGAGTATTTATGTATATTTTCTTGTTTTTAATTGAAAAAGAGATTTTGTTATTGGTTTAATAAAATATTATTATTCTTTTGTGTTTGATGGATTTGATTTTAATAGAAAATTTAAAATAAAGATTAGTTTCACAATATATCGTGTATTTAATAATTTTTCGCCTCTTTTATATAATGAAGGGGTCTATTTATACATGGTGGATAAAGATATAGTAAAAATCCTAAATTTGGAAGGATCAAATCGTGTTTCTTCTCATGTTCTTCATTTTCTCATGACTCTAGATTATAATAGATTTTTTTAACTCTAGATCATTATCACGAGCTCAAACCTTACTCTATTGATCTGGTCTAAAAGGACATGACTCCCTTTAGCCCCTTAGAAACTTTGAGTTGGGCTAGTGGACCTATACAACCATTCAAGCCTTAGGCTCGATCTTTATCGATGTTTATAGAAATGTACTCCCTCCGTCCTAAAATTAATTTCCCAGTTTGACTTTTATAGTCAAACTTTTTAAACTTTGACTGTATATTACAGAAAAAATAAATTAAATTTTCATATAAATTTATTAGCAATAGATTCATTTTGAAACATAGTTTTGAAATATATAATTTTTATAAAATATATTTATATAGAAATTAAGATATTAATGGTCAAAGTGCCGCATTGAAGACCGTGAAAAGTCAAATGGGAAATTAATTTTAAGACGGAGGGAGTATATTTTTTTCAAAAAAATGTATGTTTTAAAATATCAAATCTTGTATTGTTATTATGAAGTACTACTCCCTCCGTCCTGGAGTATTCGTCCAGTTTTGACTTTTGGAACTGTTCATCTAAGAACTTTGACTCATCAAATTCTTTCAATGTGTAAGCCTAAATATAGTCATGTGTGATCTTGTTTGATTTGTCTTAACATATAGATTATTAATATATAATTTCTATAATTTTTTAATATACAAATTATAAGATAAAATAGATTAAAGAAATGCATTGGATGATGTGTAAAAAAGAAAGTGGACAAACTCTTGGACGGAGGTAGTATTTTATACGGAGTATAAATATCATTGGTATAATAATCGAAGAATTTGTATGGATCAACATATATGCTTTACACAAAAGTTAAAAAAATAATTCGTAGTAAGTCCTTATGTTTTGTTTTATAGTTTTTTTGAATGCTATTGACTCTATTACATAGTGGTATGTGTTCAAACATTTCTAATGACGCATAAAGAGTCAATGCTTCTGTCTCCATTTGGGAGCGAGCCTGAGTGAACTTCCGACCCCCATGAATGTAGGAGAGTGAGTTTCCTATCACTCAAGCTAAGGGAGAAATTCGGTTTTGTTTTATAGTTCACTTTATTTGAAGGAAATGAAAACTTTCATTCAGAAGAAATCAAATGAGTAGTACAACTAAGTGGAATAGACTCCCACAATCCCGGATTCCTGGCTGAGTCACAACACTTCTAGCCAAGCTAAGGTATAGCATGGACTACATCATACATATCTCTACGGACAACATTGACAGACACTTCAAGAAAAAACTTTGATAACTCCAAACACGAATCAAGAAGAGAACCCAATATGAAAAGAAACAAAAGATCTACCATGATTTGGCCCATGAATTAATGTTTGACCGCTAGAAAAAACTTCCACATCTCACATCACGATCACAAAGTCAGGATAAAACTTTCCTTCTATATCAAACAACACATAACCAAAAGGCTCGAATATTACGAAAACCCATAACTCCACATTTCGTGGATTTATAGTTCACTTCTAAAAGATTAATTAATCATCAATTATCTAAAATAAATCCAATTTTGGAATTACAAAGAGCGCCTCCCACCAAAACAACCCTGAGGCGGTGGTACTGTTCCGTTTCTTCTCCCACATTGGGAAATCCCTGTTATTTGTGAAACCCAGAAGAGACTGGTGGTAACTGTTCAAGCCGCCGCCGCCGCCGCCGCCGTATGAGGATCAGGAGGAGCCTTTTGGGGACACTCATCTCACCTTTGCGTATGCATACCTCTTTTCCTCCAATTGTGTTTTTTTTTACTCTCTGCTATTCTCGCCATTGTTATTTCTTAGCCTCCAATTTTGATATTTTTCTTTTCTTCCATTCATATTCCATTACTTTTGAGCAAGCATTGCCTTTAACTTTAGCCAAAATCCTTTCTTTTTAAGATATACTAGAAGCACTCACGTTTCTGATCATTGAGCTCTTGATTTTAATCATTCAAAATTTACCATTGGAACGCCAGATGCCAAATTCAAGAATACCAGGCTTGTACATCTCTTGTAGAAAGCTTTGCATGCGTAGTCCCACATCGAATATTCACTCTAATATATAAGAATATGAGTTACTCCTGCTATCCCCAATTGGTTTTAGGATTGAATGTATCTAAGCCATAAGCTTATGAGCTCAAAAAAGCCCTAGTTTAACAAAGCAAATGACAATATGAGGCAAAAAGACCTAAGTTGCACTCGCGGGGATGCTGAGTATATAGTCCCACATAGAATTAACATTCAATCTAAAAAGGACTAATTTATCTAAGACATAAGTGTATGAGCTCAAAAAAGCCCTAGTTTAACAAAGCAAATGACAATATGAGGCAAAAAGACCTAAGTTGCACTCAAGGGGGTGTTGAGTATATAGTCCCACATAGAACTAACATTCAATCTAAAAAAGACTAATATATAAGAATATGAGTTAGAATTTGTTACCACTCAGTGCCCAAGGTAGACAAGTTTCAGTATCTTGGTTCGGTCATTCAGGCTAATGAGGAGTTAGACGGGGATGTTGCGCACTATATTGGAGCGGCTTGGGCTAAGGGGAGGTTGGATTCAGGGGTTCTATTGCACACGAGTGAATGTAAGTTACTCCTTCCCAATTGGTTTTGGGAGTATAATCTCCCAATTCTACATGTGCAGCCATACTGTTGGTTACGAACAAAAATGGCAGAATTGTAAGAGTATATCAAGATGCAGCAAAGTGGCTTCAGCACTATCCTCATTGTCGTGGCCAATGCCCATCGTTTTCATTTTGAAAATTTGGGTGTTAGGATATCTGCATTTGGATTTTGGAGACCATTTGAAGAAGACAAGAAGAAGAAATGGAGGGAGGCATTTCGGGAATAAACATAGCAAGAATTCTAAGAGGGAGGCTGAAGAGGAAGATTAGTGTGGGTTTTTTTTCCTAAAGGGGAAGGAGAAGAAAATATTGTGAAGTGAGATAATTTTGTTTAATTTCCATTACATGGAAACATATTTTGTTAACTCTCCGTTGATTCTTTATATGAAGTTTTAGGAAGTAAATGCATTGATGCATCAAGGTTTTGGTACTACTTTATAGAGTATGAAGTTTTAGGAAGTAAATGCATTAATGTATCATGTATTTGTGTCGTGTTCATGTCATAGTTTTATAATTTTGTATGTTCCTGTAATTAGATTCAGACATAATGTGCCCGTGTGTCCGTATCTGTTTCTTAAGATGTGTTCATTTGGATTGTAAGCTTTAAGTTCCAACATCTTCCAGTTTTTCCAATTTACTCCAACTCTTTCTAGTTTCTTCCAATATACAACTTTGTTTATCCGACTGAAAAGAACAAATCCTCTGTCGGAAAGAATGCGTGGGTTTGGAGGAAAATGCATATGAACCTATTAGGGCAGAAACAAAATGTCATCTTATTCACCAGGAATTACTAATTGTCTAATTTGTTTTCAAATGATTGCAACTGTTATAGACTTATAGTGCTTCACATTCTCACTTCATTGTTAAATTTTCCTTGTTTTAAAAGACCACACTATGAATATGCTCATCTTTTGTTGAAAGAACTTGCTAGCTTATATTCTTACTTTCTTGCAATTATTATCTTACATCCTTACTCCTTGAGCATAAACCGTGCTCATTTACCATGACTTTTACGCCACACGCTGGCCCCCATCTGTTGTTGAGTTATTTCTTATTGTGTTTGACAGATGATGCTGAGTTATATTCACTCACATTGAGTATGAAACATGAATTTTGTATTCATGTTTGTAACTTTGCAAGACATCTGAGCAGTTCAGCTCGCATAAGAAAAGTGGATTTTACAGATCTTACGTAAGGAGCATACCTACAATAGCAGTCCCAACTTATTTATTCTCCTTCCTTAATGAACTGTAATCTTCGAAATGCTTACGTTTTCTTTCTTTGTTGGAACCAGCCATCCTCACACATGGTATCCACATGCACGAAAGAAGACTCGAAATGTTATTTTACATGTGGGTCCAACAAACAGTGGGAAAACACACCATGCCCTCAAACAACTGCAGTCAAGTTCTTCGGGTAAGTTATGAATGCTGATGTGTTTCATTCCGTTTTTACTTCCATGATCTTTTTATTATACCACTTATACTCAGTAATAAGTAAAGTTGATTCACACAAGATAACCAGTTCAGAAACGGAACAGGCATTTATTGTGGGCCATTGAGGCTGTTGGCATGGGAGGTGGCAAAACGGTTGAACAAAGCTAACGTTCCTTGTGACCTTATAACTGGACAAGAAATTGAGGAAGTTGAGGGTGCAAAGCATAAATCTGTTACCGTAGAAATGGCGGATGTGTCTTCTAATTATGGGTGTGCTGTTATTGATGAGATCCAGGCATGTAGAAACACTTGTATTCATTCGAAATATTAAGCACTTTCTATAAGGTTGTTACTTAGATATGACCTTACGTATGAATATCTAGATCTAGGCATAGAGTAGTTGGCTAGACCATTGGGTCTTAGTTTGTAGCTTTTGATGGTGTGCTTTTACCATAGTCTGTAGCTTGTTTTTGTTTGCTCTATGTGTTTTGGGTCTAGTTGCTACTTGCTAGTGTTGGTACTTGTGCTTTTTGGTTCTGTGCTATTACTTCATTTGTGCTACTGTTTGTTCTTTGTTTGTGTTATTGTATTTGAGTTAGAAGTCTCTTGAAAACTGTCTCTCAATTTTTGCGTACTCAGAACCTCCCTAGACCCTACTTTTGTGTGCATTATACTGAGTTTGTTGTTGTTTCCATAAGGTTGTTAATATATAAACTGCTTGTGTGATTTCTAATTGTATGATTTTATTGATGAGATTCAGACGTGTAGTTTATTTAAAAGTTTTCTCATTCATGAATGCTTGAAATTATGTTCACAATATTCAAGATAGTCTGCCATAAGGTTGTTAGCATAGAGACAGACAGTGAAAACATTAAATTGTTAATGTAGAAGGGCTGATAAAAAACCTTGTTGTAGAACAAGCTGATTTAAAACAGCCCTAATCTCCCGTGGCCTCATAATTGTTAGCTCTGACTCTGAGTGGTATACCATCACCTATTTGGTCTATTAGGAGTTGAGACGGAAGAACCTCGTTTTGGCAGGTTTGTAAATTTACACAAAAGATTCTTTCGTACACGCTTTTTCCATTTTTATTTGTAATTCTGTAACTGAGCCGGGGGTTTCTTGGAAACAACCTCTTTGCTTCTGCATATACACACCCTCCCCAGACCCTACTTTTTATGGGATTTTAGTGGCTTGTTGTTTGTGGAGCTCAATGCATAGTTTTTATCAAATTCTTGTTTGCACTTATTGATCGTTTGCTGTTACCCAATATTTTCCTTGACCACGTGAGACCTTTAACTACATTGCCCAATTATCTAATAAATATGGCAGTGCCAAGGTGCTTCTGATATACAGAGTATATACTATATAGTCATATGTGCTATCTTGTGGTTGGAATAGTCCATTTAAGCAACGCGTTTTGATGGGTATATTGGGCCGAGAGATAAATATTAGTGTAATTAGCCCAATACACTTATCCAGGTCATATCCTAAGACGAGCGTGACCAGACCCGATAAGGGTCCATGAGCTTGTACGAGGGTCAACCCGCGTGGGCCGTTTGGCGCCTTTAATGGGCTAGAGCCGTGTCTATCTAGTGTAAATTACTTGGGGAGAGATTTATCTAGTTTCCTAAGAAAAGCCTAGTAGGATTAGGAAGCTTAGGAGGCTATAAATATCCCCCAAGGGATTTGAATAAAGGGAGTCTTTGATACCATTTTTGAGTTCAATATACTTCTCTTATTTCATAATTCTTGAGAGAGATCGTGAGATTAATATTCGGTGGAATTAAAGTTCCATCACGTTAATTGCTTTATATAATTAATAACTCAAATTGTAGCAAATGGAATCGGTGTGATTGAATTTCAGTATTTACTTTCAAAGTGATTAACATTTTAAAAAAGCATTCTAAGTATTGTGGAGCAATGTTTGAAATTCATATAGAATCTTTCTTTTTTTTTGAGGAATTAATTTTTATCTCTTATTCTATTCTTTGTAAAGATGATAGGATGCAGTACAAGGGGGTTCTCATTCACACGTGCTTTATTAGGAATATCTGCCGATGAGCTTCACTTGTGTGGAGATCCTGGAGCTGTTCCTTTAATCAAGGAGATCCTTAAAGTGACTGGCGATAGCATTCAGGTGTGTTATATGTGTGGGATCTATGTTTTTTTTAAATATTTATACACTAAAAAAGAATGTGGCCTTGTCAATTTTAAACATTTGATGCCATTGTTAAGGGAAAGGAATACCAAGCACTATCTTGGTATTCATTTTTTTATAATCATTTTCTTAGAAGTTAAACCGTAATTCTATTATACTATATGCATCATTACCTCCTCTGTTAAGGGGTATGGGAGCAATTTGGTCGTGTTAAAAAATTTAATACTATAATACTCCCTCTGTCTTCTTTTTAATTCATGGTTTGACTTCACACTTTTTTTAAGAAAGAGAAAGCTGCGTGGGAACATTATTTACCATAGAATCATTTCTTAAAATTGAAAGAGTAGATAATTTGGGACAGGCATAAAAAAGGTAAGAATAATGAAATTTTCATGATGCCAAAATGACAGCATTGGCCACTCGATTAATATGATTCTTTATTGCCATAATTAACCACTGTTTCTTATTTTCTCTAAAATGCTGCCTAGGTCGAATACTATGAGAGGCTCTCGCCCCTTGTCCCGTTGAAGGTTCCTCTGGGCCCATTCACCAATATACGGACTGGCGACTGTATTGTGACCTTTTCACGCCCTAAAATTTATAGGCTTAAGGTTAGAACGCTATTTTCCTTGGACTTGTTAAATAGGTTAACTAATTTAATTAACTAAATTGTTATATTGTAGACAACTAACTAGATTTAGTTAGGTATGCCATGTCCATAATATCTGATTGTATTACATGTTATTGTCTTCTCATTTATACATAAAGCCTCACCCCCACCTCCCCACACACTCACCAAAAAACGCACACACACAACATGCATACATGAGGGGAATCATTTAATTTTAACTAAAAATAAAACCTTGAAGCTTTATTTGCTTTCTTAAGATTAAGATATACTTCCTTCGTCCCTAAAAGGAGTTCTTGTTTGCATTTTAAGAAAAAGTAAAATTTTATGGGGGAAATTTATAGAGGAAAGAGAAATAATATGAACCAATCATTTCTTTCTCTTAATGGAATGATAACTTTTGGGACAGCTGAAATTGGAAAGCAAAAAGTTCTTTTAGGTACAAGGGGAGTATTTAGCTGTTGGATCAATTAAATTGGTTTGATGAAAAGCATACAATGTTTTCTTGCTGCTTAACTGTAATACTGTATGCATGTTTGTGCACTTGTGTTTGTTATTAAACGATCATAGAAGCACCGTGGATTTCGAGAATAATCCTCATTCTCAATCTACATATTCTCTCGGTGGTTGTAAGCAATTTGAGTCATACTTTGTCCTCATTGTGTTTCTTTTTCTCCTATGGTGCTGCTGACAGAACCTAATTGAAAGGGGAGGAAAGCATCTTTGCTCTGTAGTGTACGGTTCATTGCCTCCTGA
This sequence comes from Cuscuta campestris, assembly GCA_900332095.2. NCBI lineage: Eukaryota > Viridiplantae > Streptophyta > Magnoliopsida > Solanales > Convolvulaceae > Cuscuta > Cuscuta campestris. The sequence goes on along the minus strand of OOIL02006793.1, from coordinate 1,133,364 downwards.
GACTCGAACCAGACAGGTGTAGCATCTCTCTCTTTCTCTCTATTGTCTCTAGAGTTGTCATTATGTGTGAGACTGGACTTTGTTTTAGCGTGCTATTGATTAGTTCTCTCACTTACCATTGAAAGTATTTTCATGGAATTGATGTCAAAATCAAACTATTCCATACCCTGCAATGGACGGGAGAGCCTTTGAGGCACTGGGGTAAATGGGTAATGTTGTTGTTGACTTGCTGATATCAAACTATTGGAAACAGCCTCTCTACTTCACAATAGGGGTAATGTTTGCCTACACACACCCTCCCCGTACCATATATTTTGTGGTATTTACTGGGCTTGTTGGTGTTGTTGTTGTTGTTGTTGTTGTAAAGATATCAAACTATTCATACTTTCCATTATTTCCCCATTCTCCTCCATTAATTGCAGAAATGACCTAATAGCATTTGTCTATTCCCACAATGCACCTGATCTGGTGTGATTATGTTCTTTATGGCTGCAGGCAACAATGTTCAATGATGCAAAAAGTGTCTTCGATGTTCTGGTGGCAAGCGATGCTATTGGGATGGGTCTCAATCTCAACATATCTAGAATAATATTTTCTACATTAAAGAAGTTTGACGGTTTAGAAACGCGGGATCTGACAGTATCTGAGATAAAACAGATCGCAGGTGTTATTTCTAAAATAGTTCACCAACTTAGTAAAATGTTTCAAAATATTTTTAAAATGGGTAATATATTGGAGCGAGTTTTGGTTACAACGTGTCTTTCTAAGTAGAGTAAATAAATTTGCAAAACTTGTTATACTCCCTCTCCCTGCATTGCCAATGTTTTAGATTTGGGCACATAATGGACTAAATCAAAATTCAATGTGAACTTCTCTTGCTTCTTACTTCCTCTGAAGTTTTGGCCCATAAATGCCGCAATGCATCTACGGTCTAACGGAAAGAGTCTCTCTGTTTATACATGGGTAAAACTGTGTACCTCTTGACACTGACGGTTGGGATTGTACTGAGTTGTTGTAACACTCCCTCTATCCCAAAGATATCTTATCATTTTATTTTGGCACAAATGTTAGTTTTTTAGTTGTTAAGAACAAAAATATCTTTATTTTAGCCCAAATATTTTTGTTATGTTATTAGTTCAGAAAAAAACTTCTTAGTTTGGTTTTACTCATTTCAACAAATTTGGGAAATGATACAATGAACATAGGACAATCAAAGTGAAATATGGGACAATATCTTTGCAGGAAGAGCTGGCAGGTATGGATCTCAGTTTCCTATTGGTGAAGTGACTTGTCTAGATGCTGATGATCTACCCTTACTTCATTCTGCACTGGATTGTCCATCTCCTATAATTGAGGTATTGACGAACAGTTGGATGACTTCTTTTTACAGATACCTAACTCATGTTAGGTTGTTGACCCTGGTGTAATATTTGATGTATGGTTAAATAGTGCTCGTCCGCACGGTTCAACTTGGTACCTTTCTTTTTCACACGGTTAAATATTGATGTACCTCTATGATCTTCGTTTCTTCATCCAATTTCTTTATTTCTTTATCATCTAGATCAGTGTGGTTGTGCGAGAGATCCTAACAATGTTGTGATAGTAAGTGAACCCTGCTAAGAACTGATAGAAATGTGCTTTTTGCCACAGAAAGCTGGGCTATTTCCACACTTTGACCTTCTATATATGTATTCTCGTCTACACCCAAAACTCGGCCTTTACGATATACTGGTAGGTAGCTCAATACTTTCCCTCTTTTTATTTTCCGTAATTTTTCCATTTTGTGACTCATGGCTGTATTATACTTTGTACATTTTGTAACTCATGGCCTTTACAATATATGTATATTTTCTTCCCAGGAGCACTTTGTAGATAATGCAAAGCTATCAGAAAATTATTTTATATCTAATTGTGAAGATTTGCTGGTAAGCTCATTTATCCCCCCCCCCCCACACACACACAGATATATAAATATAAATATAAATATAAATATAAATATAAATATAAATATAAATATAAATATAAATATAAATATATATATATATATATGTGTGTGTGTGTGTGTGTGTGTGTGTGTGTATGTATGTATGTATATATATATTTAAAACAAAAAAATCAAAACAGCTTTTCTTCTTCTGAAATCCACATCCTTGACGATTCTTCTGTTTTTTCGCGGCAGAAAGTTGCTTCTATTATTGATGAGTTGCCACTGAGTTTGCACGATAAATACCTCTTTTGTATAAGGTAATCTTCGTAGCCACTCCAAAGAGAGATAGCCATTCCATTTAATTCATAGCACTTGGAACATATTCATAGATAGGGAGAGAATGATTGTAAAATTTTCCTTCTAATGAAAATATCATCAAGAATTCAAGATCTGTCAATCATGCTTCATTCATTGCCAAATGAGCTAAAAGAGTGACAATTGAAATTGTTTTAGCTTCGGGCACATAATGGATGAAATCAAAATCACACAAAATGTTTTAATTTACAACCTCATTCTTCATTAAGACTAGTACAATTCTAATATACGGCTTAGGCAAGAGAATACGAGCCCCAATTGAATTGGCAAGATCTTACTATTAGTGTATTACTTTTAACACTCAAACTGGATCATCACATGCTCCATGTTTGATCCAAAAATAAAAACTTTGGAAGCATGGTAATTTTCATGAAAAGTCCCAAACGCCACCCTCCCCTGAAATAGTATACATTTGATTCGACTGATTCTTGCCAGTTGTTGACAAAGTGGTAATGTATTGTCTGCAGTCCAGTGGACGTAAATGATGAAATCTCATCCCAGGGCCTCACCCAAGTAAGATCTGCTGATAAATGTCTCTATAATACTCTGTTTATTTCTTATGCACGAGAATTTTGTGTTTGAAAGTCAAAGATGCTTAACAAGATAATCCTTATCTCTTGTGGTTAGTTCGCAACGAATTATTCAAAGAAGGGCATTGTTAGACTTCGAGAAATATTTACTCCGGGGACACTTCAGGTGCCGAAGACGCAAACAGCACTTAAAGAGCTCGAATCTATTCACAAGGTTAGCAAAAAGTAACTTTTCTACAACAACCACAACAGACCCGCTAAATTCTAACAAAAAGTAGGACATTAAGTTAATCTTCTATTTGAGGAATACTATTTTTTTTTCTCGAACTAGATTTCACTTGGAATCAGATGCTAACTAACTCAGCTTGTTAACCATTGAAGGTTTTGGATCTATATGTTTGGTTGAGTTTTCGGCTAGATGAGAGCTTTCCGGACCGTGAGCTTGCCGCATCACAAAAGTCCATTTGCAGCATGTAAGGCCATGTTCTATTCATTTTTAATTCCAGTTATCCAAACTCCAGTTAGTTTGTAGACTTTAGGTTCCAAACCCTGGGTACACACTCAGCTGAATACAAGTTTTAGCTAACCTTGAACCTGTATAAAACGATTAAAACCAAACTAAGTACCCAACCAAACAATACTACTGAGTAAAATAAATTGCCGTAACATAAGTACCTCCACCTCTTACCAAACAATGCCTTAATTTCTTGCACTTCTCTTACCAAGATTTTCTATGCTAATGTATTTTCAATTCCAGCAAAAAGTATATCAGATACTCCGGACAATTTATCTCTTCACTTTTTTTAATGATCTTTTCAGGTTGATTGAGGATTTCCTAGAAGGACTCGGGGGATTGCCTATGCCCAGGACACGAAGGTTGCCTCGCACCATCGGAGGACCTACTTGAACTCAACGTCTCAAAGCTGCGAATTTATGGCCCCTAACTTGTGCCTTTTTTTACACAACTCCCATGTTCTTACCAGGTTTGCTATGTCCTATGAATCATTAACCACCGTCTTTTCAGTTTTTTTTGGCATCTGACATGCTTTTATTATTTATTTATTTATCTATGAGCAAGGATTTTTTGACACCAAGCATGAGTGTCATAATATGACACCAGTCATTTGAGATACCTACGCTGTTCTGTTAGACTCTAAAGTGTTTCCTACCCCCACGCTCTTGGAATGCCGATATGCTACAATACTACTGTAGCATTTCAGCGATAGGGGGGAGGGTGGGGGTTAGAGTAACTTTTGAGTCCAATGGAGCACCTTAGCGCCGCAAAGTCATATTATGACATCCAAAACAGGTATCAAAAGAACCCTGGTCTTTATTTATTTATTTGGGAGGAGGAGGGTGGGGATTTTCATATCTTACTCCATTACCTCTCCCCCGCCCCGGCCACCCTCTTCCTTTGGGATTCATTAGCACAAGAACATAAATAGATTCATAGTTTGTTTTGTAGATTCTTGGAACATCATAATTTTAATGAAGAGGGCTCATGAGCATGTCACAAAGTCATTCTTAGAAGATCAATCCTACATGGTGTTCTCCAACTTGCCCACTTTCACATCACGGAATTTCAGGTTTTAGATTAGACATTCATTTTGTGCAAGAGGTGCTACAATCACACCAAAGTTGACACGGCCAGCGTTTCACAGACAATAATTTCCAATAGATAATGGTTGTCAGCAAGATGAGATGGAGGCGCGAGAGTTTAACTATATAAGGTTCAATAAACATAACATTTGTTCACGACTCATCTTTTTTTTAACAGTGAGACAAGTATTTTTCTTCACAGAGTCAAGTGTTATTTTTGTGGGTTTGGAAAGACATACTTCCTTTATCCTAATTTGCCTTCTATTGATTGTGTACATTTTTTAATGAAGTAATAACTATACGAGTGATTTAGAGAAGTTGTATAAACTATAAAATCATGAATATTACAAACAGAGCACCGTATGTGCTCCATAACTCTAGTGGAATTTTAGAATCGGAGCCGGTGTCAACAGAATCCGTCCATTCTATCAAAGGTCATATCTTCGATAAGGCTCAAAAGTCTAAGTCTTGTTTAATCCCCTCTTTCCAACTTTTCTTAGGCCTATCTCATCCTCCAACTCCCGCCCACTACCGTAAGCCTTTTGCATCTTCGATTTGGCATAAGAAGACCCCTGAAGCAAAACTTCTACTTTGCCGAAGTGACTCTAATATGATTACGATGAACAACATCTTCATCAAACACTCTGTGCGTGCATGACTGAACCTAGATACCAAAATTTATTTCTCACCCATTTTCTTGAAAATAAAATAAGTGAGTAATTTTATTGAACGCCAATGGTGAAAAGTGGCTAATTTTTAAGATCTCTGTAAAATTAATTTATCTTTTGGAACTCATTTGATTGAAGATTTGAACTTTAGTGCGGAGTATTGAAAAAAGTGGGTTAAAGAAAAAGTAGAGGGGAAACGTGTCCTTATATTATACTCCCTCCGTTCTCAAAAACACTTCCTCTTTTATTTTTTTCACTTCTAACAAAACACTTCTCCTTTCTATTAAAAAACTACTTTTACCCTTACTTTTTCAAACCCTACCTATCACATCATACTTTTTCTCTAATAATCAATCCATCACATCTTACTTTTACCCATCACATCAGGGGCAAAATTGGAAGTCAACTATAATTTTACACTTCCTTAATTTGCCTTATTTTCAAAGTGGGAAGGGTTTTCCCAAACGGAGGGAGTACATTTTGATATACGGTGTTTTTCTTGTATCTACATGAATACTCAATTTGTATATATGTTTATTTTAGAATAAATTCTATAATTGGTATTCCGTACTTTATAACAGTGAGGTTTCCATATTTAGTCCTCTATTATCAAATATTATCCCCGTAGTCCTTTTTTAAGGGTGTCTTTCCACAAATGGTTCTTTTTTATCTTTTACCATGTTGGTGTTAATTTAAAGGCTAAAAGTATAATTTGACATCAACATTATGTCTAGTGACGTGTTCTGATATTGGTTAAGCAGATAACATAAAAATAATGACTATGATTGTGGGCTAGGATTTCAACAGAAGACCACATTTGTAGAATATGGTTGTAGTAGAAAGCGACTGTAATTCACAAACGACGCAAACAGATCAGTCTTTGGAATTGTGTATGACAAAAAAGATATATTATCGTTGTGAAAATACACTTTTAGCCTCAAATTAACACGAACATGATAGAAGATCAAAAAAGGACTATTTGTGGAAAGATACCCATAAAAGAAGGACCACTAGGGTAATATTTGAAAATAGAGAACTAAATAGAGAAACTCCTCTGCTATAAAGGACCATTTATGGAATTTACTCTTTATTTTAGTATGTATACAAAACTTATACATTACAAAATGTGTGTAAATTAATTTGAAAACTACATAATACTTATTACATTTATATATGATGTATATTTACGAGTAACACAATATTTATTTTAATTAAAATAAATACGGATGTACAACTAAAATAAAAAAATTGGAAACGAGACATTCTTTTAATAATTTATGTTTGTATGCATACTTTCATTCATTATTCTTGTATTGTAGAAATTTTAATGTAATTTTAAAAAGTGTAATGTATTATTTTTATTTTTATATCAATTTGTAAATAAAATTATTAAAAAAAAATATTTTTGGGGATCTTTCCAATTTAGGAAGAAAGATACTCCGGGGTATACTCGTAGGAGGTAACATATCCTCCGTATATATTGCCAGTGGAAACAGTGGATCGAGGACCCAGTGGGCGGAGGGGGAAACGGCGAAGGCATATTTCTCCGGCAGTTTTTCAGTTCCCATTAGGGTTTTGGCAGCTACGGCCTTCTCTTTCTCCGATTGGTTACCGCCGTTGGAATCTTACTGCACGATGACGACGAGCCGGTCGGCGGTGCATCCGGTGGAGCCTCCGTCGGTGAGCAACTTTCCGACGAGGGTAAGGATGAATAATTTTCAAGGCATGCCCGGAACTGCCGGCAGCCTCTTTCTCCGTCTCGCCCAGCTAGCTTTCGCGGTCATTTCTCTCTGTGTTATGGCCACCACCTCCGATTTCCCGTCCGCCACAGCCTTCTGGTATGCATCTTTCTATCCATCTTCTCCTTTCCCCTCTCCCCGTCCCAAAAACCACCGGTTTTAATTTAATTTTGAGAAAAAAAACTGCCAATTGAAGTTATGATCTCTCAAGATCTTAGAAAGGCAGACGGTTCTCGATTTGAGATTATGGTGTGTTTGGCATGGAGCTTCAATTCGAGTCTTTGATGAAGAGATTTTTTGGCAGAGATTTATAACCTAAAAAACTTGTTTTTTTTCCAGTATTATTGCAGCAACTTCTTAGAGTTTCTATAGCAACTACTTTTGAAGCTTGGTTTGCAAAAAGCTTTGTCTTTCAAGCTTTTTTCTTTGGAAAATTACCCAATCAGCTTGCACAAAACTCTATATTTGATATTTCTATCAATGAGCACATGAGAGTGTTTGGAAATCAAGATAGAGTTATTATATCCAATGTTTTAGCTTCACATAATTAATACTCCACCAAATAAAAATGTCATGCTAAGTTTCATCTGCTACTTACTTTCTATGAAGTTTAAGTAGTAAATGCTGCATTGCATCAAGGGTCTAATGGAAATAGCCTCTTTGTTGGGATTACATTTGGGTTTTGTTTAGTCAAAGTATAGTTAAATTTTTAAATATAGTTATACACCATTTTTCAGTGTTTGTGACTATATATGGAAAGTTTTATGTGGCTCATAATTTTCCTCTCCCCTTTACATCATTTTCAACGTTGCAGTTTTCACTTGTGCTATGTCACACCATGCACATCTTTTTTGGGGTGAAATAGGACTAAATAATTGTGAATATTAATTTTCCAAAATAATACTGAGTTAATCAATAGAGAAGAGATGTGCTAGGACGCAAATTGGGAAGAGAGTTTCTTGATACATTGTTAACTAAGTTGCTCAAAGAAGGGGATGGGTACTCATACGGGGATAGAGTTGGGAGATGGGAATGGGGAATCACTAACATTTCCAAGTTTTAACATGGATTTGGGTGTGGGAACGTCTCCAAGTACCCAAATGGTAGTGTTTCAGGGTCGGGAAACAAAATACTGCAGCGAAAAAAGGACAATATGTTAGCAAAACAATATCTATTATTTGTGATAAGAAATTCTATTGTCATGAACTTAGAGAGTCATTATGAATATGAAATACCATTTTGTGGAACATCCTGTAAAGAGTGTGCTGGCCAACCAACTTAAGTGCAATATATACTTCATAAATTGCAAAATTAGAGCACTAAGAGAAGAAAATTATGTGACACTAAACTATGAAAATCATTATTATCTCTGAATATGCCTTTCCTTTTGTGCAGTGCCTGGTGTAACTAGTAAACAAGTACGGTTCAAGGGTCTCAAAAAAAATCAATACATGCATGTGTTAAGTATAAACTGAATCTAAATGCCACATCAAACTTCATTTGCTTCCAATTTGTTACAAAGTTTTGGTTAGTAAATGCAAGGATGCAACAATGCATTAATGGTCTAGCATACTTCCTAACCCCAAGCTCCAAGAGAGGTGGGATTACACTGGGTTTTTGTTGTAGCCAATATGTGTTAGACTTCAATGTCTTTCTTGTATTACTGTTGTATTGAAAATCTTGAACAAAGGATTGATATTAACCATTACCTCTGTGCTCTCTGATGCATTAGCTTCCTTGTGGCTGCTGTTAGCTTACAAAGCTTGTGGAGCCTGTCGCTTCTTATTGCTGATGTATATGCTCTTTTGGTGAAACGAAGTTTTAGAAACGGACGATTTCTTAGACTATTCACCATTGGTGATGGGGTAATAAGTTATCTTTGTCCTACTTAGTTTTCCCCTAGTTCACCCACATCCCCAGTGTTGTCCTAGAGTGTTCCAAACGCGCCCTAAGTGATTTTTTCTTCTTCTTTTTTTATGGTGCAGGTGACATCCACTTTAACATTTGCTGCTGCTTGTGCATCAGCTGGCATCACAGTCCTAATCGGTAACGACATTGATAAATGTGCTGTCAATCACTGCAAGAGGTTTATGTCGGCGACAGCCATGACATTTTTTTGCTGGTTTTCATCCTTCCCTTCATACTTCTTCAACTTATGGTCTTTTTTTCACAAACGGTGTCGATGATCATCCACTCTTTCTAGTTACGTGTCAATGTTCATATATTGTCTTGTATTGTGTTGATGAAGTTTTGGATGCTTTTAACCCCCCCCCCCATGAAAATCACACATGGTTCCCTTTTGAGAGAACTGATAACCAAACAGATGGCTGTTGAAAGAAATCACTAAGGGATTGTTTGTTTACTTTATACCCAAGGTTTAATCCTATGTGGAAGAACATGTTCTCTTCCGTTGGTCTGATTAGATTTGATAGATTTTATTACGATTCGAGTGTAAATAGTTGTATTTAATGTTGTTTTTAATCTGATTTGATCTGACTTTAATTAAAACAAATAATGACAAGTCGAAGAGAACATACTAGCACACTAACCTTACATTTTACACTTCAAAATAAGGAGTAAAGAATAAGGGAGGTATAATAAGAGCTTGCTTCAAGCCAAAATATTTAATCTAACTCAATTTTTTGTGTTTTAAAAACTGTAAATTTTACAAATGATCTATAATTGAAGATATTAATCATATTATGCATTTAGAGAATACTTAAAAATTCAAATCTTATTTTAAAAAAAAGAATAATTGAAAGTGAATTTGAAGAGATTTTTTATGTAGAATACGTACTCTATAAATAATACTTCCTCTTTCTCAATTTAAGTTGCATGTTTAGTGTTTACATTATCAAATTTCATTCACATTTTTTCATTTATTTTCGTTATATGTTTATTAAAATAATATACTCCGTAGTTATCTTACTTCTTGTTATGTAAAATTTTTGATCTAATGTTTAAATATATATGGAATAATTTTTATTTTTTAATTTCACATTAATATTCAAATGCATTGAATATAACTTCAATGAAATATTATACTCCGTAAAACGAAACAAATTATTTATTTGAGACAAAGAAATAAAATATGCAACTTAAATTTAGATGGAAGAATTTCAAGTTTTTCAACTATGTACAAGCTCTTTAATTTGTTGTGTTTCCATAGTTCCCCGCGGATCTCAAAAGTCAAAACCCTGGTCGTTCTCCTCCGGGGACGGAGGGTTCCGGCGGTTCTTGCGAGCGGCAGCTCAAGGATGCATGAAAATGACGAGAGAGACAAATGGCGGGCAGACCCTTGAGATTTCCGAACCGGAAAACTGAACCGGGAGCAAAGTGAAAGAAACCAATCCAGTCGTCGCTCCATCTTCTTCATCAAATGAAAGTTAATTGGGCTTCAATTTTCAGAAATTCCAGAACTTTTTTCCGCAGAGGTAATTTCTCAACTCAATTTCTTAGTAGCGGAATTGGCTGGCGCCTCAATCCAAGTGTTATAGCGGCTTTTACCACGAAAATAAAGGAGAATGAAGATGATGTTAGGACGACGATTCAGGAGTTCTATTTCCAAAGTCGCGGCTCCAGGTTTAAGCACGTCCGCAAGCTTGATGATGCACTTGCTTTGTACCGCGAAATGGTTCGAATTCGACCGCTGCCTTCTGAGGTCGAATTCACGCAGCTGTTGAATGCAGTGGTGAAGATGAAATGCTACTCTGATGCCGTTACATTGTTCAATGATATGTGTCTTCAGGGTATTCGTATTGATGGATTAGTTCTCCACACTGTCATGAATGCTCTTTGTTCTTTGCCCAGAGTTGATTTGGGTTTTGCTGTTTTAGTGAGGTTTATCAAGTCCGGTCATGTGCTTGATGCTCCCATATTCAGCACGTTGCTGAAGGGTCTCTACCGCGAAGACAAGTTTCAGGAGGCGCACGATCTGTTCCTGAAGATATTTGTTGAGAAGCTGTGTGAGCCTGATGTTGTTTTGTTGACGACAGTAGTTGATGGCCTCTGCAAACTCGGGTTCTCTTCCAGGGCATTGAATTTGCTTCGTCTGTTTGAGAAAAAAGGGATTTGTAGCCCTGATGTTTTTGCATATAGCACGGTTATTGACAGTTTCTGTAAAGATGAGATGGTGGACAATGCACTTGAGCTATTGACAGAAATGATTGACAAGGGTATTGCTCCGGGTGTGGTGACCTATAATTCACTAATCCATGGACTTTGCAATTCTGACCGATGGGAAGAGGTTGAAGTGATGTTGAAACAGATGGCCGACTATAGGGTTGCTTTTGATGTGCATACATACAACATTTTAGTTGACGGATTCTGCAAGAGGGGATGGGTAAAAGAAGGTCTGAAAGTCATAGAGACAATGTTTCAAAATGGAGTGGAACCTGATGTGGTCACATATGCTGCATTGTTGGATGGGTATTGTTCGCAGGGTAAAATGAATGAAGCTGAAAAACTATTGAAAAGCATGATACATTGGGGATGCAAACCTGACATTTTCACTTACGACATCTTAATGAATGGTTATTGCAAGAATGGGAATGTGGATAAGGCCATTCAAGTATTCCAAAGTCTTCCACGAAAAGGGTTGAAACCTGACACGGTTTCCTACGGTACCATACTTGATGGTCTATTTAATGTTGGGAGGTTCGATGACGCTATGAACTTTCTTAATGTCATGGAAAGTAGTGCGGGTATATGTCCGAATATTGTTATCTACAATATCATTTTGGATGGTTTCGTTAAGAACAATTGTGTTTCTCATGCGCTTGGGCTTCTGAGCACGATGGAAGAAATGAAAGGTTTGATTCCTGGTATAAGGTCCTATAACATTGTCTTGCATGGACTGCTTAAAGATAGAAACTTTGCTAGTGGATTCAACCTATTCAATTCCCTCCCTTCTAAAGGTTTGAAGCCGAATGACATGACCTATGGTATCATGATAAGTGCACTCTGCAATGACAACCGGCTAGACGATGCAAAAAATGTGCTCAGGCAAATGGAGAAAAACGGTTGTGTGCCTAATAGTTGTACCTACAACGTTCTGATTCGTGGATTAGTAAAAGGGAAAGACCATAGTGGGGCGGTTTTGCTATTGCAGGAAATGAAGAGCCATGGGTTCTTGCCGGATAATACGACTTGCGAGATGATATTTAAGTCCATCTCAACGGATGGACCCGGGTCGGATCTTCTTCATATGATTCAAAACATTGAAGAACTGTCATAATTTGTGGGATCTAAATTTGACTAGATATGCTCTACGCTTCTACCCGAAAAAGTCCCTTAGCTATTTTGCTACACAAAGTTCTTGCAAGTAAGTGATCCTGAACCCAATTGACTCGATATGCTCTAGGTTTTGTGTACCTACGCTGTGCGAAAAAGTTGTTCTTCCTGCACAACACTAAATTGCTTCTTATAATCCACAGGCTTACAAAAATGACTAACAATTTAGTGTAAAACTATTATGATTGGTGCACTTGGGCTTGAACATGCATTTGCTTGAGTACACATAGGGAATGACGTGGCTCAAGTACTTGGACGAAAGTCACGCAACCCAATGCACACTATCCACTAACATGAAAGTGGCACAAAAAATACTTTTATGAGTGCGACACGGCACAATTTTTCTTGAGACTTCTACATCGACGCAAGGCATAGTATGGTTTCAATACAAGATCTTCACAAATGAAAGTCACGCAACCCAAATCTATCACACGATCAAATCTCGCTGTCATCCAATTTTAGAAAATATTGACGTGGGGTTTTTGAGGACTAGACTCAATTAATGAATGTCCCAAACTTTATGGGTGGTGCACAAGAGGATACTTGGAACATTGAGCTTAAATGCCAACCACCCCATATACTCCATACCTCAATGTATTTGACCTGGAGTTTTGAAGAAGCAGGAGGGTATATCACTTTTTGTTCTATATATTGTACTCCCATTGTGTACAATTTGTTTGTGTCATATTTCGTCAAGGTGCATCTTTTGTGAAAGTCTAGTTGGACTCATTTTGTAAATCAAGTGCACTTATTGCAATTCACAGTACTATTGGAATCTCATTTTCAATGAGTTTAGAAGTATTGCACCGCACCCACTTCTATACCAAATTCTAGCATTATTTTCAATTCAGCTTATAAGTGCAGCATCATTTTTTATCGTGTTATTGACTCGATTACAATGTAATATTTATTTATAGGGCAACATTAGTATTGAGTTGGCATTTGGCATTTTGGTATCGCAAATAAGTAGCATATCTTTTTCCCGCCCAAACAAAGAAAATTTCTCTATTTTCTTCTCAAGTTTCTTCCTCTCCTTCCTTCTTCCTCACTTCTCCTCAAACGAAGACACTTGTTATAGAGTAGGGTCAGCCATAGATGAGCTCTTCAAACCAGGGAAGAAATGGAGGAAGGAGAAAGATATTTATGGGACAAAGAGAAATTATTCCGTGTCTAGTGCGCACAAGAAACTATCACCTTGCATTAGATAAAGGGTAATATAGTCATTTTGTTTAAAATGGATGCCAAAATTGGAAACGTAATTTTTTGGGACGTTCAAATAAAAGAGCAAATCTTACTGGTGCATAAGATTACTGTGAGAGTGTTTGGAAGTGATTAACTTTCGATTAAAATAAACTTTAAGTATCATTTTAGCCGTAATTTAATTGTCTATTATTGAATGATGTTCTTATATACAAAACGTAGAAATTAACATGTCAAATCGAATAAAATAAGGGTCATTTAAAATAAAAATCAAACTCTTAGATGTAGTTTATTAGAGTAGTATAAAATGTTGACTCTAAACATATGCTTCAAAACAAAAGTATTTCTTATTTGGGGAAAAAAAGGGGTGCGTTTCCTTTCGGTTTAAATTTGAGGTATGAGTTTGGATGAGGATATATTCCATGGCTCATTAAATTCAAAAAATACACAGTACGGATTTTGTCAAACTATATACGGAGTATTTCTTTAAATACTAATATAAATATTCTCGTTGTTTCGTACTTATCCCTAATTTGTTTTTCTTACATCGGCCCGGTTCCAGTGCAACTGGAATCCGGTGCCACTCCGGTGCCACTGGCATTTTGGGGCACCTCCGGTGCTCTATTCGCAAAATTGACGATTCCT
>OOIL02006793.1:1090597-1119263 GCA_900332095.2 Cuscuta campestris | reverse complement strand
CCCCCCACAAAATGTGTGCTATTATGCGTTGGATAATAGCCACACATTTTGACCCTTCTTACATATTTAAGTTTTAGTTAAGAAACGTCTGTAACTACTTCCTTTGCTCCATTGATTTTATTACTTCCTCTAATCCGTGTTTATTTATTTTTGACTTTTTAAAGTCCAAATTAATATATTTTGGCATCAAATTAAATAAAAGTAATATTAGATATTAATAAAAAAACAATTTTTTTAGATTTAATTTATAAGATGTTTTCAAAATACTGTTTTATCTAATTAATACTCCCTACTTCCCTAGAAGATGTTCCTTTTTCATTTTTTGTGTATTGCATAAAATACTTTTATTCCGCATCAAATGCCAAAAAAACTTTTAAATTTTTTTACCCACAATAAAAGAGAAATATGGTAAATTTTAGTCATTTTAGATGTGGGTAAAAATATTTTATGGAATGTGAAAAAAATGAAACAAGGATATCTTTTTTAGACGGAGGCAATGCACAATATATTTTATTTAATTATAAGTCAAAGGTTAAAAATGATTAATTGTAAAACGTCAAAGGTAGAGGAAACCAAGATAATGTTTTATTTTGAGAATAAAAACGAAACCTTTAGCGCCGACTACGACAATGTTTTGACAACTTCATCGTTTTGAACAGTCTATCTAACAACATCATTTAATTTTTACCGTTTTCAAAATTAACAATTAAAAAAATATGTAAAATGCCAACACTTAGGCGTGAAGCCCGGTCCTGAACTAGACAGAAAAAATAAGAAAATCAGAATCGGTGAAAGTTTACACGGGCACGGACCTCTATCTATATGAGTGTAGGGGACGGTAAGTGTAGTGTCTTGACAACAAATTTAATGGTTTGAAAACTCTGTCTATCTAATGACATTCTTTAGTTTTAACGTTTTCAAAATCAATGTGTACTACTAAAAAAATCATCTAAAATGCTTAACTCATTCAAAACGTTATCCTCATTCCTCAAACAAAGCCTAAGTTTTGTAATTCTTGTATTTAGTGGTATATAAATCCTCTGAATTTAATGTAGTAATTAACAACAAACTAAAATGACCACAAAATTGAGGACCCAAACAAGACCCTCAAATAAAGTAAAATCATATAAGAGGAATAGAAAAACTTTATTCAATTCATAAACTCAATCTTTTCCTCTTAATCATCTCCATCATCATCATCATCTTAAATAAGCTAAATAATTAATTAATTCCCATATGTATGTGACAAATTCCATTGGAAAAATTAGCTAATTAATTATCAAATTAAACAATTATATATAATTAGTCCTCAAACCCAATTTGTTTCCAAATGGCATTTCTAACCCTACTCAAATCTCTCCCCTTGAGAGTCCTCCCAATGCCTTCATGCACCGACATTGACGCCCCTCTCCTCCGCGCCAAGTACTCATGCGGCGGCACCACCGCCCCTCTCTCCCCGCCGCCGCTCTCCCGCCGGATCTCCGGCCACTCCGGCACGGAGACCGGCAACGATGCCGGCCTGTCGTCGGCCTTCGGCTTCTTCTTCTGAACGGCGACGACAGGCCGGCGCGAGCTCGGCATCGACGCGGACGGTCTTCGGGCCCCGCCCGGGCCGCCGCGACCGAAGTCTTCGCCGTTGTCCCAGACGACGTCGGACTCGTCGAACTCAAACTGCGGGCCCGCCGCCGCCGGAGACATCGTCTCCGGCGGGACTCCGAGGAAGAAAAAGCTCTTCTTTGCGGTGGCCATATTTATATACATGTAATGTGAGGTTTAGGTGGTAGAAACAATATTTGATTGAATTTGGTTCTTTGGAGTTTGGAGGGGTTTGATTGCTAATTGGGTGTGCTTTATATAGTAATTGTCCAAAGTGGATAAGCTTATCTTAACGTTTTCTTTAATTTAGTTTAATTTAATTTCTTACTCATGTCCGAGTAAGATTTTCCAATTTAACTATCGACCGATTAAATTTTATCCGTATTTTTATTTTTATTTTTCTAAGCTTAGTTTTTGCATTTTATTTTTTTCTCCTTTGGCTTTGCATAACTATGCATCATATAAACAATTTTATTTTTTCTTAGACTCTGTGAAAATCGAGTCAGGACATTTATTTTTTTAGACAAAGGGAGTGTTTTTAATCAACCAATATTTAAAATAACATTCTCAAGTTGCCTTTTATTTTATAGAGTTTTTTATGTGTTTTTTTAAAAAATATAAACAGCGTGAATTTAATTTTTAAAATTTAGCTTAATTAATATTTAAATTAATTAAATTGTAAATAGCTTCAAGTACAGCTATATCCAGAACTTTTATTTTGTACCCCTAGAACCATTTTTCCAAAAACTTTATCCATACTGAAAAACTCTTTTTACTTTATTTTGTTTTTGAGCATTAAAATACGGAGTATTACTTTCCTAAACAAATTTCCAACTATAATTTTTTTAAATTTAAAATCTTTTTTATATAAATTTAATAAAAGTTGAATTAGTAAAGTTCCTTTTTCAAATCCAATTCTCAATTTCTCATCTTTAGCTTATGGTGTTGTGATTAGACAGGTTGAAAGTATATGCGTGCATTTGGCATTATTTTTATTATTATTACGGAGTATTATTATTAACGCCGTATTTTATAGCTATACCGCCTTCCTAATTAGTACTCCCCTTTCCATAAAAGGGCCCACTTTCTATATTTAACTTTATCTTTAAAAAAAGGAATATCCGTGTTGAATTTAAGCAAAAGAATTTGTTCTCTATAAATCCTAAGTAAGATTCTTATTTCCATTTATTGTTATCTGGATGAGGTTATTTTTAATTTATAATAATGTTTTAAATTTGATGTAGTACTACAATTAAAAATTGATTTTACGGCGTACGAAATAAATGGTAACTTGAATGTTTTATTTTATGCTGATCGGTGAAAATGTTTTAAGAAAAAAATAAACCAAAATAGTTTTTTTATAGAAAAAGGTCAACTCATCATTTCAGTACAAATAATGTTTGCAAAAAAAGGTTAAATGACATATCATTCCACGGAATCACACATAGAACTAGTTTTTTTTTTCATTACAAAGTGCACATACAACATGATTTGTAAGGGGCTGTTTGTTTCAGTCTCTTAATGGTTCAGATGTCTGAATGGTTCAACACTTAATGGTTCAAACTGTTTGTTTCAGCCTCTTAATGGTTCAGATGTCTGAATGGTTCAGACATTTGCCTCTGAATGGTTAAGTATTATACAGAGTCTGAATGGTTAAGACCTCTTATCTGAATTGATCAGACATTTGCCTCTGAATAGTTAAGCAATATACTAGCTCTTAATGGTTCAGACCTCTTACTAGTTCAGCACTTAATGGTTCAGACCTCTTACTGGTTCAGCACTTACCTATTCAGAAGCTGCCAAACAGCCCCTAAATCTTTTAAAACAATTCGGGCTCAAACTATTAAAACGTATCACATCTTTTTAAATATCAGAAGCTGGTTCTTATCTAAACGACACTTGTCGGTCTATGTAAACCAATGTTTTATTCTTAATACTCCCTCCGTCCTATAATGATTTTCCTGGTTCGCAAAACGAAGAAAAATTCTAAGTTTTTTCAATCTATTTTATTTAAATATTAGTATAGAAATAAAAAATAAAACATACATATTTAAAAACTACACCAAAAGTTCAACAAAACAAGTGGTGACAAGAATATTTTATTTTATCATATAGGCCATGAAAAAACACAAATAAATATAAATTCCCGTGAAGTTGGAATAGTGCTCTGGGAAGATCATTATAGGACGAAGGGAGTATATGTTTCTTGAGCAATGTTAAGTTCACAAACAGAATATTCACAAACTTCACAAACTTACTGTTAAAGAGTATCCCACATCGGAACTTGAAGAGAAAATAAACCGGTATATAAGCCCTTGAGTTGAACTAACTAATAGATTGGATTCAATCTTTTAATGTGGTTCAACCCAAGTGTCTTATTGCCCAATCTAGTGATCCATACCCATCTTAAATTCTATCACTTACTATTTGTGGTTTAAAATTTTATTTTAAAATCATTTTAGACCATTTAATTTTTTTCATTGAAGTTTACAAATACGGAGTAATAAATTTGTGATGTTTGTGACCATTATATTTGTGAACCAAGCATTTCTCATGTTTATTTGATTCTTCCACTTTTGACTTAACGCAAGCTTTAAGAAAAAATATTCAAATACATATTTAATTTGTATTTGACACCCATTATATGCAATTATTCAAATTTGAATTGTCATATTTAAATACGAATTACAAAAAGAATCAAAATTATTTTGTTGGGTTTACCACTCTCAACCCACGAAAGGCCAAAACCGTCATTAATGAATGATTAAATACACAATGACAAAAGTATAGCACATCAGCACGTAGTGGTTAAAAAACTATTCCCTATAATGTCACCACTTCGTAGTTAAAAAGAAGCCAAAACGAATACTCTATTATTTACCCATTTATCCTACTTTTTCATAATGTGCGTGCGTGGCCGATTACTTGCTTTTAACTTTACTGTAGAATATTTTCACTTTACGGTAAATAAAAAACAACCATGCTCAAATTCAATGCCCTTTTCACCGGTAATAGTTATGATCGAGTGTAATAATTACTTTTCACCTACAATACTTTTTCATTGGGACGACTTTTTTTCATCAACCATTTGTAAGACTAGCATTGTGGATGAAAAGTGAGTATGTTGATGCACATTATGATTTTTTTAAATTTTGATTTCATTTTAATTAATAATTTTGATACATCAAATTTAATTATTATAACATTTATTTGTATAAAATTATGTTTATTAATTATCAAAATATTAAAAAAATTGACTGCTATAGTTAAAACGAGAGAAGATTTTTTTGGGATGAAAGTTGTACTTTTTCTATCTCAAATTAATCTTCTATTCTCAGTTATTAATATGATATCTCCATAACTAATGACTGAATGCTTTTTTATTGACCTTTTGATAAAATAAATATTTTTGTCATCTCTTATCTTATACTTCATCCGTCCAACAAAACCTTTCTTCTTTCTTTTCTTATTCGTCCAAAAAAAAAATTTCATTTCTATTAAAAAATTATTTCTACCCCTATTAATTCTTAACCTACCTATCACATCCAAGGATATTTTTAGAAAGTCAACACCAAAATATATTCCTTTTAAATCTCTTAAAAACAAAGCAAGAAATATTTTATGAGACGAGAGAGTAAACCATTTAATCTTGCTTTGACTGTGTAATTTATAATGTTTGTTTTTATATTAATTTGTCTATAAAATTACTTTAAAAGAGATGTAAGTAATTTTTTTTCTAGAAAAGCATTTTTAAAAGACAAAAAAAAAGTTTCTTGAAAGAGGTGGAAAAGATATGCTTCCATCGTGGTAGATTTGGAAAATCGTAGGTTGACAAAAGAAAAGATTATATGAAATATCATATCAATATGTCATTTCATGTAATCATAAACACTCCTCCTAATCTTTGTTCTCTTTAAGTTGTTGGAGTCATGAAATTTAATTAAGAACGTGCGTCATCACATCTACTATTCTCTACCCCCCCCCCCAAATTAAATTTCTCCTCAAATTGATTTTGGTTTTTTAATTTCACGGAATTTAAGAAGCACTAAAAGATACTTCCTCCATCCGGATATAATCTTCCCACTCTACTATTTTTTCCGTCCGAAATTAATCTTCTCATTCTACGTTTTCATTCTCAATCTTCCAAAAATACCCTTCCTTTCCTCCCCTTTCTTCTCTCCTTACCCCTCTCTCTCTCTCTCTCTCTCTCTCTCTCTCCTTTTTCTTTTCGGATCTCCTGGTTTTGTTCTTCTTCTTCTTCATTTCTTCTTCCACTCCCTTTTCTTTTCTCTTTCTTTCTCTCTCTTCCCCCATCCACTTCGTCTTCTTCTTCTTCATCTCATGCGCCGAAAATAGTAACCAATAAGTCTACTACCATAGAAGCTGCAGGGTTATTGCTTGTTCTTTATACGACTCCGACTCACTTCCTAGATCAGAGGTCCTGCGTAAATTACCTGCACTTGACACTCATATGTAGAAACTTAAATAGTTAAAGGGAAAAGCTGCTGCACGCAGAGATAGATAGTGGCATTAATTATAAGGCAGGCAGGAATTCAGACCACCCATAGGGTAGCAAAAGCTTCTTCAAGAGCCCTTTTCCTGCTTATTTCAACAGTCCACCCGCCAGCCCTTGCAGCTCTTTCGGTTCGTTCTCTCAGTTTTTCATCATCTTCTTCAATCTCAAACCCGAACATGTCATGAGTCGACCCAATTGGGACAGGCTGCTGGGTTGGGCGCGGTTGGCCTATAGCAATTGCCGGAGCATATTGTCCCTGTTGCACCACAGTACTAGGCCCAGCTTCAGAACTTCTTTGGGCTGCTGCCTGTGCAAATGAAGATGATGAAAATCAAGGCAACAAAAATCATCCCGGTTATGTTCTCTTTTCAAAATAAGTCGAATAATTTAGAGTCTCCATCTCTAAGCATCTTGTGCCAATAAATGTTTGTTGGATGCAAATATATAAAGTAAATGCAGAGATTTTTCTTTCAAATTGTAACACTTACGCGAATGAACTTTTTTAAAAACAATGGTGTGTATGTATATATATCAACACATCAGAGTCATGAACAAGATTTGTTTTAATCATTGAACTCTGATCCTGAAAGCCGTGCTCTTTAGCATCTTTATCAATGATGGGGCCAGTATGTGTATTCGGCGGTTCAATTATAAATTTCTCACAGGGCCGTTTGTAAGCAATTTTCTCTAAGAAACTAAGTGTTATTTAATCTCGAGAACAGTGTGTTCTTTAATTATAAATGATGTATGCACACATGTATAATTAGCTCTTAAAGTATTTCCTTTGTAAAATTTATGTTTTCCTCCCTTCTCTATGCTAACTGCTACCACATCACAATAATATGCCCATTATCCTTGCTGATGGCTCAAAAAGACAAGCCATCAGCAAGTGCCCTATAACTCTCACCTCCACTTCTTTTACTATTTGAAACTGGAGTTTTTGGGAGATGACATGAGCAAGAACCGAGTGTCATGGTCTTTACTACGTCTAACTGCTATCATCCATAATATGCATCACACAAAGTTTTTTAAAGTGCGATGTGCAAAGGTGCTCTTGCGCCATCGATGCATGCGCATCACGAACACAATGCGCTTACAAGAACTCAAGACTACCAGAAAAAATGATTTTAAAAAAACAGCAATTATACTGAATAAACAGCTGAGTGCTGACTTGCTGCAAGCCTGCAAATCTGTATTGTAGATGAAAAAAACGTTTGGAAAAAAAAAGATCAAAACCTACTAGGAAAAAACTCCAAGAAGAACCAAAAATACCCCCTGGTAAAAGGATGCAACCAGACTCCAGATAAGCCTACCAGCTGCGTCCAAGGAACTTGTGTCGGTGCGTCTGTGCGTGCAAGACACCAACGCCCCTCTCAGAGTTGAAGCAGAGAGACCAGAGAAGAAGTAGGGAGTCAGGAGGTTGCCAGCAACTCGTAAGGTCATAGGGCACAAAAGAGAAATAGGCGGAAGAGTCGGGCCAAAAAGTGGAGTGTAAACCTATTCTTAAACCAAATTTAGTTTAAAAGGACTAATTGTTCGCAGTGCACGCCTCATAGCGCAACAGATCGCATTGCATAATGCGATGATGGCATGATGCGCTGTCATGCACGCGGCTCAAGAACGTTGCCCGCATCACCTATCCTGATGCACAGGCACTTTCGCCTTGTGGGCATCGCCCTTCAAGCACGCTTTTCACAACTATGGAATCACATCCTCTTATCAACATTTGGGTCATCCCCATCTCAATATTCTGCATCTATGCTCCAGCTATTTGAACAAACGAAAACTCTCTAGCAAGGTAGTCAAACTCAAGATTCTATGTACGATCAATACCCGGAGTAAAGATCTTGACACAGATTGTAAGATCCCACACACACCGAGTATATATAACACATACTCCCTCCGTCCAATTTATTCTTCCCATTTGGAAGAACGTACAAAATCCCATAACTTTTAACATGATTTTATTTATAAATTAGTATAGAAATAAAAAGTATAAACTACAATGTTCAAAACTAAATCAAAAGTCCTAAAAACAAGACGTGACAAAAAATGTTTTATTTTATGAAATGATCAATGAAAACATGCATTCAAAGATAAGTTAGTGAGAGAACGTAATAGTAAGTGGGAACATTAATTTGGGATGAAGGGAGTATGTATTAATTTAGTGATAAATAACTAGGATTGGAAATAGAAGTAGAAGCACATGTATTCGATAAGTCATTTCATATCACAAGTGGTTTAGAAAACCCATGCAATTTTTGATTGCTTCTTGGATTTCCGATTGACTCTTGGATTTCTTGCATGCAATATAGTATGAGTGATCGGAAACCTACGAGCCGCTAACAACAACCCAGTCGAATCCTACAAGAGTAGGGTATGGGGTGTGTGCACAAAGACCTTAGTACGTTACCCCTACTCGAGAGTTGGGAGGCAATTTCCAAGTGACTCTTGACTCAAGTAACACAGCGAGCACAAGATAACAGAAGACACATAGAGCAGAGAAAACACATAGCACAAAAAGGAAAAGAGCAAACTAATATTAACGAATGAAAGACAAAGCAAGCAGAAAGCACCAAGCATAAAGGCACACAGCAACAAGTGCACAAACTAATATCAATCCTAAAACACCTACCCAACTACCCTAATCCTAGCTCTCTAAACGTTCCTAAGAGCCACTGTAATTTCTAATCGTTTCTTGGATATCCCGCAGGCGATTATCATTTCTCGGTTGCTAACTACTCTAGTTTGTGCAATCCGCTACAATTCCAGCGCTCCTATGGTCCGACACATCGATCCTTTGCTGTCTCTTAAAGATCCGATCTTATACGTGATTTAGATCGCAATCCCTTGGGCGATATGTTGAATTACACAATTATACGCGTCAACTTGTGAGCTTAACTACTATGTGTATAATCGATGTACGACGTAAAAATCGCAAATTGTAAGATTGTGACACGGATACACACACAGGTGTGTGTGTGTGAAAGAACACATGTTTGAACAAAAGAAAACATAGAATCCAGAGTAGAAGAAGCAGCAGCTCTTGCCAGCACTACGATTTGTATGCTTCGTTCTAATTTCCATCTTATTTGCAATTTGGATACAATTCCCTGTGTGATGTGTAAAATTGCACGCTCCTACTAGTGAACTCACGAGTTTGACTATCTTGCTATCTAGGCTTAGCAGACTGGCATATATGGAGGTGGCATAGATGTTTTATGGCCTCTAGGAACTTAATTTACCAATGAAACAAACAAATCAATGTTTTAGAATGCATTAACTAACAAAATGAAGAAAATATTTCACAATACATGGTATTAGTTCAACTTACTGTATCACCATCAGGCCGGAAAGGTCCCTTACTTAAGGCTGCTGCCAACTCTTCTGCCTAATTTACCAAAAACATAAATGAGTACTAGAAGGGGCACCACAACACGCATGCATTTGAACAGCAGGCACTGAATGTACCTTACGAGCTTGAGAAATCATGATTTGTTCTGCATTTTCTTTTTGGTATTGAGCAATCTTTGCCTCAATAGCAGGGACATTAATTCCTTCAATCAACTCACATACTGCATGTAGGAGGATACTGTTACACACTTTAAGACTTTCAATCTAGTCACTAGAATACATAAACTTACTCATATTTTCTACTTCTTCCAGATAATCATTGTAATCCCGTAATGATGGAAAATCCTCTTCTCTTTTATTATATCTGCATAGTTTAATAAGCATATAGTGTAACAAAGTCATCTACTCATCTGACATGGAAAATTATGAAACCACTAACAACTTGGACTTCTTTTATCCCCCACCCCACCCACTTCTAAATTTTCTGCAATGGTGTTTCCTACCAATTTCTTATTAGATAATGTGCACAGAGTATCCAAGCTACCTGGTTAGATAATGTACCTATTTGGAAAAGATTAATCAAAGAAATCCATGCTTCAACGGTTTTTAAGAATCAACCTTTAGATATTGGGAAAATATAATGGATTATAGATAGTACAAAAAGGTTTGGCTGATAAAAGCTAATCATCTGTTTACATAATCACAACTTATAGCTAACACTGGACAATATCATCAAGCATATCAAACATCATGTGTACTTCTTGCAAAATGAAGGTACCAACACTTTATAGCAAAGTAGAAAACCAAATACAGAATTGAACAATCATAGAGATATGTGGGCAAATCATGTACCTAATAATGACTTACTAAAGCTAAAAATGTAAAGGAGTCATAGAGAAGGCAGAGAAATTATTTGCATCCAAAGCGTGTTTTATCAGGTGTTAACCTGTTACTAATTGTGCCACAAATCCCACAATGATGTATGCCTCCAGCACTTCAATGTATGATAGCAAGGCTAAGATGCCAGTAAGCACGTAGATAAAAAAACAATCATTTACAAAACTGAGTTTTTCAGGGATCTACACATGAAATTTAAAAAATAGATACTAGATACAGAGTACTCTAATAAATTTTATTCACTCTAGACTCAACTGTATACTTGTAAAGAACAGTGTGACATCCGAATATAGAGAAACATTTCTTAGATAAATGATCAACGGATGGGTACATGCTTGCATCATTTCAATTATAAATATAGACACATGCATACTGAGGATTAAGGCTATAGGAGAAGAAAACATACATATTGCCGATGCGCTTCCGTATGGCCATTTCTTTGGTGAATGGATTGCCTCCCGAAGTGCCCACCATTGTTGGGCTTTGCTTGGACTTGACTCGTTACGGTGAACTTTCAAAATTGTAGGTATGTAGTTCGCCCCAATATGATCCAAACACAAATCCTAGGTCTCCTGAAGTGTTTCCAACTGGAACAGAGTAACAGACTGCTGAATGGGTAGTAATCTAATTAGTTCATGCCAAAAAGCACAAGGGATATCGCTAAGAAAAGATGGATGAAGAGATATGCCTATAGGGTTGGCCCGAAACATAAAAGAACCAGTACAAAGACAAAAATTTGATCCCTATTGACTATTGTATCTCATAAATGCAAATTTTAAAGAAGTTTCATAGTAATTATTGAATTTGTTACAATGAAGGAGAAACATCACTACAAGTTTACATAAAAAGAGACATCCTCTTTGCATATTTTGATTCAAAATCTTCAATCAAACTGCCCATTTTCACTTCTTCCAAACTCTCACATTCAAACAATATCAACTATCAAGGCCAATCTGTTTACTAAAATGTCTTCATGGCACGCCTTCATTTACTAAAACACATTTTACAACCCCTTTTCTAAAAGTCTTGCAACAAAAACAAAACACTTTGTCTAGCTCTTTAGAATAGATGAGCCACTCGCGATCACATTTTCCGCATTTTGCAATTCTCTCTTGTAATTAGTTGAAGAAAATCTGCACCCAAATTTATCCTTAAGACCATATACTAGTGAAAAATATCTTTTTGGGCCATTTCTTACCAAACTATCAATCAATCAAGAATCGAGAGCAAGCCAACTTCTTGGATGATATAGGTTTATTAAATCAAATTTGTTGGTATTCTCGACATTTCTCGTTGTGGAAGAGTGAATCCATTTCAATAATTTCAGCATTAACATCTTCAAATTGATCAGCGTTATCTAAACCTTCAAGAATGTTGACTTCACACACATCTTCTAAAACAACATCATTTTCACTCAGGATCAAGTTTTTGTTCGCTCTCATTGGATTCCATTAAAATAAATTTTTCCAGTGCTCCTCTATGGGATTGTGTAAGTTCAGTCTCTTTTTCTTTTTAGGTTTATCATAGCCTGATACCTATTTCCTAATAACCATTCTAAAGTATAGTACTCCGTAATTCTATATAAAAACATTATGAGAAACAAAGAGTAATTTTTTTTAATAAATAATAATAACCATTTGAAGCAATTAGCATTAAGCATTTGAACCTATTAGCATTAACTTCTATTTATGAGGAAAAAATAAAAATAAAAAAAACTGATTTTTTATCAAATCACAATTCATTAATCATTCTAAGTAAACATTAAACATTAAATTTCATAGAATAAGAAATTGGACAATTAAAATTAAAATTAAAAAGACAAATAAAATTAGGGATTTATTCATTAAAACCAAAAAATCATACCAGAACAGCCTGCTGGACGGCGCCGGCGCGGAGGGACGAGGGCGGCCGCGTCGCGGTCAGGCCGGCTGCCGGTGGCAGTGAAGATGAGGCGACCAGTCTTCCCCTGTCTTCAGTCTTGGCGTCTTTAGAAGAATTTATGGAAAAGGGCAGAAAAAGGTTGGAATTTACGAGAATGCCCTCCTAGATTTAACACAGATTCGCGTGAGGCGTGTCTGCTCTACTTGCGTGAAATGAGGGAAAATGACAGAGAGGCCCTTCCAACCAAGAAACAAAACGTCACTGTTTATGACCGTTACTTCAAAAATTAAACGAAAATATTAAAATGAACGACCAGTCGTTAGGTTCCCTTCGAAGCGTCACGATGATTTTCGGAAAGGCCAAACGGCGTCGTTTGAAGAGCCAACCCCTCCTTAATCCCCCAACCAGTCTTCGGAAACGATACGCCTTCATCAATCGAAACTCTTCTGCTCTTCGTTCTCCATTGCATATCGTCGTTGGATACCTTCAAGAACTACCACACATCTGTTTGCCATGGAGAACACCGGAGCAAGTTGCGGATTCCAGTACAAGGGAAGAAGAACTCTCACCCAAACACGAAGGGAGGAGATGGAGAATGAAAACCAGGTATTTTCAAATAATCCTCACTTAAAATTAACTAATTTTGGTTTTATTTTGAACTGTTTGGGATTGGTGTCAGTCCATCTGTGGAGGGTGAATCGTTCCCAGATGCTTCGGAAATTGAGGTGCATTGCATGTACACTAAAATATAACATTTGAAATTTATTTTGTTTGTTTTTGAAATATTCGGAAACAGAACAAGTTATTCCACCATGGAAATAATCAATATAATGTTACAGTAATTGGTTACAGTCGAATGCAGTCGAACTGTTTGATTAGTTCTTGATTTTAATTCTAGGTTCCAGCGTTGGATTGCACCATTGATATTGATAAAATACCTGGAATGAAGTTAACCCTGAAATCTTCTTTGGGGGAGTTCCAGAATCTGATGAGCGAATGACTTGGAGATCATCCAGAAGTCCTTGATCTGTTTAGGGAGAACATCCCTTTTTCTCATTTTTTGGATGTTGAGTGTATTCCTCCTCCTCTGTTCCTATGGCAACTCATTGCGAGAGAAGCCAAAATAAAGAGGAAAGGAGAGATGTGGTTTGTTGTCAAAGGAGTTCTTGTCACGTACTCCTTGAGGGAGTTTTCACTCATAAGCGGCCTCAACTGCTCTCACCTTAACGCCGGCTTTGAAAATTCTAAGGAATTAACCTCTGCAAAGAATGATTTCATTCGAGCTCACTTTCCTTCTGCAAAGAAGGGAAAGAAATTTGCAACAGTCACATACAAGATGGTTGTGCAGCGTTTCTTGGACATTTGTAAAGGCTTGGACATGGAAAAGAAGAAAGAAGGCCAGGAAATGGATGTTGTGAAAATGGCAACACTATTGTTTGTTGTGGTTGTTCTCTTGGTCCTGTTAATCGCGACAAGTCTGCAATTCCAGATTGGATTCTGGGCATGATTGCACAGTGGACAGCAGTTTTAGGTTTCGCATGGGAACCTGGGCATTTATGGAGTCCTTGGGGTCATTAAGGAAAGACCTAGCTGCCAAGGCCAAATCAATTGGAAGAAGGGCCTCATCAACCATGTACTATACTGGTTTCTTGCTTCCCATTGGGGTAAGGATTTTTTCAATTATAATATTTCTTATAATTTTTATTGAAATGTGATCTCATTGAACTTTCAATATGAAAAGATCCTTTGTCTGGAGAGTTGCTTGGGGACTGGAACAAATATTATAACAAGAAGCCCACAGACATCCCCAGCTAGGCCAGCCTTTGGGGTGAGATTCCAATAAGAAGAAAATCACCCACACAGAAATGGATGCTTACGTTGGGGACGTGCAGGTATATACATATTATTGGTCAATAAAGATTAAAAATTTAAGGAATTTCAAAAATAAAGTGTCATTGTTTTGGTTGCAGGCTCTAGAGAGCATTCTTGTTCCCGACAAGTTTGAGGCTACTGCAGAGTGGTATTTGAACTTCCTAAAAGAGGGTGCGATCCATCCTCGACAAGTGCAAGGATCTCATGCTACACGTGGTCGTCCTTCATCGGTGTTGGAGGAAGTCAAACCCAAACATTACTCATTTTACCCCTTTTAGACTCTTATTGACCAGCTACATTACGTCCCGAACCTAAGACTTTTTTATAAGGGTAAGGGAAGAGAGTATATAAGAGAGAGTGCAGTAGAGAGCACATGGAAACATGGACAACTGTTGCTACTCCATCTGCTGCAAAATCAAAAATTTGCCATACCCCTCATTCCCTCAAAGCTTCCCCACCTCATTCATGTTTTTGGTACATATTTTTGATATGATAGATGGACGTTGGCATTAAGTTTAAAATTAATATATTTATATCATTAAAAAAATAGCTCTAAATCAACTAATATATAGTTTATTTGTTAATTACGGAGTACTAAGTTTAATACATTTATAGTTTCTCTCATCCTGTAGTTGGGAATGTCCAAGATAGATCTTCTAATTTGACTCTGTTATGGAAAAACAAGTCCAGAAAGAGGACTCTTTATGGGACACAATAAGGATTAGTCCTTTTTTTATTTATAAAAGTAACCAGCCAGAATAAAATTTACAAAGAATCAGTCCACATATTTGACATTGAGAGCACACAGTTTCAAAGGGTTCTCCTTGAACAGTCCATTTGAACTTAGGACAGGCAAATTTAAAGCTCAGTTCAGTTCCATTAGCCACACATTGAGTGGCTCAGTCTCTACATAATTCAGATTCAAATCCTTCACAATTTCTAATGATAAGTCATGGAGCAAATCAAGCAAACAATAAGAACAATCAAGGATTGGAACATGAAAAAATACTTTGCATCACAAATACTAACTACTCTCCTAATAATTCCTTTTAATTGAGATGATGTGAATCTCTCTTGTAATGGAAAATAGAAGAAAAAAAACCTGGGATGAGATCCGACCTAGGGACGGGAAAGACAGGTCGTCGGCAGAGGGACGGTTCCGAGAAAGACAACGCCGGAGATCGTCGGCAGCGGGCGGCTTCTGATTCCGGCAAAGAGAACGCTGGAGATGGAGACGATGGAGGGAGACGGCGATGCAGAAACGAGGAGATGTTGTAGACGGCGCTAGGGGATGCTGTTAACGGACGTGAGAAACGGTGGATCGAAAGAAATAAAAATTCAATTAGGCCAAGTTTGGTAAATGGAATTAGGATTGGGGACTTCAATTTCAATTCTGGTGTTTGGTAGCACAAAAATTATGTTGATTTGGAATTGATAGTGCAAAAAATGAATTGAAATTGACAGAATTCAATTCTATGAAATTAAATCCCATGGAATTACAATTCCAATTCAATTCTAATTCCACCAATTCCTTATACCAAACGGACCCTTATAGATTTGTGGAGTTTGATTTTTTCGTCAAACTATAATATTCTTTGATTATGAATTAAATATATTTTAAAATAATTAAATATTTTAAAATTTAGAAATTTTAAAACTATATTTTGAAACATACCCAATTTTACTAAATTTACTGGCTCTTCAAAAATTTTTTTTACTAAATTTACAATATAACTAAATATAATTTCTTATTTATTTCATGGTAAAAAAATGTCACAGTTTGATCAAAAAAATCAGAGTGTAGCAATATTTTAAGGAGGGATGGAGTATTTCATAAATAAGAAATACGTTACAGAAGACTACTCGGAGTACTTTGTAGTTATAATAGAAAAAAATTGTGACATTTATTCCATTAGTAATTTAAAAAAAATGTCGCATTTACTCTGTAACAATCAAAAAAATAAAACATAGTCCAAAAATTTATGTTTTGAGTTCGGGTTGAATTATGTTTAGAGTCATTAAAATTTTGAGGTTGGGTCGGATTATGTTTTGAGTCATTAAAAATTCACGTGATTTGAAT
The DNA here is from genome assembly GCA_900332095.2 of Cuscuta campestris. Lineage (NCBI taxonomy): Eukaryota > Viridiplantae > Streptophyta > Magnoliopsida > Solanales > Convolvulaceae > Cuscuta > Cuscuta campestris. The sequence goes on along the minus strand of OOIL02006793.1, from coordinate 1,103,067 downwards.
GACTTTCGATTCACGTGATTTCAAATCGCTTAACTTTTAATCAAGTCTTTCCTATAAAGACGAATAATATTCACAAAATAAATTATTACAAAATTTGTCCATTCAAAGGAGGTTTACATCGGTTAATGTCCTATTGGATCATAAGATGATGGATCATTGTAGTTCCCCCAAAGTTAGCAGAAATTATACCAAACAAAAATTGTTTCAACCAGTTTTTGACTCGAAACTTTATCAGAAAATACTGATTTTTAAGCAAAAATTTCATGGACCAATCTTAAAAACTACGGAGTACCTGTTAAAACTAGATCAACCCCGACCGAACTCAAACCCAACAAAATATAAGTGGAAGCATGAATTCAAATTTTCAAAAAATAAATGCCATAACTCATTGGGTCACCCCAAACACGAAGTAACCTAAACACAAACCCGACCTGACTGCAATGTTTGTCAACTCTAGATGAAATCAATCAAGACTTAAAAGATTAGCACATAAGAACTATATAATTTTCTAGTTTAATGGGAAGGAGGAGCAATGTTCAAACGAATAAAACCTGGCAAACTAACCTAAAATGGAGACTCAAAGAAAGAGCAGAAAAAGAAATGAAAAAAAAAAAAAAAAGATCACTCTGTACAGAAGAAAGGGGATGAGATGATGAGGTTATCGAGGCATGTTCGTTTCCGAACTGCACGTTTACATGGCTTGCGGTTTCTCCACAACAATCCGAGAAGAACGTTTTTATTATTGTTACTATTGTTATTTTCCCACTCCCTCGGCCGCGGTGGGCCCACTTCCACCACGTCGGTGGCGTTGGATTTTCCAACCTTCCTTCTCGCTTCTGTGGGCCGAGGGGATGGCGTTTGGGGCTCCTTTGGTTTTCCAACACCACACCTGTTTTCAAGTTTGAAAGAATCAAATCAAACACTCATTTGCAGCTGGCAAACAAACTTTGATCATCAATCAAATAAAAATATATTATATCGCACTGGTTCCTATGACATTGGCACCGAATGACGTAGGATGCCCGAGCCTCCTACGGGACTCCGTTGTTAAAATTGATGGTTCTAACCCCCATTACCCCCCCCCCCCCACCCCTTTTCCTATTGGTGAAGGGGAAGAGGGTTGGGGGTGCACGGCGTTGGGGGGGGGTAAGAAGTAAGAACTATTAATTTTACCAACGGAGCCCCGTAGGAGGCTTGAGTCATCATATGACATTCAACGCCAATGTCACATGAACAGTGGTGATATTAAATTGAGCATTAACACAAGAACTCCCTTCTTCTGACATTGGGAGTTCATGTCGTAATATGACATTGGCTCTAATTGGACACCTACGGTGCTCCGTTTATAAAATTGACAGTTCTTACCCCCGATAAACCCCCCCACCCCGGGGTTTACTAAAATTTTGCTAAAACTTAGTGCTACAATATAACGCGTAGAAATAAATTACGAATTATAAATCACGCGACAATTCATGCATTTTTTTACCCGTCTTCGATGGATGGTATGGATGCATGAGCAGCAGAAGCATCTTCGGATTCGACACCACAGGCTGGGCATATGTAGATCTTTGGGAGAGAAGACAACTGAATGCAATCAAAGTGATACCATTCGTCACATTTGTCGCAAGCAATCATTGCCCTCTCATCATATGGTCTCCGACAGATGCAGTAGAGCAAACACCTATCCCTCAGTAACTGCATTATTTACCCGAAAACAAGATGATAGAGTGGTGAGGTAAGTATTTTTATACATCAATATGATGAAGTGTGGCAAATGCGCTCTTACTTTGAGTTCATTCTCACAATTCACGGCCAGATTCTCGCCCTTGGAGATCAGGTTGAAGACCTTATCCAATCCAAGCGCACCGCCATCTGCAGCAACCTACCAAGAGAAAGCAGAAATTCGCAGCCAGTGTTTGGTTGGGTTGTCAGCTTCATTGCCGATGGGGCTAAAAGAGTCTTTTTTTACAATGTTTTAGCTTTGAGTAAATAAAGGATTCAATAAAAAATGGCACATTAAAATTAAACTTCTCATGCTTCTTACTTTCAATGATGTATACCTCTATAGATACAAATATATTTTGCTGCACAAAACCTACAAAAATATTCGCTTCGTGCCAAAAGGAAGATTCATGTTCCAGGCACTTCTTTTCCCATAAAAAAGTCCAGTTTAATCAATTGAAGGTGATTTCTCAATTATTTTGCCAAAAAAAAGTGCCCGACACAAATTACTTGACATAACAATTTTGTTTTTTGAAGGATGACATCACACTATTTTTTTCAAAATTAAGCAATATATGTGCTTGAACAGAAAGCCTTGGAGCATAAATTTACCTTCTTTGCAGTGTCGGCCCAATCCATTCCAATATCATGTGCTTCTGTCAGTCTCTGCCTTAAGTAATCTTTGGAAGAAACACCTATAGATATTCCCTGGAGTATATAAATATAGGTTGATCATTACATGTTGAAAGCAATGTGTCTCTTTCTTGAGGAAAAAAAAGATGTAATAAAGTATTATGAAAAACCTTCTTTAAGTGTTGCCGGATGTGTTGAGCAGTGGGCTTTTGAGGACCATCCATTAGCTTCAGAGCTCCAACTCTCCATGAATTTTTTGCTAATGCCAACTCCAGTTTGCAGTTGGTTTCAGAATCATCAATACCGGCCACATATACTGCCTGCAAGAATTAAGTTTTAGCCTATCTTTTATTTTCCTTCAAATTTACCTCAATGTTGTCTTTCCCTAGTATTTTCCGGGTCTAAAGGGAACCTGAGAAATTTAAAATAAATACAACCTCCGTCCCAAAATAAAAGACAAAAGTTTGATTTGCGATGGTTGGCTGGATTTATTTTCAATGTGTTTATATATTTATAAAAGACGAAGGCCTATTTATGTTCAAAAACTAGACCAAAAACATCTACAAAACAAGAGGTGAGATGATTATATTATTTGGTCAAGTAATCGATGAAAATATGTAAAGAAAGAAGATATAGTTTGCTGGTGTGCACTTGTGCTTAGTAATTGTGTCCCATAAGGCTCTGGTCTGATTGTAGTGTAATGCAAAGCCATTGCTGATCTGATTCCAATAAGAATAAGTAATAACTAGAAAAAATAAGCTGATGAGAACGGGGCCTAAATTTGGGATGGGGGGAGTAAATGAAAGCAACCACTAGCACATGAATTTCACGAGGAATGCCACAGAGAGTGGATAGAAGGAGAACCATGTGTCCATTTGAAACTTGGAAAATACTATGGAAAAATTGGGAAAAAATAAATGAATTTGGAAAATAGTTTATGTAGAATTTCAAATAGTTTTTTGTCAAATTCGATATTCCTTCGTATTCTCCAAGGTATAACCAAACATTTAAAAACCCATTTTTCCACTGTTGCTTTTCCTTTTCCTTTCCATGTCGTTTTCCGGTTCCAAACATGGCCTACCAATATAAAAACTTTGATGATAAATAAGCAGTAGTAAATTAAGATATTTACCTTTAATGCAACTGTAAGTTTTTCAGAAACAATACTTAGATTCGCCTCCTCCTCAGGGCAAGCTGATGCAGAATTTGAGATTTCTCTTAAGCACACGCTAAGTCGAAGACCTCTGTCCATGATTTGGCAAAGTAATGATCTTTCCTCAATCCTGTCACGTAAAAGCCAGAAAAAAAGGAGGTAAAACCAAAAACTCAAAAAGTTTATAAGGCATGCCAATAAAACCATACCCCCACAAAGCATGTTCAATAATAAATCTGTGGCAGCAAAAATGGCAGTCAAGATATATATTTTCAATGAAAAATGGGAGTTAACTCATTATTATTCTTACCATAAACAGAGATGATCAGCATCTGACAAAAGCTTGCTGAGCTTCTTCAATTCAAAACGCTTCCGTCCTTTTTTCTGTATGATGATGATGATGATGTGGAAGAACACCAATCAGAGCAGAAGTTGTATTGTTAAAATCACAGCAAAAATCACGTGGACAACCGAATAATGCTAAAGCATACCAGCAAGTTGCAAACATTTTTAGAGATTTTCCCACTTCTCGTGTATTGGCAATAGGGGCAATTAAATGGAACATTTTTTGTCTCCAAAGATGGTTGTCCAATACATCCCAAGTGGAAGCTGTGTAGAAGAATATCAGCTTTACAATACTTGACATTTAGAAGCAATTAACAAAAAATAATAATGGCATGTTGGAAGGAGGTAGCACAAGGGAGGTCAAGGTAATGACACCAACCTACCTCCCTTGATCATATTTGGGAGACAATGTAAGCGAGGACAACTGAGGTAAGAATTACCTCATAATACCAATTTTTTGTAACCTCCGAATCGGAGAGCAACTGAGGTAAGTTATTCTCCTAATACTCCGTATGTAATATTAGTATCCACCTCTAGTTACCTTCATCTACCTCCCTTAAAGGACCTCCTCCCAAAAATAAGGTTAAACTTACCAGTCATTGCAAGAAGAACAAGTCAAAAGCTTCTGTCTATTAGTAGCAGTGGAGCAGAATATACACATATCTTGTCTCTTGAAAGAGTTAGAGTTGTCGAAAATGAAAAATGATGTATCAAGAGCATTTCTTATCTGCAAAAAAATTGAGAATTTTCTATAAGACATCAAAAACAGAGCTCAGAAGATGGAACGAAGATATGAAACAAATAAATAATGGGGGGTTGAACCTCTAAAAGAGCACTAAGTAGCATGTTGGCATCACCAGAAGACCAAAACATATCAATGCAGCGATGCTTCCACTCATCTATTTTATGAACCTCAGAGATAACCATGTCCATTTCAGAACAGTTAAATGCATCCGTGCTTCCAAGTTCCTGAATGTGTTTTAAAGTCACTAGCCATTATATAACTACCCTTCATGATCAATACAAATGAGCATCAAAGACAGAAAAAAATACAATATGAACAACGGGTGGTTTAGTCCTTGTAGGGTTGTTAGTGTGTAGAAGTGTGCATTCTTATTTTCACTCATACTACAGGTCACTACTTGGAGTAGAGGAAAGGTATGGGTACATCTTGCCCCCCTAAACTCTACTATTAAGTGGGATATACTGGTTGCGGTTGATATGGTTTGGTTTATGGATCAAGACTTAAACTAAAGTAGGAAAAAATGATCAAATCAAAATGAGGGAAAACAAATATAGCTCGCTTAATAAGTATGGAAAGAAGAAATGATTTTGACATTAGATTGCAAGACGTGAAAGCACAAGTCTTGAACTAAAGAATGGTACCTTTAGCTGCAGTAACACGCCTAATGCCCGATCCTTCAAGTCAAGACTAAAAAATAATTGAACTTGCTCCAGCCACAAACTACAAACAATTATTAAAATACCAGTTAGAGCAAACTATAAATGAGAAACTTGCATGAAACTTAAGAATTTGGGAATATACTTATGTTTTGCAATAGCATTCTTGATTTGAGAGACTATCACAGGAGATGATATCTGAACACTCTGCAATTCAATTTTAAAATAGGGAAAACTTTAGTCTCGAACATGTGAGAGGGCCAAATTTACTGATAACAGATGCAAGTATAGGTTGCAAGTAGTGGCAAAAAGGTTAACACCATTCGCAGTGGACTAGAAAAAAAAGGTCTACCTGAGACTGTCTAAGCACATCCTCAGCATCCTTCAAACTGAATCTCCTGAGATTGGATTGAGCTGAAACTTCCAAGGCTTTCTTAAGCCAATTTACCCCACCCAACAGCACAGTGTACAACTTAGAAGATGCATATATAGTAGGAGAACGGCCAACAATTTCCAAAGTTTTTTCAATTTCCTACAAGAAATAAGCATAAGCTATAAATGGATCAACTGCCATATTACTATGAGCCAGAAGTAAAGCACGGAAAGGAGGAAACAACTTCACGAGCCAATATGTCTATCAAATATCTAGCTACCCATTGATTAGGAAAACAATCGATTACCTTAATGGAAGGACTACTGGCAGAGAAAGAAAGAACCTTGACACACCACTTCAGAGCTGAGCAGACACCTCGAAGCTTAGAAATCATATCCAGTTCAAAACCAAGAGAGTGACCGGCTTGTATGGCACGCTGTATTGATGAAATTTGATGTTCAAGTTTTGGGGTGAGAGTGCTTAAAATATTATCACCCATGACATCAACATTCAATAGGGTATCTGCATCGTTCAACAAAGAGCAGGCATCCAGTTCCCAACTTGTGCACTGATCGAGGAGTTTCTGAATGATAGGTTGTTCTTTTAAAGAGATCTTCAGATGCTTTGACTGGGATGATAACTCCTGCAAAAATTACATGAGTTTTGTAAACTATAGACTCAGTTCCTCTGTTCAAAAAATGTTCAGTAAGCAAAAAAATTGTTTTATAAGGTGATAATAAATTTGGTAAACATTGACAAACATACCCGTATTGATTTCTGTGAATTAGAAGTAACGAACAAAAATGTAATGAATATGAGTGCAACTTAGCTACTTTTTTAAACTGCTAAATGGCCAGTTATTTGTGAAAAAATTAGTTTTGATCAATAGACAGTTAAGTGATAATTTGTATGATTAATTCAAATCAAGGCGAATGGGGTCAACCTTCAAATCCTCAACTTTATGCAACAAGCATGAAGAAGCAAGTGCTGCTGGCGATTGGTTCGTTATAAAAGGTCTAGACTTGAGTAGCCAAGACTTGGCCTTGGAAACGGCATCATTAATATCATCAAGAGATGGTAGAATGACAACAAAACTTTCAGAAGCCCTGTCATCCAGTTTGAAATGTTATTTAGAAGTCTATCACAAGATTTAACAAGGGTTAAAAGCAGCAAGATTATTAAAGATACCTGATAGCATCCTCAAATTCAGATATATCCGCCTTAGTTCCAAGTAAGTTCTTTGCTCTTTCTTCCCAAGAAAGAGCAAGTGCATGCACCTTGGAAATATCAAGAAAAATGTTCTCCTTCTCAATCTCCAACCTGACATATATTAACGTATCAGGTTTGAAATCGGCAACGCTGTGAAGTGCATTGCTATTGAAGAGGTAAATATTAGGAGACATACATGCTAGCATCCACCAACAGCTGCTCTATAAAATCCATGGATGTTCTGCTATGAAGTGCCTGAATGAATGATTTGCACCTTTTGTAATTTAAGATAAGACACCACCACTATACATACTTGTTTAGAAGATAACTGAGTGTCATGGTTGTGAAAAAGAATTCCGTGAATAGACATACAACATAAGGTCCCACAAGTGAGGTCTGGAGAGGTTAGGTGTATGCAAACCTTACCCATATGTAGAAAGGTAGAGTAAGAAAGCTCGATAAATATATAAGGATTAGCAAAATGGATCAGATTTACCTCCAATGCTTTTGCCCGGCAGCTAGCTTTTCTCAGTTCAATTTCAATACAGGGCAGCTCCACAACTATTCGAAAAAACAAAGAAACAAATGAAATAAGATGTCGGCTCATCTCCTCAATATCCAGTACAGTATCAACAAAAAGAATGCACCAAGCATGTCCAAAATTCCACACCCTGAATTCTCAGACAAGATGCATCTTTCTGAAGACAAGTTAACTCATGAACAACACGGTCTTGATCTTCCCTTTCACTGATGTTTACTAGGATGTTCTTAAGACGGGATACCCAAGACAAAGCATCTTTATGATATTGTTTTAGAAGTTCAAGCTCCGGAATGTTAACCGTGAAAGCCTTCCATTCATTTATAATCAATTCGAGTTCCTGTACAAGACTTGAATCCGATTAGCATTCTACTTCATCAACTTTTTTCATAAAGAAACAATAATAAACACGATACATAATACCCAACCTTTAGGCTAATAGAACGTTCCAACATCTCTTTGCAATGAGAGCGGCACATTTCAACTTTTGCAACTAAATCTAATAAAATTTGAACTTCAGGGAGTTCAACTTGAAGGTCCGAAATCTGGTTACAGAATATTTGATATAATTAGTACAGTAGAATCAGGATCAAGTATGGCACCCAGAAAAAGGGACTCATGACTTTAGATGTCACCTCCTCCTGCAATTTATAGAGAACGTCTGCCTCGACTGCAGCAGAAGACTTTTCTGAGATGCATTTAATAGCAGCATCTTTCCAAGCCTGAAGGATTACAATGATATATTGCTAATTAGTCTAAGAATGAGAATAGACTAAACCTACTATTAAAGCCAAAGGAAAAAACAATATTCTCATTAGGACAACAAAACAACAACCCCCTTAAAATCCAACAGCCTGGAGTCTGGGGAGGGTCTAGGGAGGGTGTGTGTATGTAGGCTTTACCCCTGCTTGAAAAGTAGAGAGGTTGTTTCCAAGACACCCTTTCTAAAAACAAAAGAAACACTGAAAGCCATGTTAAGGGAACAGGAATGACAAAGGATAGTTGCATGAAAGAAGCAAACACACATGCAAAAACGACAAACCAAGACACAAAAGACTACCCTAACACCCTAATCCTAAACCTCCTCACACTCCTATAGAGTCATATCCTCCGTAAGATCCTGAAGCCATAAGTCAAGTCTAATCACCTTCTTCCAACTCTTCTTAAGTCTACCTCTACACTTCCTAATGTCCCCTGCCCCAAGCCTCTCACTGGGCATCCATACTTCTCCTCATTACATGCCCAACCCAACTCGCCCCTTCGATCTAGCTTTATATAGTTTGGGACAACAGTTATTCATATATATACCTTCACTGAAGACAGTATGCATATCAACTTCTCACTTTCTGTTGCATAGACAGGCGAATCAAGTACCTTAGATTGCAAATTCTCCAACTCAGCTACCTGAAAGAAATTAACAAATGACTATTGTCATGGCAGAAAAAAACTCATTAAAGAAAACATGCCAAACACTCAGACACATTACACAACAATATATTGATTGGAAAAGAGCTCACATAAGTACATTAAAGAGCATATCAAATCATAAACCACAACGATCTTTCTTACAGAAATCTTAGGACATAATGAAAGAACAGAACCAATTTCCTGAATCAGAACTCTTCCTTTTGTCTGGTAATCCTGCACCCAATTAAAAAGTGGTTAGAGAATAATAAAATCTTGACATCGAACTGAAGTGCTCACTCTATGACACCAATGAACTTTACCTTCAATTTGAGATATGCGGGATCAACACAATGGGCAGGACTTATACTTAACAAATGGTCAACAAGCTCCATCTGAACCTTTCCTGAATCATGGTCACCTTTACACGACCATGCCTCTAATCTAGAGATGCAATCCCTTACATTTTGAGCCCAATTCTGATATTCAACCAGCTTATTGGCCATTTCTCTGACCTAAACCCATTTGGGAATTGGGACAAATACAAATTTGTCTGATGACAAATAACCAGCAAGAACAGATGAGAAAAGAAATTCCAAAACAGAAAATTTAAGCTCACATGATCCATTTCATGACCAGCCCAAAGAAACTGTTCAGCCTCTTTCAGTGCATTAGCGTAAGCATCGCGCGAATATGAACCCTGTACAATCTTATCACACTTCAAAAGCCATTTGTCTGCAAGTTGCACATGGGTGAAAGAATGACCTTTGACCTACAAAAAAAAGAATGAACTTGAAGACATGAGTTGTACACAGAATATATTATATATGCAATAAACTAAGCTAGCATATTTGATATCTTTAAACCTTTATACAGATAATGCATAACTAGAAGTGTTTAATAAGGCATTTGATCAAATAATTTCCTGACTATAAATCCTATTAGTAGTAAGTAAAACCTTCTTTGAAAGTGCTGCTGAATCAGTGGAAGTGAGGAGCTGGTTTTGGATGCTTGTGGATGCATACTCAGAATTACACTTATTTGCAATGAGCACCAAATCACTCAGTTCTGCAAGAGTGTGACGATAGAGAATACGGTGTTTGTTGGGCTTGCATTCACAAAGGTGTTCCCAATGCTAAAAAAGAAAATATGTCAGTAACATTTTCACAAAAATAATTGAAGGCCTACGAGTTTCGTATGTTGGGTTTAACAAAGACTGGCTATTTCTTGATAGACTCAATAATGAAGATATTTCACTGCCAGGCAAATTAATGCATGTTTAAGAAATTAGTCAAGTAACTTAAGATATTACACACATTCACGAGAGACACAAGTTTCTTGCAGTTTACAGGCTAAAACCAATCATTCCACCGGGGATGGATGGGCTTTCCCAAGCTCACTCACCTCGAGGCAAACAAAAACTGATGGTCTACAGCTGCATGCTACAGCAGAAAGATACAAATATTGTTGGCATATAATGCATGTAGGATCCTGCAAAGAAGAGTGTGTAACATGTCAATAGTGTGCTTTAGCAACTCATAAAGCATGTGAACTAAAATAATCCTCCCTCCGTCCCTATACTCACTCCTGCTTTGACTTTACGCATACTTTAAGAAAACGGACTGTGCGGTTGATAATTATCCAAGGGAGGGAGCAATATTAACCACAAAATACCCTATTTACCTCCATAAAAGAAAGAGATAATTTTGGGACGAACAAAAAGAAAGAGTGAATACAAAATAGGTACGAAAGAAAATGTTTTAAATACCTCTTCGGTACTCACATACTGAGGCTGCTTACGAGGTGACATTGTTGAAGTGTTAACTATGCCATTCATCCAAAGCCGTTCTCTCCATGATTTTTCCTTATTATAGACCCTAAGCAGTTCCATTTTTAAGTATGGTGAGACCTTACTATCCAAATCACTCTGCAATAATACGGGAAAAATTTAAGTTTGGTGATGCAGCCGACACCTTAAAAAAGCACTGTGGAATTCAAAAAGGTCCAATCACACCTTGGCCACCACACAGAGAAGCTCTTCATGAGATAATACAGCAGCTTTGCGGTAAAGCTGGTAAAGTTCAGCACCAAAACCACCATGAGGTAGCCAATCTGCAGGTGCAAAATTGACAGCCTCCGCACAATTTAAACCTGCAAATTCAAATTGTAACTGCCTCTTAAAAATATTTTTGAATTAGTGTGTTAGATAAGCAATATATAAAGAAATTCAAGCCATTTAAGCCTGAAACTTTTGACAGTGACTAAGACCCTAAAACCATTACATTACAACAGTATGCATATATAATCATGTGCCTGATACCAAAGTTGAAGCCTGCATGGTAGGATCTGGGGAAGGTAATGATGAAGTCTCCAGGCTCCTGTAACAAGAAGATAATGCATTGGGATCAAGCAAGCACACAATCCCTTGATGTGCAATAACACCAGATTAGTGACACGTGTCAAAGTGGCGTTTACATCAAACTGATCTATGACATGGTACAACAATAACAAACCCAGTAAAATCCCAAAGAGTAGGGTCTGTGGAGGGCGAGTGTACACAGAACTTACCCCTACATTGGAAGTAGAGAGGCCGTTTCTAAGAGACTCCAACTCAAAACAAAAGAAACACAATAAGAGAGCTAAAGAAAAATGGCATAATCTATTGTTTAATTTATTCTAAAATGTGATATACAATGATATCAATGCAACAACATAAAGAAATTATAGATTTCCATTAAGAATCCTAAAAAGTGATACTACCTCTGTCCCAAAAACAAAGGTTTCACATTCCCTTTTCTGTTTGTCCCAAAATAAAGTTCCGGTTTCCTTTTAAAGAAATGATCATAAGGTTTACATCATTTCTCTGTAGGCATAACTCTCAACCACTCCATTTCACCTTTCTTATTAATCGTGCCCATTCAAATGTGGAACCTTAATTGGGACAAAGGAAGTGTAAAGTTACAATGTTTCTAAAAAATGTAAGCTTGGGCTGCGTGACTTACACACCCACCCCCTAGGACACAGAGAGAGTTGCAAGATAAGAAGATAATGATAATTAACAAAATTTCATAAAGTTCACCAACAACTAGCCTACCTGCAAGACACTGTAAACAGGGACTCCATTTTCTTGCAAGACACGTGGGTTCAACATGGTTACGAGCTGAAACAACAAATCAGGCTGTGTTTCAAATAGATCAGGGAGACTTTTTCGCATAACCTGCATGGACATGAATTTCACATTAATAGATTACAATGACATGCATAATCCTTTTTGGTAGATCTGAGAAATACGTGAGGTGAAAGTGTGAAACAGTGAAACTACAAAAATACCTTCTCGAATGCAAGGACTTCACTACCAGGAACACTATACCAACATTTTGGATCTCCCCTGAAAATGAAATACTAACCATGACTACAATGTTTAACTCATTAAAACATAATTCCAAACAGATATCTGCATATAACTAGATAAGTCAGATCAAAATAAATGGCTTTGTATCTATATTCATGTGCTCATAATACATGCCTTGAAAGTGCATGAATGATACGAAAAAGCAATTCCAGTTTTCAAGCAAACCTATCCAAACCTATTATTTATTTGTAACACCTAACACCAAAAGGAATAGTTTCACTTTGCAACGAAAGCAAGAAGTCAAAAACCAAAGATAAAAGGTGATGGGAAGAACGGGGGG
>OOIL02006793.1:1060674-1088863 GCA_900332095.2 Cuscuta campestris | reverse complement strand
TATTTTTTTTTTTTTTTTTTTTTTTGATAAAAGAAGTTTAATTTATTTGATTTTAAGTGTACATAAAAAAACCATTACAGTTTTTTCGTGGAATTTCAGCCATCAAAAGCTCATTTTATTTTATTTTTTTTGTGAAAAAATTGTTCATCATCTTATTAAATACTTCATTTATCTCAATATATTTGTATAATTTGACTGTATCAATTCAAATAGGATGAACTTTGAATTCTGATTAAATAAAAATGTAAATTATATTAGTATATAAATGATTTTATTAGATTTAAATTGTTTAGATTTTTTTTTAAAAAAATAATCCTAATAATAGGCAATACAGTAATTGAAAATCAAAGTTTTTTCTATTTGATTCAGTAAAAGTCAAACTTGACAAAAATAGTAGGACGAAGGTAGTACCTAAGACTATTTACTTATCACTTTTTTCATCTTTAGATCTACAAAAAAAATGTATAGACTTTATGATTGTTGTAACAATAAACCTACAAAAGCACATTAACAATATCACGTCGATACTACATCAAAAGTTTAAACCCACTAACTTTTTTAACTTATTTCTATAGCGATAAACCTACAACATTACAGCCATATTCTTTTTACGTAATTTGAATGATTCATATCTGATTTGAATAAGTTCTGATATGAATGGTCTGCTGTGATCAGATCTGAATGTAATTATATATAAAGTTATTTCTGATATGATCTAGCCGAACATAAGAAAAAGGTAATAAGTAATATGAATAAGTTGAACAGAACATGACTTAACTTTAACAAGATATTTATATATAATTAAAATAAACAAAATAAAATACTATATTTAATTAAATTTATCAAAATATAATTTTTTTTAAAATTAAACTAAACAAAATATTATATAGACATGAAATCACAAAAAGTAAAGATAAAGAAAGAGAAATGTGATGGGTGAAGATCACCTCAAACCAGAAATCCAAGTTTGAAACTGAAGAGTCCTTTTTACAAAAAAAACATGTCACACCATTGTAAAATTATTTGTAGTGGGGCTTGACCCCCGGGCGTGAATGAAGTGGAGACATCACGTCACGTCACGGCGTGGCGAGTGGGCTTGATGGTTCACAAATGTTGCCCTCTCTTTCTTTATTTTTTATTTTTTAAGATCAAATTAATTAAAATTTAACACACTTTTATACCAAATAACCAATTTAAAATAATACAGTCATGTCATTTCTAATTTAAAGGGTCACCAGTTAAAGGGTCAAATTGTGTTCACTTTGTTGGCAATAAAGCTCTTGAGCGTTCACTATTTACATTATGTTTGGTTCAAGGAATTCAAAAGAAAAAAGAAAATAAAATGAAGTGGAAAATAAGTTTTCTTGTTTGGTTAGAAAGGAAAAGTAGAAGGAAAAGAGAATGAGAAGGCAAAATGTACCAAGTGGATGGAAAACCAAATTCCTCCCATTTTGGTGAGGAAAATTAGAGAAAATCATTTTCTTTTCTTTTCCTTCAAAATTCTTTGAACCAAACATAATATTAAAGGATCAAGTATTATACACTTTGTTGACATATTTTTGTGTCATTTTCGATAAAATAATATAGTAATGTCACCTCTAGTTTATAGATCTTTTCATTTGTTTTTAAATATGTAATTTTTATTTTTTAAATCCATGTCATTTTTCATATAAAATAATTTAAAAATAATCTCAATCAAATATCGTAACGCGCAATAGAAATTTTATTTATGGACAGAGAGAGTACATCATTATCACCATTAAATATCCTGGGTACATATGTTAATACGCTTGGGTGATAGTGACTTTCAGTGTCATTTGATGACACTTACTTATTACTTTTATAGCTCCCAGTTTAGGAATGGGTTTATGAAACTGCAAGTCATCAATTTTTGAACAAGCACCGTACCGTAGATATTCCAAAAAAGGTATCTACATCGAGATGTCATATTACCATAAAACAATGTCCTTGGAATAGATCTCATGTTGTATATTTGATAACGAATATCCATAACATATATGGTTACCACCTCATGGTCTCTTCCATGACAATATCAACGTAGTATTCACATTTTAGTTATGAGTGATATTCGCATCATGAATATAATATATATCATCTCTCATTTTATCCAATACATTGTATATAAGGTAACTCCTTTTGTGATTCTTATATTCAAACTCATTTTATAAACTTTCACACATAAAAAAATTGTATCTAATGAGCATTGTATAATTAAGAAAATCCAAGTATGAGTTCATAAAAAACATGTAAGAAGACCTACATTTTACACGTAGATCTTAAAATCACAATAACACAACTCAGTAATTAAACATATACTCAGGGGTATATGATGTCTTATAAATGTTATGATAAAATAGAAATGATTGATCAACATTGAATTGGATGTTGCTATATTTACTCTCATTTTTGTTAGATTCACTCCATTTATAATAAATAATTTTTTAAAATACAACCTATTATTTAAAGATTAAATTATTCATCTAATATAAAAGAATAGAATTTAGCAAAAAAAGTATGGTAAAAACATCATAATTTGTTGGTTTCTCAGTCAAACACTTATACATCAATGTCGTTCCTCCGTACTAAAAAATTGTCATTATTCACTATTAAAAAATTATGAGAATTGTTGTTCATTTGAACGCTTTGATTGATTAATTGATATAATAAAACATTCATGCAACCTCTTGTTTTGACAAACTTTTAATGTAATTTTAAATGAAGAATCTTCTTCGGTAAGAGTAAAAAAAATTTAAAATACTCCGTAACAAAATAGGAATCACACGTCATTTAATACCAAAATAAGAATATAATGACACTGTGATATAAAAGTATGCGTTGACAATGTGATGGAAAAATAATGACATTGAATGCGGTTTTAGTGGTCGAGCAACAAATTCAGTGATGGAAGTTAGGATTGATTCTCACCTCGTGCCCAAGGTAGACAGATTTCAGTGTCTTAGATCAGTTATTCATGCGGATTGGGAGTTATGAAGAGATGTTGCACTTTGTGTTGGAGCGGCTTGGGCGAAATTGAGGTTGGCTTAGGGAGCTCTGTACGATAAGAAGAATTCAACTATGACGAAGGTAAGTTTTATCAGTCTATGATCAAACCAGATATGTTGCATGGTATGTAGTTCTGGGCACTCATTCGCCGGCTATATGTTACCGAGATGTAGATGTTGCGGTAGATGTGCGAAAAGACGATGTTAAGTACAACCAAGGACAGAGGAGAGCGATACCAATTGAGAATAAGTTGTGAAAAGCTATGTTGAGGTGGTTTGAGCATGTGACTATATGAGATGAGAGAGTGTTGAGACTCCAATACGAAGGTGTGAGAGGTTCAGAGTGGTGGGTGAAGGCATGGAGAAACATGAGAAGAATTGGGATGAGGTAATTAGACAGAATCTAGTACTTCTGACCGAAGACATGACATTAGATAGAAAATTTTGAAAAACTAGAACTAAAATAGTTGGATAGAAGTTTGGATTGGATGATAATTTTCTCAATTTGCATTGTGCTTTCTACTTGCTATACTTTTTTGTCATTAATATTAGTTGTTTTAGCTTTTGTGATCGTGCATTTCTATGGTATGTTTCTTTATGTGTTTTCTATGAATTTTTGTTATCTATGTCACTTGAGTTGGTGATCATGGGTAAAATCTATGTACACACTATAAGATAAATGAGATTCAATTAGATTATTGTTGTGGAAATCATTGTTGGGATTTGGGAGTCTGTCCGAAAGTTTTCCTCACAGGCTTTTTCTGGAAGGGCAGAAATGGGAAACAGGCGGTTCGCGCAGATTGACACCAGTGACGACGACGACAACCTGTTGATCTCTCAGGTGTGCCGCCGTTCGAACAATGGCGTGGAGAAACGGAAGTGCAAGAGGATGAAGCTATGCGAAGAAGAAGACGAAGAAGAAGAGGAAGAAGACATGCGAAACCAGAACAACAAGAGGAAGGCGGTGGAGCATTTGGAGGAGGACGTAGGGAAGGAGAAGAAGAACAGGACTTCGGAGACGAGGAAATCGGCGGATGAGTCGGAGCCGGAGGAGGACGTCGAGGAGGAAGTGCAGGAAGAGGCGAAGCCCATTGGCGATGTCATTAGGGTTAGTGGAAAAGGTCGAGGCCGCCGGAACCACTACAAATCGTTTGAATACGATGGACTCACCTATGAACTGGTGAGATTTTATTTTATCAATACTGTTTTTCATTAAATTGGCAATGTCACTAGGGTTAGGACTCACCTATGAACTGATTTTGAATTGTCTTTGTAGAATGTGCTCTCAGTACATTGTTGAAATGATTTATCTCCTTCTGCAAAAAATTATGATCGAATGGCCTTTCTTTTTTCGTTCCTAACTTATTTTTCTAGTTACCAGATTGAATGAGTTTTTTTCTCTTCATGCTGTTATAGTTTTTGTTCTTATCATCACTAACATTAATGTTATTTGTATTTATATTATTATGACTTTACAGTATTGACTTCTACCGTTGCACAGGAGGATCCAGTGCTGCTAGTTCCGGAGGAGCAAAATCAGAAACCATATGTTGCTATTATCAAGGTAACTGAGTTTTTGTATGAAAGACTGGATTTTCTTGTTGTACTTTATCTTTCTAGGTTTTCTTGCTGGGTTATGTTTGCTACATTGAGAATGGACTTTATCCTTTTTCTTTTGCTTTATCCACTGACTTGAAAGGAAGCGATATTTGAGATTTGAGCTTGCCAGCTGTTTACTGTGTTCATTTCTAATCTAGTTCCATAACAATGAGTCACTTTCATGCTCACAGGATATATCTCAGACCTGGAAAGGAAACATGATGGTTGACGGGCAGTGGTTTTATCGGCCAGAGGAAGCAGAGAAAAAGACTGGTGGGAACTGGCAATCCCGTGATACCAGGGAGCTTTTCTATAGCTTTCACCGTGACGAGGTGCCCGCTGAGTCTGTAATGCACAAGTGTGTGGTGCACTTCATTCCTTTGAACAAACAGATCCCAAAGCGCAAACAACATCCTGGATTCATTGTTCAAAAAGTGTATGACACTGAACAGAGGAGGCTTTTCAAATTGACGGACAAGGATTATGAAGATAGCAAGCAGCATGAGATTGACCTCCTTGTGCAGAAAACTATGTCACGTGTTGGTGATCTTCCGGATATTGAACATGAGGACCACCCTTCTATCACAGCCAATGAAGATCAGTTGTTGAAGAGTAAACGACTGTTGAGGAAAAAAAGTATTCATATGTTAGATGTTTCTAGAGAGGATGAAGCACCCGGCAGAAACAAAGCAGATACACCTGGTAGCTCTGCCAGCAATGCTTCAGAGTACTCTGCAATCCTAAAAAGCTTCAATGTGATGATGGATGCTGATCACCGTAACAGGTGGTTGGAAAAGTTGCTTCAAGCAATTCAGTTTATGTGCCACCCTTCGGATGGTAATGAGAGGGGAACTTCTGATGGCCGTGATCCTACAGTTCCTGCTAAAACCAGTTCATCAAAAGTGAATGAGGATAACTATTCAAATGTAAGAACACAAGACATTACACTTATGATTGTTACTGTTTTATTGGAGTATATATTATAAAAAAAATTTGAGATGTTATATAATATTAATATATATGTGTCCTTCTTCTATAGGGTGAAAAGAATTTTCTTTGGCCAGACAGTGCTGTTCCTGTCATAGTTTCTCTTGAGCGAGCTGTACATGATGCGCTTGCCTCAGATTTTCAGAAGTATAACCAGAAGATGAGGCAGTTAGTCTTTAACCTTAAGGTTAAGAGATTAGTTTTGTTTTTCGAGCAATATACCATTTATTTTTCATAACGATTACTCGGGTGAATAGATCTACATATTTAATTGCAAATTTTCTCCTTTGTGATAATGTCCAGATATTTGTATAAGAGCGGTGAGTGGAGTGACTTACCAGAACATTTGTTGCTAATGTTGTTTTGCAGAATTATAAAAAATAATCACAAAAAAATGTTCTTTTTGCTTGTCAATTTCTTTAATATCTTCCTTTTTTGTGAACAGAATAATGCTCATTTGGCCCGGCGTCTCTTGAACGGCGAGTTGGACGCCTCACAAGTTTCGAGCATGACACCAACTGAGTTAAAGGCATGGTTACTGTTGACATTTATAATTTATTATGAAATTGTTCTTTAAAAAAAGAACTATTTCTCTGTACACTACTACTTAGTCATATGCATAGTTTCATTTTTATTTATCTTTTCTCTGGCTTTACTTTATAAGAAAAAAAGCTTCCTGGTATTTTAATTGTTTAATTGGGAACGCAATCATTATGTTACATTATATTCTTCAATCGAGTTAAAAATTAACATGTAGCTTTTGCTGCATCAGCAATCATTATTTCTTAGGCTGTTTGCTTCTGTGGAATCATTCTTAGGCTGTATTCTCAAATGCATAAATTTCTTCAATAATTTGGGATAGTGGGTGTTGGCTGTCATTATAGTTTGTCATTCTTGACTGAATTTCAGGAAGGATTGACTTCAGATGAGCTAGCAAGCAGGCAGCCTGAGGAGCAAGAGCCCGTGCAGGTTTGTTCTCTGAAAGAAACATTCTAAAAAAATATTGTTTGCCTTTAGAAAGTTGAGTTTTGCTGTTTGGCTAGATTGTCAGCTTATACACCCTTTGGTGGGATTTGCAGAAGTTCATATCATACCCATCTATCTTCATTTCTAGCAATATATCTGGATATCATATATCTTTTGGAGAATATAATGTCAATCCGATGCAATAATAATACTGTTATTACGTTCAAAAGAGTTCAGAAATATTATTTTCTAGATAGTGCATAGCTCACATGCTTTTAATTAGATTTCTCCATCATACATGTATGTAGATCATTTTGACCCTACACATGAAGTATTGGTATTAGCAGGTGGAAACATGGTTGCTAGGGCGAATCTAATTCAGTATTGTAATAATTTTTTCATCTTCTGGTGCAACAGATGACTAATGCTCGTTGCAAACGGTGCGGTGAAAAACAAGTTCGACTGATAGATATCATACAGGCTGGACATGGTGATCGTTATCAGGTACTATGTACTATTCTACCCTCAGTTTTCTTTTCCAGCTCAATTAGTTTCTTGACGACGAGTCCTCTGATATGTTAAGACCCAATGTAAAATTCAATGTTCTCCTGAACTATATAATTTGGACCCAACAGAAAAAAAGTCACTGAACCGGGCAATAATTCTCTTTCTTGTATACTCACCCTTCTTTGTTCTACATTGGTTGCTCATACTGCACTTACATATTTATATTATCCAGCTGGAGTGTGGAGCTTGTGGGAACACCTGGTATGCTTCAAGAGATCAAGCTGCAACACTAACAATAGGAGTGCCATCAACTGACACCAAGCCAGTGGTGGAGTCCGATGACACCGAGAAGCAACAGCTGGTTAGCCCCGGCACACAACAACAGCAGCAGCAGAATCAAGACAGAGAAGCTCTTCTCAAGACATCATCAACCGGTCCGGTCCCAGATGCCAAACACAAGCCCAAATCTGCAGAGGGTGTTCCTGATCTATGAATCGAAGAACATGACTGACTGATAAGCCTCCTCCCCAGGTGTTGTTGTTTATACTTTTCTGTACATTATTAGTCTTATCTAATATAGAAGTATAGATATATATGTATATATATATATATATATATATATATATATATATGTATATGATATTTGGCTACAGTCTGCCACTCTGCCATCTTCTTGGAAGCATGAGTGACAAACGTCTCCGGCATCCCATTATGATTTTTTTTTTCTTCCAAAATTTTTAACTTCAATCAATCGGTTGGTTAGTCCGTACTACGTTTGATAGATCATCAGCAATACAAATGTTACGCCAATGATTTTCCTGCGTGTTTTGTGTTCTTGCTTTACTTTGGGATGTTTGGACTGATAAGCCGCCCCAATTGCCTTCTTCCTCTCCTTCTCCCGTGTCTCTCTCCCTTCGGGAAGATCCCCACCCACACCCCTCTCTCTCCCAGATCTCTTCTGTGGCTCTCATTGGTGAGGTTGCCGTCGGGATGGCCGGCGACCACACCCAATGGGCCATTAATGGAATGAGAAATAGTTTATCTTTATCTTAAGTACTTATTAGTAAAAGTTCATGTGCATTTTGAATATACATACTCCGTAATAATTTTCCTATATTATGTATACAACAACCACAACAACAAAGCGTTTCGATAATACCCATTATATATGTACAAGTATTTATTAGGAGGAGGTAGTAAAATATAGCAGCAGCAGGTACTCATGCTACGCAGTCATTCCAGCCATTCTTAAATCTTGATCCGCCATTCCCATTCTTTTTTATTACTCTTACTTTTTCTTTTCGATTTTCTTCCACGGATATCTCTGGTTTATCCGATTTTAAAACTTACGTCGTTGCCTCTCATACATTTAATATTCCTACGCCAATATCCCTCTAGACTAAAATACACTTCAAATATCAAATGAATACCTCTGATACCTTTTATGGTCGGTTTTGAAAATGAGCACCAACGCCCCCCTCTCCTTTTTCTTTATTATTTTTTCTTTTTTCCCTTTATTTTCTTCATAAAGAGAAAAAAAATGTTTGTTCTTTACCTAAACTGTATTTTTAAAAAATTAAAAATAAAAATTATTTGTTTTTGAAATAGAAATGAAAAAAAATTAAAATATTCATTTGTTTAATGGTTAACATGTACTGTGTATTATTGCCACATGCGTTTAGGCATTATCAATAATGAATTTTTTAAATGTATTAGAAAATGCACGAATGATTGTTTACAAATAAATTAAACTTTAATTGTAATGAATTTTCATACTCCATAAAAAAGTTATTTTAAAAAATAAAGTGAAATATATACTCCGTATAGAAAATTGCAAGATAAAAAATACTGCATATGTCATGTCATATTATTACATAGCATGACATATGGCAACACATGAAATGTAAAAACACATGGAATGATTTGGTAGAAGAAAGCTTATGTGGCTACACATGGCGTGACACTTGGTAAAAAGTCCTACATGGCATGACACGTGGTGCAACCACAATAAATCCGCTCCACTTTATATATATACATATACATATGATATGATGTGAGAGAAAAAAAAATCATGTTGATCTGTATGTTTATTTGTATAACTTTCATTTTGCAAAGAAAAAAAACCATGTTAGATCTGTATGTATACCTTTCATTTTGCAAATAGCACAACCTTATTACTCCCTTCGTCCCAATTTATAGTGTCTGTTTTAGTTTACGATGTTTGACTGAAATTATTTTCAGATCATTTTATATGATAAATGGTATAGAGTTAAAAAATAAAAATTACTTATTAAAATACTACGTCAAAAGATTTACAAAACTAGTAGTGATAATAGTACTTTATTTTATGAAATTGCTAACGAAAATTGATAAAGTAAGTGAATGGAGTTTGACCAAATGACAACATGATAGAAATGTTTCCATTATCAAAGAAGATTAACACTGTAAAATAAAACATTGGAGAAATATCACCATAGTAAGTATTCAATTTATTATTTATATGGAAAGAAAAATATATGATATATAATGTATTTCCTGAAAACTTTTCTCTTCTCTTTTTTCATTCGTCCCAAAAAAATTTTTTCGTTTTTATTAAAAAGTCATATTTACTCCTACTAATTCTTAACCTACCTATCATATCACATTTATTCACTATTAATTTATCCATCAAATCTTATTTTTACCTATAACATCTACGGATATTTTTGAAAATTCAACACTAAAATATAATTCTCTTAAATCTCTTAAAAATAAAAATCTTCTATATACTCCCTCCGTTCCCTAAAAAGGTTCTTGTTTTGACTTTTAGCCAAATTAAAAAAAGTGTAATTTTGGTTGACTTTCCAATTTTGCCCCTGATGTGATGGCTAAAAGTAAGATGTGATAGTTTGGGGAGTATGTTTTTAGGGATAGAGGGAGTATACCTAAGGCCGGGTGCATGATTAAAATTGCATAATTTTTCATTTTTTTGACTTTATGGTCAAAGATATGACCAAAATGATAAGCATTGCAATTAGAGAGGGATGCGTTAGGGCTAGGCCGGGATGTGGGGGCTTGCCGGGGGTTAAGGGGTAAAAAAATTAGTTTTACGAGCGGAGCACTGTAGGTGTCTCGATTGCATTGTTGTAAGAATTGTAAAAGTTATTGTTCTACCATATATATACTCCGTATATATATATAAATATATATATATACACACACACACACATATATATATACATACATATATATATATATATATATATATATATATATATATATATATATATATATGTATGTATGTATGTATGTATGTATCGTATATAATGTCTAAATTTAATAAATTTTGATAAATCACTGAAATCATAAAAGATCAATTATATATTTATATGAATACAGAAAATACGTACAAAGGTAATAATGTAATTGTTCCCAACAAAAATTTTGGATCCCCAATTGCATGTAATATGAAGTGTTTGTGTGTGTGTGGGTTCATGTACATACTATAATGTTTGAATTTCGAATTTCAGGCCTCCGATCGATCCTTAACACTTTTACAACAAAAAAAAAGACAAAATATTGAACAATGATACATGAAAAATAATTCTACCTCAATGTAAAAATAAAATTAAAAAAAGAAGTAAAACTGTGCGTGTATATCAGTACGTATATTAGTATGGGTGTATATATATATATATATATATATATATATATATATATATATATATGTTGGTATCAAAATAATGTTTCAGATACTACGTTAATTAGATTCTAATAGAATTAATGACCAGCCCCTTTTGGACTTGGTCCCGACGGCAACATCTCCATCCAGTTCGACAAGTTGATCCCCACCCGGTCAAACACCGACGGTGGGAGATTCTCCGCCGCCTGCAGGTGGCCAGGGGCGGCAAAGTCCTCGTTAAACAACCGCACTCTTCCGGCTGCATCGACGCGAACACTGCTCATTAGTGCCACGAAAACTATTATGAAGGCGGCGGCGACCACCTCCACCGGCAAACCGCTCCTCCTTCTCCTCCGGTAGTCCATTTCCGAACGATGGAGTGTATATATTATATTATGTACTAGATGGAGTTGCTTGAATAAAATGTGTATATGGGAATGCATGCAATGGGATATATAGATATGGGTGTGTGTGTGTATATATATATATATAGAGGGATATATCATATACGTAAGGAGGGACGGTGAGTGGGTAGATGGATTTGGTGGAGTGTTTGGTTGTTTGAATTAATGACAACATGCAGCCTCAATATGAAATTCCACATTATGATTTTGAAGGAAAAAGTCAACATTGACCCACTCACATTTCATGTGAATTTTACAGTCTTAAGTGTTGCAGTTTGAGGATGACAGTGTTAGTAATATATAGAAATGTGATCGATAATGGGCTCGGGGGAACGTGTGTTAACGGCACGGTGTTCAAATATAATGTAATACTTTGGTCATTAATAATTCTGGAAATTAAATACGCTTAACTTGCTCGTAATTGGTTGGATACATTATATATGTAATAATGTATTTGTAAAATCAGTTCAAAAAGTATACCCTGGAGTAATTTTTTTAAATTTATTCGAGCATGAAAGTCAAATATGAGAAGTTTAAATTATGATATATTATGGGTATAGAGACTACTATATATAATGGTTGAAAATTTGAATGTGAATTTGAATTGCATGGCTGCTGCTGCTGCAGGGTGCGTGCAGTGGGTGGTACTCATTCAATTCATATTTTACTCCGTATTAGTTCAGCTTTTAGCTTCTTGCGTGTGTGTTAGGGGTGTTCAAAAATATCCGATCCGAAATATCCGTCCACGATCCGGGCCGATCCGATCCGAAAAATGGATATCCGATNTTTAGGTAAAATTACCAAAGTTACTCCCAAATTAAATTTGATATCATTTTTTAATTAGGCCATTACTCAGTGGTAAAATTTTTCTTTTAGTAAATTTATATTGAATTTTAATATTTTGGGTTTATTTTGCTATTTTACCTTGTTTTTTATAAATTATGGCTAAAAACTCAATTTTTCGGATAATCCAGTGATCCGATCCGAAAAATTGGATATCCGAATTTCGGATATCCGAATATTTTCGGATCGGATATGGATTGAGTTTTACATGATCCGAAATTTTTGGATATCCGAATTTTCGGATCGGATCGGATCGGATCGATCCGATTGAACACCCCTAGTGTGTGTTGACCAATATATACACTTCGTACTCGGTAATATATAACCGGTTCTATATAGTTGACATTTGAAGAGGTCTTTATTTGATTCTTTATTTTCTCACATGCATTCCTTTTATGCCGAGGAATTAAACTATTGCAACCCCCAAAATTGTACGGAGTACTTAGTATCTTGCTTTCTATCCTAAAGACATATTTTGTGCTTGTAAGCTTGTGTGATGATTTACAATGGCACAAAATGTCAGTACTGTTTTTTCTATTGAATTGACATTTTGTGCAGGTGTAAACCACTAAAATATAAGTGCATGGTGTATAGGGAGTAGTACCGAGTACTCATTAGTCATTACTAGCTACCTCGGACTTCTTGTTAGTATTTGTCTAGTTTTGATTTTTTACTGTTAATTATTTTTATATTTGACATATAGTTAGTTAAAAAGAATAAAGTACATTGACTAGATCAAACAACATTTTGAAAATACTACAATATGTAGAACAAATCTAATGATATTATTTTTGTATCAATATCTAATCCCCGGAGTATTAATTTTTTATTCAATTAATTGTCAAAGTTTGTCAATTTTGATTGCAAAAAAATATTGTAAAAATATTCTGGGACAGAAGCAGTATTTGCTCTGCCCCGTTTCCGGTACCAAGTCAAATGAAAAATCTATAAGGCATGTTTGGTAAACAAGTGAGTAATATTGAAAAAAACAACCATGCTAGGAGTACACTAAGAAATGCACTCCGAATTGTACCCCAAAAAGATACACCCGTATACTACTATAGTACTATACCAAGTCTGACTTCAAAGAAAGAAGTATCGAGAAAGTATCTAGCATTAAAAATCTTAGTCAGAAGAGTTTCATTTGATAAATCTTATAGAAAAATTCTACTCCCTCCGTTTCTTAAAATCATTCTCATTTTGACTTTGGGCAAAAATAAGGAAAGTATAATTTTGGTTGACTTTCCAATTTTGCTCCTGATGTGATGGGTAAAAGTAAGACGTGATAGCTTGGTTATTAATGAAAAAATATGATGTGATAGGTAGAGTATGAAAAGGTAGGAGTAAAAGTAGTTTTTTAATAGAAAGTGGAAGTGTTTTAGAGAATTGAAAAAAAACAAAAGGGGAGAGTTTTATGGAAAGGAGTTAGTAAAATTTTATTTCATTCTACTCTGTATAATAAAAATTTAAATCAGTTTAACTGTTAATAATCAAACTGAATATAAGTATTCCTTTGCGGGCAGTGGTTTTGACTCCTTTCGTCTTCCGCAGCCTTCTCCGATTCTTATCAGTCTCTGGCCGCCGCACATTCGCAAGGAAATTGCAGCACATTATCCGGCGGCTCGTTTCAGGCCCAGGCACAAGAAAGTGTCCGGAAGCTTCAATACGATTTTTTTTCGAGGTATAGACCTCAAAACCCTAGAGTTCTAATTCCTAAATCGATAATTTAGCGTTTTATTTGATAATCATGACTAACTCCTGTGCATTTGCTAACTCTATGTCAAGAAAAAATTGAAGTTTTAAGTTCTCTGCTCTTATAACAACCTCATTATCACCTCAACCAGCAAGTTCCTTGCATAGATTTTGACCAAGATGAAAATCAGGTTTTCTACTTTTCTACTCCAACAGATTAAAATTAGGGAGTATAAAAATTACTTTTTTTTTATATATTAATCAGTATGTTGTAATTAAAATTTTATTCTTTTAGTCTTTACATATTGATGAATAAATATAGCGTGCACTTGAAATTTTCATAAGAGGGTTGCTAGTTTTATCAATCATAAACTCATAGCTGTGATGAATTCAGAATTGTGATATTTTACTTTTCATGTCACTGTCCATTGCCATTGTATCTAAAAGAGTCATTTTGACAATGTTTTAGCTTCGGGTGAATAAATGACTAACTTAAAATGACATTCTTACTTTCTATGATGTTTTGGGCTGTCAATGCATCAAGGTTCTAACAGAAAAATCCTATAGGTTGAATGCATCTTGAACCCCCAAGAGCCCAACGGAATTGGGATTATACTGGGTTTTGTTGTTTCTTGTTGCACTTTTCATTTTGATGACTATCTATGTATGTAGACAAAAATGATTTTTTTTTGTTTCAAACATATTCTTTTAGTTTTAGCATATCAGCTATATAGAATACATAAAAGAGTTAAATAAGGATTATGAACTGAAATCATGACTTGTTAATGATATTTTAAAACTTGATATGGACCCACATACAAACAGTTAGAAGCAAAAGAGGCACTAAATATAATATTGTTTCTTCAACTTGAAATGCTTTGTAGGTCATTCCAACAAAACCTTTTGTAAGGTCCCAAGCCATTATTCCTTTGCAAATTGATTTCTTGGGACATAAATAATGAATTTACAAAAGCAAACAGAAATTGTTGCATTGAATGACTCCATCAGCAATTTGGAACTCACCGCGTCAAAGAAGGGTATCAGTGCTAGCTCAGTAGAAGGAGACAATGGAATCCAAATCACGTGCTTCTCTGAAGTTTCCCATGATGATGTCAATCTCCATTTCCAAATCATCTGCCTTCCTAAACAGGTAAGCTCCTTTCTATGTGTGTACGAACTGCATTCAAATGCACATCTATTATGGGTAATGAGTTAGTTTAAAGAGTAAGGAATTCAGAGATATCTGTAATGCGATTGTAATCACTTCCTTTTTATCCTGGACTTGGCATTTTGAAGTTTTTTCACTGTCTTTGTAGAAAAACAAAACTATTTCAGTCAATCTGAAAATCAGATGAGGTTGTTTCATTTTTTCATAGAAGTCACAGGCCTTACAAAATAATGCATTGAGTTTTAGTACCTTGTCACCATCTCACCAAGGTTGTGTCGTTGTGAAGATAGCTACGCAGCGCCAACTGACTGCCTTGTCGCCCATGCAATTTCCTAGGTCACAATTGACAATTAGGTAATTAGTTGTCGTTGCTAATATTTAAAAATATACGGAGTACAATATTCTAAAATACTCCGTATGTATCATCAATTACTAGTTTATGATTTTAATTCAAATCAAGGGTTTAGTATCTATTTCCAATTCATTAAACTACAAAGTATCAAGTATAATCAACAAACAAATTGAACTAAGTCTCAAATATCATCAACAAAATCCAGTATAATGCCAACTACATTAAGGTTGGGTGGTGGGTGGGGGTCGTGAAAAAGTGGAGGGTTTTGTGTTAGATCTTTTAAGCATTACAACATTCACTACCTAAAACTTCATAGAAAGGAAGAAACAAAGAAATCCCAACGTGCCATTTTGATTTATCATGTTGTTTACCAGAATTTAAAACAATGCGAGTAATTAGTCATTAAGCTCCATTGACGATTGATGCGTAATGGGAGGATCAACTCATCAACTTAGACAAACAATATAGTTTTACGGTTTGCAAGTGATTATAGCTCGACAACGAGTCTATCAAAAACATCACACATTCAACTAAAATCTTAAGATGAAAAATAAAAAAAGTTTTAAAAATTATAATTTTTTCTTAAAATACTCAACATCTTAGAAGTTAAAAGTACTTTCAAGAGAATTCGTTGCTTTTATTGCTTGGTTGTCCATTGCTTTCAAAAGCTTCTTGCATTCGGTAATAAGCTCACACCTGATCACTTATCTTGGCTTGGAAAAAATCTTGAAATACCATCTTTCCACGCACATCATTAGATATCATTCTTTGCCCAGAAGCATTTATGGAATTGTTATGTTCGAGGTGGAAATCTTTGGTAAGATTTTAAAATACAGCATCTGCATATAATTTGACCTCTATTTGGACAACCAAACACTCCTAAATAATCTGCACTTATTTTGCCTATCATCTACAGTTCTACTTCTGTTCGCAAATGATTCGTTGGTTTGCATACCAGCCTAGAATGTTGACAAAATTGTTGGAGATCAGTGGGGGCGGTGAACAATCCAAATCACCAAATGAGAGTCGATTATATGCTACCTTATTTTTAAAATTCTTCTAAACGTTTTGAACTCGAACAGAATGATCCCTCATGCGCAATGTGAACGGGTAATTTGCTCAAAATGATTCTCTGCATTTGATTCCTCATTTTTCTAGGCAATGTGCTCAAAAGGAGTGCCATTGATGATTCTTTGCATGCCAAAATCAGTGTTGATTATTGCAAAATTTTAGGAAGGTTTGGAAAGCATTTGGCAATCATGCAAAAAAAGAAAAGGCAAAGCCTCCTTCGTAAGTGTACTACTAACTTTTAAAGTACTAACTGCTAAGTCTAAACTTGTTTTTGTTTTTTCTAAAAATTTATTTTTTTTGAATTTTAGTTTATTTCTGTGGGATGCTTCATGGTTTTGATGGAGTCAATCTCGAGCACTCCAAACACTGTAAATTGAATTGCTGGTATTTTTTTCCTTTTCTGATTGTGAGCGTTATCGGAGTACGCTTGAGTTAACAACTACTAATTAAAATGAATACTTAGGTGAAATATAAACCCATTAACTTAAAGTACTAAGTAAATTAATTTTATAAAATCTTTGGGTCCACACAAAAAGAAGACACATGTTGAAGAATAGATCAATAATGATGTTATTCATCCCGATGATGATGTTTTATGGACTCAAGGTAATGAACCTATGGATGCATATTGGCATCAAACAATCTTGAGGTTCTCATCGAGGGCTTGTGTTTTTGAAGCTACTTTTATTCACGGTGAGATGCTGAGTTATTCTCGGCGCATGAGATCTGCTTCTACATTAAGGTTAAGTTTAATTGATGAAGAAGAATTAGAAAACGAAGTAGAACATTTTCTTTATTGGAAATGGATAATAAACGCCTTCTCTGAATTAATATGAAAGATTAGAAATTGATATACTTTGTATTATATATAAATATTACATCTATTGACTCTTCACTCTTGGAAACATCTTTTCTTCCGTCATAGGTGGGGGTAAGGTAAATGTACACACTCCACCCCCACACCACCTAGTGGATTTCAATAGGTAGTTGTACACTTGTACATATGTCGGTTTGTAGTCTGGGCTTCATCTAGCTTCCTTGACAACCTTGTTATCGCAATACCTTTGTCACGGGTGTAGCAGTGCACCTTTTGTCATTGACTAATTGCTAAATGCTTTAAAAGATAAAACTCAGAAAACAATAGATCTCAGAAATATTTAATTTGTTGAGCTCTAATTGTTTGCATCCTGGTGCTTTCATATTTCAAATGCATATTATTCCATTCATCTGCTGTCATAGGTGATTGTATACTGTGAGTAAATTGGTTCCTGTTCCTTGCAAATCCTGATTATAATAAATCAATAATATTGAAATTTATCTCTGCCCAATCAGATATATGTATGGATAGGCTGCAACACTGCAAAGTTTGGACACCTGTATGCAGCTGGACCTTCACTCTCTGTAAGATCTTAGTTACTCCGTACTTTTTAGATGATATTTCATTTCATAATTTTTTTTAGTAAGGAGAGACAATATATAAATTGATTTAAGTTGAAGAGTTGAGTCATAAATCTTTTGCTGCGCTAAGTTTCACACACCATTGTTAATGTTATTGCAATTTATTAAGGAGCATTTCCTAGATTTCCTTAATGTTCTGCCAGAAAATATGCACTCGTATTATTCTTCTTTGCAATGCTTTGTTTCGATCTCACCTCATGAGTCATGACATACACAGAACAGTGCGGTTGCTGTTACTTGCTTACTTGGAGGAACATCTGATAATACTGGATCTGGAATTGCACGTCGGTTGGGTAAGTATCATTCCTCAAAAGCATTTCGTTTTTAACGCTGGGATAAATAATTTACTTTAAGATCTTGTTGCAGTTATAAAGACTGGCCTCAATATAATAGTGGCTTGTAATATCCCTAAAAATAGCCCCATGCTTGAGGTATGTAACACGTGCTCTCTCTCTCTCTGTGTGTGTGTGTGTAGTCCACGGTTAATGTACATAAAACTACAAATATGTATCGTTTTTAAATAGCAATATTAAAGTGTGTGAATCTGCACAGCTGAAACAATATCCTTCAATTTGGTAAATAAAATGAAGCTTAGCCACTCATGGGTTTAGTTGACAAATAAAAATATGGATTGTAGTTCATTTTTTGAGAACTGATAATCTCTTTTCGTCAATTTGTTCAAATTTGGAAACTTCTATTTGTCGAGGCAAGGATGCGTGAAGGATTTATTACCAAAAGTGTTATCGAAGCGTCATAAAAAGTACAAACAGGCTAGTTCAAGGAACATCCATACTACCGTAATTCTAAAAGTGTAGCTTTTGAGCAAAATTATCAACATTTTTTCAGAAGATACAAGTGGTTCAGAACCAACCAACAAACCAGTATAAAAGAGATACAACAAGAGTTTTAAGTGTAAGGAGATAAATTCCACTATGTGTCACTGTTTGTTGCGGTCTTTTCGGTTAAGGCCTCTCAATCCCTTGAGTTTGTTTAGTTATATTGGAGTACATGCAGTTCATTGGTTTGTCTGTATTATATTCATCACTGGGGTTCTTTTGACACCCGACCCTGGTGTCATATTATGACACCAGGTCCATCTTAGGGCTCTATGATGATGCTCCATTGACCCCTAAGTGATTTCTACCCCCTCTAACCCTTCCCCACAAACCCCTAGCCTCTCCCCTGGCTTCACCCCCTATGGTTGACAATATTCGATAGTCGATTATCACCCATAGGGAGGGGTTGGGTTGGGCTATGAGGGCTCTGAAATGGACATGCGTCATATTATGACACCGGGTGTAAAAAAACATAGCCTCTTTTTTTTTCATTTATGCACATTTTGGGATCATACGAATTTGGCGTTAAAACCGTTCCTCTTGCTGTATCTCTTTTTGTACTCAGGCAGAAGCAGAGAAAAAGTTGATGGAGAAGCTTATAAGTCTAGGTTACGCCAAGCCGAGATCTCAAGCACTCTCTTCACAGTGAATGAAATAAATGGTATTATTGTGCCATGCTTTTCGAAGCTTTCCCAGCATAGAACGTATGTCTATTGTCACTAACGGCTGTGATCACATTTTTTTCAAGTCAATCTTTCTACCACTTTTTTATATACTCCGTATTTGATAATACATGCTGGTTTGCAAGAAACAAATTCTGCATTTTTGAATTTATATTTATGCTAAATTGTTTTAATTATCTTCTCTAATTTGATTCTTCTAAATATAAATTCATTAATTTAATAAATTTTACGGAGTATAATTTTTATTCTTCTATTATGTTATAATATATGGAGCTTGACTTATACTCCCTTCGTTCTCATAGATCTTCTCAATAGTCTTTTTTCTTTGTCCACAATAGATCTTCTCATTTCATTTTTTAATAATTAAAATATCACAACTACCCCCACTTACTTTATTTATTACACCTCACCCACCTCATTTAATACACTCCACCCATTTTTCATTAAGGATATTATGGTAAAATTTCACCTTTTTTCAACTCTCCTTAAAAATTACCAAAAGTCAAAATGAGAACATCTTAGGGAGACGGAGGGAGTACGGAGTAATGAATAAAATAAAGTAAAAGTAGGAAAGAAATCATCCCAAATAAAAGTAAACATAGAGAAAGTGATCATATTCCTTAAATAAGAGTTCGCATTGTGGTCATGTGAAATTGTAAATGGGTATTTTACAATATTTTTTGTAATGTAAATGTATTTTAATTTCTATTTTAAGAATAAATACATAAAATTCTTATTTTGGTTTATTTTCAATGTTTTACTATGATTTTAGTCTCTTTTTCCAAAGTAGGACCTTGAATGATTGGATAAATGGATAGATGGAGGAGATTGGTTGTGAATGTTTGTTTAGAAAAATAAGGTATTTAAAGATGGATGATGTGGAGATCGATATGAATGAGAGAGAACAAATGGATAGATGAATTTTATATTAAGGAAGGTAGATATTTAGTGAATATAGAGATGATGGCGTACATGTTTTAAAAGAGTTGAAGAAAAAAATTGGTAGCTGGTCATCGACGAATAGTAAAGAGACAACTCTAAGATTGTTGTGTTTGAGGAATTTAAAAGATAAAAGAAATGAAAATAATATATTTTGGTTTTCTGGGTAGAAAATAATTTGTTTTGTTTCCTTAGGGTGAAAGAAAAAAACTACGGAGTATTTGGTAAAAAGAAAAGAAAATAGGAAGAGGAAATAAATTGAAAAGAGAACACAATTTTTCTTTAATCATTGTTTTTCCTTCCAAATTCTACAAATCAAACAAAGAACGTAGCGTAACAGAAACATTTAATGCTCATTTTTTGTTTCATTGCTATATACACTTAAAACATGAATGGAATTGATAAATACACACATCAAATAATTATTCTCTCCGTCCTTTTTATTATTATGGTCTCGATAATTTTTGTTTATATGTTTTTATTGGTAATTTGATAATGATATAATTTATACCTATTATTGTACACCAATTTGTAATTAAAATAAATTTAAATGTGATAAGATTTTATACTTTGTTCCGAAAGAGTAATGTTATGTTCACAAACACAATGTTCACAATTTTCACAAACTTACTATTTAAGGTTTAAATTTTCATTTCAAAATTATTTTACACTATTTATTTTTTTTTAGATTGAAGTTCACAAATGGTAAGTTTATAAATTTTGTGACAAATGTGTTTGTAAACCAAGTATTTCCCGTTCCGAAATTTACATCCATTGTGAGACGGAAGTACATAATTCGAAGTATGGTGATGTTTAACCCACCACCAAATTATAAAAAAAAAATTGACAACTTTACCCTTTCAATTCTTCCTTTCTTGTATACTCTGTAAACATTAAGGATGAACTTATCTATTTCATATAAAAACAGTGTATATAGCCAAATGAAGAGTAAATTTAGCAAAAGCCTTCTCAGTATTCCCGTAATTGCTAATACATACTTAAACCTTGCATATACTTAAACCATACATATTACTCCGTACTCCATATAAAATTAGCGCATGCACATTTACAAGTTATAAAATGGAGTACTATTTTTTTATACAAAATAAGACGATGTACACATAAATAGGTAAATTCAAACGCATAGTATCGCTTCGTATTATTACAGAGTATAATGTGCTCTACAGCTAACTATATGGGAGTCAAACACGTGATTAGCGAGACTTTGCGTGTAACAAATAAAATTTCATCTCAACAATGTACCAACTTTAGGCAGTGGGTGTGACAAGGGAAAAACCAAAGTTTTGATTAGAAAATAAATATATATGGCGCCATTCGTCTGTGTGTGAATGAAGAAACAAAAATCTAAACGTTCACGTGATTTACAGCGCACAAACACACCAATATTAACTAATTACATCAGAATACATTTATCTTTTGAAGAAGATGATGACTTGGGAGTCTCCTGCTTGGAAGATGAAGATGATGACACCTGTTGTGCACTGTACCTTGATACCTGCATTTTTTTTATGTATTAAAAAAAAGATGAAAGAATTATGAATTTATAGAGAAGTATGCAAACCTTACCCCTACGTGTACAGACAATAACATGAACAATGTAATGAACATAGACGAAAGCATAAAAAACACCACGACCATAATTTATTACAGGAGTACAAATTATTGCCCACAAGTTCACACCCAGCTACTCTATTCCTAGATCTCAAGACATTTCTATCTAAGGTCATATTCTCTGTAAGATAGATAAAGATGATTAAGGTTTAGTTGATTTTGTGTACCTGAGGACCGGTTATCAATCCTGACCCGGCATTTATACTGGGCTGCTGCTGCTGCTGTGGTGCTTGCTGCTGCTCGAATTCCTGTTGCTGAAGTGCTATTGCCAATTGGAGATCAGAACTGCCCACAGAGTGATTGCAAGATTATCATCCAAATTGCGATGCCACAAAAGGGAAAAACTAATGCGCCCCCGAGTGTGCCCCCAAACCTTTTAAATTCTCCTCGCGGATGAGTAAAGACAAGAAAAATAGTCCCATAAAAGTGAAACCAAGTTTGATAGCATCGGTTCGTGACAGGCACACACGCACAGACAATGACTATCTATATTGTGCAGCATGTCCGTGTGAGACACGATGGTGTCAAACTTGATGTCATGAGTGGTGTGGAAGTGGAATTACTCAGAAAAATAGGGGGCAAGGCTTGGGCACACTTAAAACCACCATAGTCCAGGGGGAGCACATGCTACCAGTGTTAATTTCAAGAGTCAAGACACTTACTTGAAACCAGATTGTCCTGCCACTGGCTTGTCAATGCTGGCAATATAGTCCTGTAGATTAGGATGAAGTTCGAGTCCATCTTTTTATTTAAAAATATATGATAGAAAAATGGAAAATATGAGTAACATAGAGAAAGGGCTGGCTGCATACAGCTGTACTGGCCAACGCACTCTGTTCATCCCAGGGTGTATTTTCTTCATGACTTTCCAACTTAAAATCCTTAAAACTACCAGTCACGAATACTGTGTCCCCATTCACCTAAGGACACAGATTATACAATGTTTTATATGATAACTAAGAGATAAGCAGTAGCAAATATGATTAATTTAAGAAAATATTTGTTATGCAGCAATCACGTCCAAAACTGAAGGAAACACTCCACTGCTAGCTAGGCTTGTCTCTCTTGGATATATATCTTTTTCTTTTATTTTTGGGCACAAGCAGAAAACATTGCACTCAAGTTGGAAAATTTTTGTTTACCTCATTGAGCTTTTCCCATACCAAATCAGGTTGGTTCAAGTATCCCTGATCTGTTGCCAAAATGTATAATTGCCCTTCATACTGCACAAATTTTTATATTAGGCACATGTATGCGCCCTGTAAAATGCATCAAAATACATATATGGTTCGAGTCATGTACAAGTGAAAATTGTTTTAAACACAAATAACCTTAAACATGGTGTTGAAATGATTGTTCCTAAAGAACACACAAAGTTCACGCTCTTTGAGTCCCTCTTGCAAGCAAAACAAACTGCATGGGGGTAAAGATGTAATTTGTCACGCCATTCAAAACGATGTATATACACAAAGGAACTGAGTAAAAAGTATTTAAAATAGCTTACCCATAGATAGTCAGTTGACTTGCACTGGTATTAAGAAAATTCCTGATCAATTCCCCTGGGAGAAACAAGAACATATAATTTTCTTTTTGTGAAACATTAAAGAGGAAACCTGTATTTTGTATAGATGTTAATTACGGAATTACCTTCACTTGGTGTGACATTAGGCTTGTGAATATCTCTACTGTCTCCAATCGCTTGTTCAGTTAGAACCGCCTCGCCTTCATACATTGGTTCACGATTTTGATAGTTTCCAGTTTCTGATTCCAATATGCATTCTTCTCCTTCATAGATAGGCTCACTGCCATCAACACTAGAAGAAATGGTTTCAGTTTCACCTATGTCTTTTCTTCCACTGGACAAATCAGAGTCTACATTACAATCGCTTTTATCTTCTGCGTCACGTCTTTCACATGTAGATGAATGAACTTCTTCTGCAGATGGCTCAGGGGGTGTTTGTGGACTTTGTTTTTCTTTCTCGACCACCAAATCTGTACTCCCTGACGATGATGATTCAAGACCAGAGTTTGGTTCGGTAGTATCTTTTACAACGGTGCCCTCGGCATTAGATGAAGTTGCCACATCTCCTTCCTCTAATGACAGTTTCAAGGTTCTCGACAACTCATTTTCTTCCAGGTCGCCTTTTCTAGCCTCCATGGGGTTATCATCATCGCATAAAACAGAAACGGGAGAATTGTCAAAAGATCTACTGCTCCTTGAAAGACAAGGTGAAGGTACACCTAGTGCTGCAGTTGTTGCAGCAGCAAAATCGATCACAACATCATCTTCAATGCTTTCTTTATCATGTTTACTTCTGTCAATATGGTCTGCTTCAAGAGCAACTAGCTCCCCCATCAGAGTATTATATGACTTCAATCCGATTGCATCTGCAGTTTCTTGATCCTGGTACATGAGAGCCACATCTCAAACTACTGTGTACAAATTATGATGAATTGAGTCCTACTTATTCCAATCAAATATAACTTAGATAGAAAATTCCTCTGGGAGAGCTTTTCACAGGCTAAAATAGAACTTGATATATCAAACAGTTATAATGCAAGGGCACATGATGGAAAGCATGTGGGGACAGCTTATACCTGAGGATCAACTATCCAACCATGATAGAGTGGAATATCCAGCAGATCAAAAATTGCACATTCTCGAGTGAACTCAAAGTCATCAATTCTGACCCAAAAAAAAAGATGAGTTTTTTTTAATCCAAAAAAAAATGAGTTTTCTTTTAAAATTGTCGCTAAAAACAACAGATAGCAAATTAGCAATATTATACACAACTACACACACAAAAAATGCGAGAAAGAAAAAACTGACCTCGTAAATTTTATATTTACATCAATTCCAGTTGTAAGTCTGGGAAGCAAATCAATTGCATCTGCAATGTTTTGCTGCTGATTCTCAATATATCCTGCATCTTTGTTCTAGATCCCGAACAAAAAGAATGTATCAGAAAAAAAAACCCAATGAATCTTTTTTCTAGTTAAATAATCACGGGTTTTAAAAATTAGAGCATGGTATGGAAAGAAACATTCTTGTAAATGAACACATATCTCCATTATATTATTGTGAAATTTTATAAAGTAAAATTAGCACATCCACAAAGCAAGAAAAAGGAATTACATTGATATTACTATTTGAATCTATAAGTCGATCTGCAACAAGGGACAACAGCTTTTCCTGTGAAACCTCGGCAACATCAGGACTCAAACTTATGTTGTTCTTCAATAGCAGTACATTGCCTGGATATAAAAAGTTTTAAACACATTATAAATATGAACAGATAATGAAATCATTTATTTGTGTGAACAGAAATAAAAAATCTACAGGTGACAAGGATGCAAAGCTTGTGTCGATCGATGATTAATTGCAATCTAATATGGAGAATAAAATGAGAAATGATAAGGGAAAGAAAATGCATGTAGAGGGTGTTTGACGATGATTCTCACTTTCTACATTGGATAGAAGAAGTTTGGTAATATTTAGCAATTCTTTCGTTGCCTGATTCTCAACATCAAATGCCTCAATATAACAAAAGCAAAAGAAAAAGACGGGAAACATCTCCGAGGTGCTTTAAGATATTATGTTTAAAATAATCACTTCTCCAAAAGATTAAGAAAGGCCAAACACACTCATAAGCATTTTTGGTCTTCAACTCTTTGTACTAAAACATCAATTGTACATGAAAAAAATTGAGCTTTATATAGCATAACTGTGTAAAGATGAAGAGAAATTGAATTAGATATGCAACCTGGTCTAATTCCCTCCCTTAGATTCCTACTTGTCAGGTTATGTGTGATTAACTCTATCCAACATTTCATCTAATTCTAGTTATAATTAAGATAAGAAATATACTCATTTCACCACCAACTCCTGCCAAGAGTTTACAGAAGCAAATTGAGGTCTAATTACAGTTAAAAATTAATCATTTCATGATCATGCCAGTCAACAATTCTCATATAAATATGGTCCCTAGATTTTTATATCAGAAATCAGATCAAAAAAAATAATCAAAGAACAGAGGAAGATTATAGATAAAACTGCTGCATTGACTCTAAATTGATCCACACAACCCAAATTGGTATCAGAACGAATTTGCGCGTGCTTACAATTATACCAACATCAAAACCCTAGGTGAGAGAGAGAGTGAAATGGAGAGGAGGTTTACAGATAGCAAGGAGAGGGCAGGGGCCATTGTCATTCTGGAGAATGATGGGAGCAGTCCGGCCCAGAAACTGAATGGTCTTAGTTTTATGGACCGATTCTTTCTCCTTCTTCACAGCCTGCGTCGTCTCGGACTCGTCTCGATTCTTATTCTCCTCCAGAACCGGAGACGCCTGCTGCTGCGGCGGCGGCGCTTCCGACGATGGCGGGGGTGAAGAAGTAACAGACATTACACGGACTGGTTTCTGAAAAATTGGGCGGATTCAGGCAATCGATTGGATATCTTCAACCGTGTGAATACGCCCCGCGCAACAGAGACTGTGTGAGGGAGTTCACGATCTGAAATTGACGTGGGAAAAACGAGAGAGGAGGATGAAGAAGACGAGGACGACGGGTCGAGGGAATCACCTGTGGATAGATATTTTTCGACTAAATAATCTCTTGACAAGTCGAGTGAAAATGGCAAACATTTCCCCTCTTCCTCATGATAAATAAATTTGATCAAATTTAATTTCATGAAAAATAATAAAATCTTTTAAATCAAATCCTGTAATTCTGTAATTAATCTTTAATGACATAGAGTTTTATTATATTTAAGTTTCCATTATCAAATACTCCGTATTACATTTGTGGTCTTTCTTTTAGGTGTGCTATTTCATATTTGGTCTATTTTCACATTCTGCTATGTTGGTGTTAAATTGAAAGGATAAAGTTCTCTATTGATGTGCCGCTTGTCAACTTGAGTCATAATCTACTGCTTCCATAGACTACAAGTGTCGTTTCTGATTAGAAGGATTCTACTTCACAATCATAGTCATTATTATTGTGTTATCCGTCAAACGAACATTGAAATGTATAATTAGACATAAGATCTATATAAAATTACACTTTTAACGCTCA
Source organism: Cuscuta campestris (assembly GCA_900332095.2). Classification (NCBI taxonomy): domain Eukaryota; kingdom Viridiplantae; phylum Streptophyta; class Magnoliopsida; order Solanales; family Convolvulaceae; genus Cuscuta; species Cuscuta campestris. The sequence goes on along the minus strand of OOIL02006793.1, from coordinate 1,061,965 downwards.
ATTTGACTATCTTCTCTGACCCCACGTTTTTTTGTTAATCATATTATTAGAACAAAGGGTTGGTGTGTATGAATTTCGAATCATGGTCTCCGTCAAATTATACCGAGTATCATACATTTTGTATCTCTGTTATTTAAAAAGTACCACAATTTAATTTTTTTATCAAACTGTGGCATCATTTAACCACGAATTAAAAATAGTTTAAAGTAATAAAATATTATCAAAATTATATTTTAAAACAAACCTAATTTTGTTAAATTTAAATTATAATTGAATATACTTTTTTTATAACTCAGGGTCAAAAATTATCACTGTTTGATTAAAAAAATCAAATTGTGACAACCTCTAAAAGACAGAGTAAGTATATTGATAAGTTGAATTTGATACGCACAATCTTAATCACATATAAAATCAGAAGGATTTTTTTTAAAAAAATTGCATTGAAAGAATATCGATTTTGAGAATCAGATAATATTGCAGAGTATATGTGTTGATATTAATCTCTTTATCGATAGTAGTGTCTTTGTTGAGATTATATTACTCTTTGTATATCCTAAAATTAAATTTACAGTTTAACTCTAGTAATCAAACTTTTTAAATGCATTTTTTGAGAAAAGTACTTTGAATTTCTATATAAATTTAAAATCAATAGATTTATTTTAAATCACAATTTTGAAATATTTTGATACGAAGGTACCATCGGACACGTTAAGCAATGACGTGGTGGACTCGACTACGGCACCGGTGTGTTCTCGTCCGCATAGGAACGTGGGCCGTCCAAGAAAATATGACGACTATGTTTAAACGTATCATTTTAAATTATTGGCTTTTATTTTTATTGTATCGTAGATTTTTTTAGGTGAGCGGTTTATAAGCTCCTTCGAGGGTTTCTTTACGGTTCTTTACCTCGTCGTTTTTTTTGAACCGTCAGGATAGATAACCTAGACTAAGTAGGATTAAGGGGGTTATTTGTTATAAATAGGGCGTCCAATGCTCTCCTAATAATCAATAAAGAATTCCCTTAAACCCTAAAACTCTCTCTCTTTCCCTAACTCTCCTTCTCACGTAACTCTCTCTTTTCCCTCTTCCCCCCTGCCGCACGGACCTTCCTCCCCGTCAACCTCCTGTTGACACCTTTGGGAGGTATCATTGGTGCTTTCATTGCCGTTCTCATGACGACGTCACCGCCTCCCCAAGATGCTTCTCCACCGGCCCTCAAATTGGAAGATCTCATGAACGCCATCACGAACTTGGGCAACGAATTGCATGCCACGCGGGTTCAACAGGCGTC
>OOIL02006793.1:1036576-1050903 GCA_900332095.2 Cuscuta campestris | reverse complement strand
GGGGGGAACAATGATTAAAGATTGGATCTTTTTTCTGTATTTTGGGGGAATTTCAGGTGGCAAGGCTATTTGGGCCAGCCATATTTGAAGCATCAAAGCTAAAGGTTCTGTATTTGGGTGTTGATAAGGAGAAGCACCCAGAAAAGATTCCAAGAACATACACACTAACACACAGTGACATAACTTCCAAGCTCACCCTTGCCATCTCCCAAACCATAAACAATTCCCAGGTTCAATTTTTAAATCCAATCGATTAGATAGTCCAATCAATTCTTATACGTAGTATATTATCATTAGAAGAAGAAGAATGAGAAATCTTTGGTTTGGTTTGGTTTGCAGTTGCAAGGGTGGTATAATAGGTTGCAGAGAGATGAGGTGGTTGCAGAGTGGAAGAAGGTGAAGGGGAAAATGTCACTCCATGTCCATTGCCACATAAGTGGAGGCCATTTCTTGCTTGATCTTTGTGCTAGGCTTAGGTACTTCATCTTCTCCAAAGAACTCCCTGTGGTGAGTCTCCTATCTAAGATTTCACACATACAATCTTTGTCAATTCAACCAACATCAACATCATTCATTCTTTCTTTCTTTCAAGAGCTTTTTCATAAGGTATAGGGTGTCCATTATACACTGAAAAAATGAATAAATGAAAGGAGAATTTACATAAATAGCACTAAAACATAATGACTTTCCCTAAGTAGCATCACATGTGTTTTTTTCCAATATAGTACTTTTAGTCATTATCTATTAGTCACTATTCAAGTAAATGTTCGTCATCACTAGATATTATGAACATTATTAAGTGCTATTTAAAAAATAAAACAATTTAAGTGTTATTTAAGAAAATGACTTAAGTTTTAGTGTTTTTTAGTGCAAATATTTCGAAATATGCTGTGGCTATTTATACTTCATGCATTTCTTTTTAAAAGGCTTTCAATTTTCTTGATACATTGAAAAAATAAATGTAGATACTCCTCCATCCAAGTGTGTATTTGTAAGTTAAATTGGACAAACTTTAATCATTAATTATTCTAAATTTATATTACGTATTAATAAAACAAAATTTTAAAAGTTTCTACAAAACAAAGCTAATAAAGACGTTTTTATACGAATGTACATTATTATTTTTATTTAATTAAGTTTATTCAAAAAAATTAAATATTACTCCGTATAATTTTTTGATACATTAAATAGTGGAAAGAGTATTTATTAGGAAGTTTATTTATTCATAATTAGCAGATATGGGATAATTGGTAACAATTTTTTTGTTGTTTGTTGGGTAATTAAAATGGGAAGGTTTTGAAGGCTTTTGTCCATGGAGATGAGAGCTTGTTGAAGAATCACCCTGAACTACAGGAAGCTTCGGTTTGGGTATACTTCCACTCCAACCTGCCGGAATTCAACAAGGTGGAGTGCTGGGGCCCGCTCAAGGAGGCCGCTGCCCCTCCGCACCGGCGGCCTGTCTCCGGCGACGTGCCCAAGCCTTGCCCGGAAGCTTGCGATTGCTGCTTCCCGGCGACGAGTTCGATCCAGTATTCAAATCCCGCGGTGGGCCCGCCGCGGCAGTTAGAGGGCTTTCCAGATTCTTCTATGTAGCACCTATATATATATATTTAGATGAAGGCGATTTGATGTGATATATATATATATATATATAGATAATAGATCATGTATGTATATGCCCCCTATATGTATTTCTTACTTCTTCCCTCCCACTTTCTTTGTCACATTGAGGTCTATGAGTGTTATTTCTAATTAATGATTTAATTCTATTAAAATCTTTGTCATTCTCCCTCTGTGCATAAATTTCTTTTTTGATTTTATTACATTTGATGTGAAGACTAAGAAAATTTGAAAAATGTAAAAACTTTCTATATGTTTGCTTTTGATGTGATGAAATAAAGTAAATAATGTAGTTAAAAATTGAGGATATAATGATGCATTCATTAAAATTAAATTTGATTGCCAGAATAAGAAATGAAAAAGAAATATTTAGACGACTCAAAAAAGAAAAAGTTAAAAAAAATTAGAACGAAGAGAGTATCAAAAGTTTTGGGAGTTTGCTCTAACTTTTTACAATGTTTAACAGAAAAAAATTTTAATAAAAATTTTATTCCGCACTCAACACCTCAACTCAAACATAATCCCAGATTATCTTGAAGCAGTGAACGAAGAAGTGGTGAGGGAGCTCAGGCCAATTGCGTTATGCCATGTCTCTTTTCTTGTTGCCCAAAGGCTTATGCATGGGTTTAGAGAGGATGATGAACAAATTCTAGTGGGATCGTGGCGGTCAAGTTCGACGTGGGGATGAGTTGGTCACGCGACATAAATTTTTCGGTGGGCTCAATTTCAAGAAGGTGCATGATTTCAACTTAGCTATGCCTGGCAAGATGGCTTGGAATGAAGTACATTCGACATTCTAGCATTGGAACAACACGATCTAGCATGGTGCCCCGACTTCGGTGCAAGGCACTTGACAAAAGGCTAGACGTGCTTTCCCTGATTGGTGGCAAATAGTTAATTATGATCAGATTTCACAACGGCTACAAGAATGTACAGAACAAATCCTCCAGTAGATGTTATTAAAATTAATGTTGATGGGTGGATTATGGTTTTCTTGCGCGAGGTTGTAAGCGTCTATTTATCGCGGTAAAGAGCATTTCACAAAGAGGGCGCCATTAGAGCATGGAATGCGGAAGCCATGACAATCAAAGAGGTTTTGAGTTGGATAGAATTGAAAGATTGGCCAGAAGTGATAGTTAGACTGCAAAGATGGAGTTGATGCTCTTATTATTATTATTATTATTATTGATTGTAAAAATTTTATGTCTCTTTGTGAAAAAAAAAATTCGCTTTTGCTTGTGTTCCTCACTATGCGAATAGACTGTGTATCTGTTGGCGCGGATTTCTCGTTTCACTCAGAGTGAGGAGTGGACCGGTGTATTCCCCAGATATTATTTCTCCTTTAATTTAATCCATGATGCCCTTGTCTCCGAAATAGAAATGTTTTTATTTTGTAAAATAAGACATTTTTAAATAGAAAAATTATAATATGACAATCATAACATCATTAATTGGATACAAAGTGAATCATGTAGAGGAGTGAAAATGACTAGCTAAGATTTGTCTTACTAAACATTAGTTAAATATCTATTTGTCCCTTGATAAATGAGACTAGGATATTGAGCATTATGCACTTTTCTTGAATTGGATAATCAAACTTTCAATTGGACCAACTGATAAGTATTTCTCAAGAAATTTTTTGTCCTCTGCCTTATTTTTATAAATTATCAAAGAAATACCCATATCCAACAAGATGTAGTTTGGCATGCTAGCCAAGACATTATTTGTTATATAAAAAAAAATTACACAAATGTTTGTCATCAGCAGTAAATAAAGACAACCTAGGAAAGAATTGCACTGAGCAGTGGAAAATTTTGGATATTTGACAGAGACCCATAAGTGTTTCTAGCTCTATTTTTTTTTTTTTTTACAGAATGTGAGAGGATATGTTATTGATCTTTATATATTTAATTTAATAAATATATATATAAAAATAATATTCCGGGGTAAGATAATAACTTCTCCTCCCAGTATACAGTTTTTGCCTGTTTCTGATCCGAATCGGGTCGAGCCAAAAAAAAAAAGGCGAAGGCGAGAGAGATCATCACCTCTGTATGCCTGTAAAATTTTCTCTATAATAGTGCATGCATATCTGGGGAAAGTTGAGGAAAATTTTTCACCGGATTTGGGTTCTCCCCAGACAAGATGATCCAATGTTACCCTCTGTGTTCTGCAACAAAACATTTTATCCGCGTTATTCGACGCTATTTAATGAAACACGAATTACTTATGAAGGGACAATATGAAAAGAGAAAAAATGCGAAAGTCGTGACCAAAAGTGAGAACTACAATATAGTTGTGGTTGACCGAAAATAGGAAATAGAAAATCTTCCTACCTGAGATTTAAGGGAAGGAAACACATTCCAGAACCGAAGTGTTTCGTCTCCCGCCCCTGTCACAATAGTCTGCGAATTTGAGAGTAAGAGAAAGACATGGCATTAGCAAAAAGGAAAGAACGAATCCTGTAACAAGCATGACCTTGATATAGCCTATTTGGGATTGATTTGGTTCTTAATCAATCTTTCTGCATGTCTTTGTGTTTGATGAGGATTAAGATGATTAATAAATCCAGGGGATTTGATTATATTACCTGCCCATCCGGGGAGATGGCAAGGTAGAGGACCCTATATGTGTGCCCAGTCAGGGTTGCTACCTGCAATTACAGCCGGGAAAAGGGCTTTTTCTTTTTAATAAATGGTAGAAGAAAGTTAAGAAAAGCCTTCTTGTTGGTGGTGATTCTTGTAAAGCATATTGAGAATTTTAGGAAAAAGAACTACCTTTGACATTGTAGGATATCTCCAAACTATGACTTGGTTCTGGGAGTACCCATGTGTGCTGACCAACTCATTCACATTCTTAGACCATACCAGATTGCAGACCTGCCAAGATAATAATATGTAAGAGAAAAATCCAACCAACTCCAGCACATGTTGGTAGCATGCACCTTATTTACAATGATTTTGTTGTCATCATGTGTGCGCTCAAAACAATGTACATAGTCAGCAGTAACAGATTGTCTAAAATATAAAATAGTATGATCATTACTCATTAAAATTTATTTTTTGAAATAATATAAAATTATTCATGAGTCTTCCATTTTTTGTTCAAGAATGAGCTTTTCACCCTTCCCTTTTTGATGAAACAATCTTCCCTATTTCCCCTTCATCGTGTCGTTATGGTTTTATTATCAACACATTTGCCCCAGAATGTTCTAACTTCTAACCTATGAAAGAGGAAGTATATAGGTTAGGTTCTCCGAAAAAATAATTGCTCTGTACCCATGGAGTATTGCCACAAATTTAATGGTTAATGCTCATGTGCATCCCTTCTCAATTTCTCATGACACTATTCAAAATCACTCTCATTCAGTCAGACTCATCATTCCGACGTTGCTTATTGCTCCCTCTGTCCTAAACTATTTGACACCTAGCCCAATTTATTGTCTCAAAATAAATATCGGTTTAGGAGTGCAATCTATTTATTAATCTTCTGACTTTACCCATACTAATTTTCCCTATATTAAATGCTTTTGTACATTGAAAAGAAATAAAAAGAACTTAATAGTTAATCTTAGGTATTTAAGTCATTCTGTTAGGTTCTTTGATATGTGTGCAATTCTCTAAAGTGTCAAATATTTTAGGATGGAGTATTAATCTTTACTTGTACAAGAAACAAGTGTTGCCTAAAATGATGTGCACCGATCCCTCAGATCTATAATTGAGCAATCAGAATGGAGACATGGAAAAAATATAGAAATAATAGAAAGTCAGATTCCATTCCACTTGCAAGCAAAAAATATATGCATCAGCAAATTGTAAAAATGTTTTTCTCATGATTTTGATAAACCTAAAATGAAGAAGAGCTTTTCACCTGGCTTCCAGTGTCAATGGAATTCAAATGAGTGTTAGTGGAAGTATTCCAAAAGCGAATGCATCGGTCAGCTGTTCCACCACCGGAAGCAAGAAGGCCATGAAGATGGGGTGACCATGCAATTGCCTTCACAGCGGCAGTGTGCTCACAATATTTCAGCACAGGCTGTGTTGAGTGGTTGTTCCATACAAAAAGCTACACATGTAGAACATTCAATCAAGATTCTTCTTTTCGTAATTAACCAACCATAAAAACAAGGATTTAAAACAAAACATACTCTGTTATCATTTCCACCTGAAGCCAATTCCCGGTTGTCATATGACCACTTCAATCCACATACCTAACTCCAATAGTATCACAAGTTAGAACAATATCACTAAAAGCATATTCTTCCTGCCAGCAATTAGAAAACAGCAAAGATCAATACCTCTGACTTGTGACCAGATAGCTTACTGACATGATCATTTTGAGCCCGTATATCACGATGAAAAATGCTCTTGTCACGGCTTCCTGAAGACAAAACAGATGAACTCCATGCTAGTGCTCCAACTCGTAATCGATGTCCTTCCATTGTTCTTATTCTCTTACACCGAGAAGCATCCCATATCTGCACAATGATGTGTGGAATTACTTAATAATAATGTGCCAACAGAGATTTAGATATCAAAAGTTCTGGGCATTTCTCAAATATATGCATTTGATCCAATAAAACAGTGAAGAGAAATTCCCAGATCAATGTTGAATATTTATTCTTCGTAAAATTTTAACAAGTAATTACAAAAACAATATTCTCCACAGATGTATGTTTCACTTGCAGAAGGCACCATTAAAAAGTTGTGTAGGAGGTAGTTAGGAACTTCATCTATACTCCCTGTGACCCAAACAAAGAGTCATGAACACAAAAGAAATACTCCGTATGTGAAACAATGAAAGTGTCACCAACAACTGGGTACTGGGTAGTGGTAACTTTATTAGAAAGAAGTGGAATAAAGGTGCATAGACATGCTTTAGCATCCTTTTTGATATAGATATCCAATGATAATCACCAAATCTTACACATTTACATTAAGGACTGAAAAACTACTAAAAAAGTTATGAGATTTAACCTGGACTTTCCCGGCGTTGGTTCCAACAGCAAGATGTGTGCCGCGGCTTGCCCATCCAACTGAAGAAACGTTGTCTTCAGCTCCCAAATCGCACAACTTTACTACCTGAATACATATTTGACATCAATAAGATTAAAATCCATATAAGAGCCAAAGGAAATACACATTGCCGATCACTACTCCAGCAGAGAGACCATATCTGGAAACAAAGAACTTGCCTTGCCACTAGATGCGTTCCATAAATACACAGAGTTCCCCAAGCCCACAGCTAAAACATTATTGGAAGACCAGTCGACAAGGTTCAGGTAAAAATCATCTTGCAAAGCAGGTGCATCCAGCACCTAATCAGATCAGGAAGTCAGATTCTGACAAACAACTGTGTTTTGTTTTTAATAAAAACACAAAATAACAATATTACCTTGACAGATCAAGATCAAAGATTTTACCTTGAAGGGAGATCTGGCAACCTTCCTGGGAGCCTTGACAGGGCTAGCACTCACCCCAGGAAATTGATCACCGTCAAACGCGAAGGGGAACAGAGAATCCATCGATTTCCGAGTTTCAGTTTTGAACCGGAAAATATTGCGATTCGGAGGAGCACAGTACGAATTACGGGCAGAGCCATCGGGAGTCAAGGGAGGCAAGAGCCCCCCCGGATCAGGCCCGAACAGCGCCGCCCGCAACAGCGCGGTGTACGCATTGCCGGAATCCTCCGGCGACGAAGAATGCGGAGGCAGGGAGACATTGAATAGCGCGAAATTGGACGAAGATCGGCTGGGGATGAAGCGATCGCCGTAAATGGTCCGGCACGGCGAGGGAGTGTGCGACAAATTCCGCCGGGAATCAACCCGGATCCGGGCCGGAGTGGTCGGGTCGAAACTGTTCAGCTCCGACGACGACGGCGAGGAAGGGCGGTGGAGATCTATCGACGGCGGCGAGTCGCGGCTCTCCATGATGGGGATTTCGAGAGCTTTCCAGATATGGAATTTACCCTAACACCAAGAAGAACTAGAGAGAGAAAGGGAGAAGAGAGAAGGGGGAGAGAGGATTAGGAAGTGGAATTTGTTTGTGGGTTGGGAATGGGGAGAAAAGAAATAGGAAAGCGAATTATAGTTTGTTCACAGTAATAATTCTCCCGGGAAATTCAATTACCGAACCCCCCTAATTTTTGCGCGAAAGTCATATGGGTCTGTCCAGGTTGGTTTCGGTCCAGGCCCTTCTATTCTTTTCACGCCCACAACAAAATCATGGGATACTCCCTTTTTTCCGTGTATTCGTTCAATTTAATTTGTTAAATTTAGATAGTATGTTAATAAATAAAATGAATTTTTGCAAGATAAATCCAACATATAATTTATTTTTTTATTATGTGTTCAATTTGACTTTTAATAATACAAAAAATTATGACATGAATGTGACCTCTGATTTGGAATTGTCATCGGGATGCGGTTGAACCACAAAATTTTTGGCGATAATGTTTTACAAAATAAACATAAATAGATCATTTTTATATTGATATTTGATACAATTTTTATTTAATTGAAATTTGTTTAATTTAATTGTAAAAAAATCAATCTAAACAGACGTCCTAAAACGTGCTTCTCAATTACTATTCACTTGATTAAAATTATAATCACTTTCTTTACCTAGTTTTGTCAGTTATTTGATAAAATAATATATTCTTGTCACTTCTTGTTTTGTAAAACTTTCGATGTAGTTTTTTAATATATAATTTATTTTTTAAAAGTTTATACCTACAGTCAAATAAATAAGTTGAATTGAAAATAAAGTCGCTCAAACCTCGTAAACAAAAACAGAAAGAAGACGTTTTCAGATAGAGAGAGCAAATCCTTATAAAATTATCGCTCGGCGTAACTTTTTTCCTCCATATTTCCTTCTCATACACGTGTTGTAAAATAATTTCAGTCAAATATTATATTTTCGAAGTCTAGTGGGGGAGGGGAGGGGAGGGGGTGTTTTTTTCTTAAAAAAATAAATGAATCGTGGAAAAAAACAGGTCCGTCCAATAACAAAAAAAAAGCTTAAACTAATTAATTAATTTCATGAGGGTGATGATTTGATGCACCTCATGCACGAAGTCAAGAAATAGGCAAAGTCCACCTTAAATACTTACTGTCGTCCACAGCATTTCCTATTTAAATCTCTTACTTTAAAATAATAATAATAAATTAATAATAATGCCTCGAGACACCTAGGCGACAAGTATTGAAGTTATGAATTTATGTCATCATGTTCTACAATTTATCCCCCCCTCCTTAAAAATAGTCATCGCGTTAGCATTTTCAGAATTAATCGACATCATTAAATTTTTACTCAAAATGCTAACGTTGATTAATCGAAAATGCTATTCCCAAATAAGTCCTACAACTTATTTTGTGACCTCTAATTTCACGATTTTTTCATGAACCGTAATACATAAAATATTACTCCATAGTATGTATTACTGTATTAGGTCATGTAAAAAGAAAGAGATTCAATTCTAAGCTCATAAGAAATATGTGACATGATGATCTACCTTTGAATGTGGTTGTTGGAACCACAATGAGACAACACTTAGAAGAAAAAATTGTGACTCACACAAATTCTCTTTTCTTTTCAAAAAGAGTAATTCTATGGTGCACCCTTTGGGTGCATACCAATTTTGTGCACCTTCTTACATTAAAAACTTTTTTTAAATTTTTAATTTTTAATTAAAATAAATGCTCATTTAGGTAGTTGGGATTTGCTTATTTTTTTTATATGCAGGTTTATGGTTGACCTTAGGTGCACCATAGAATTTACCTTTAAAACAACTATATCATGCACTTTCGTTTTTATTACTATCTCTTTGACGAAGTATGACGAAGTATTTGTCCAATTTTAATTGTTTTTATTGTTAAAATTGATAAATTCTAACCACGTGTATCAATTAGAATATTTTCAAAACATTATTTTATCTAATTAATAGATCATATATTATTTATTTAATTATATTTCAAATGTTCAATTTGGTTGATTGTAAAAGTCAGAAACTAAAAAATATTCATGGATGAAGGTAGTAATAATTATACACAAATAATTGTAAATATTAACATTAGAGGTGACATAGTGATATTTGAGCTAAAAAAAAATACTCCCTTCGTCTCCTAAACTTCTTCTCCTTTTTTTCTTTGTCTCATAAAGTCATTCATCTTTCTATTAAAAAATACTTTTACCCCTGCTAATTCTTACACTACCGTACCTATCACATTATACTTTTTTTTACGAATAATCTACCCAATATATCATATTTTTAGTTATCATATCAAGAGTATTTTTAGAAAATCAACACAAAAATATTCTTTCTTTAATTTTCTTAAAAGGTCAAATGGGAAGAACTTTAAGAGACGGAGGAAGTATTTTAGAAGAGAAAATAGTAATTATTTTTCCAAATAATTGTCAACTAATATTTGTAAGGGTAATTTACTTAAATAGGAATAAAACATAATGATTTTCTCAATATATAGGACCATATATTTTTATTTTCCAATATAGAACAATTGGTCATTATTCATTAGTCATTATTCAAGTAAATATACACCATTATTGGACATTATTTCTTCTACAGTTCTACTAGACATTATTCAGTCTTATTTAGAGAATAAAAAATTTTAAGTCCTAAATTGAAAAATAATTTATGTTTTAATCCTATTTAATGCAAATTTTTCTATTTGTAATCGTGTTTTTCGGTTTTGAATAATGTACACACAATAAAACGGACAAAACTTGAGTGGACATTTGGAGTCTCTATAATTGTCTTTAACTCTCTATGATGGAAAATAATGTTGGATCCTTTCTTATAAATTAGTTTTAAATTTAAAATATCCCAGCTACACAGCGTGTTACACACCGGTTTGAATATTATCTTTGTTTGGTGTAGATGAGAAGAGAAAAGTTAAGAAGAGAAAAGTTAGGAATACTCAAGTTTATACCTCAATTTTTAATTTAGTGTATTACAGACACACACAGATAATAATTTTTATGCATCTGCAGACAATTATTATCTATGTATATGTGATACACATGATATGTAAGTTCGGATACAAACTTGTGTTGGTAATTTTAGTGTCATCGATTATTTTGTGTAATTGAACTTAGTTGGATTAGATAAGAATATGAATAAACATTGTCAAACAAGTTAGGAGGTGCGTAGTGCACGCTCGTTCAACGATATTACAAATTCATAGCGGGGTCCAAGGGGCGGTAACTCCAATTTTGGGAATTTTTTATTTTAGATGTTATACGCAAATTCTTCAAACTTTCGTGAAGGGAGTACAAACCATTTAAAAATTGAACGTATGGATATACAACCAAACTTGGCCCAAAACTACAAGCAACTATTTGCACGAACGCTTCTTTACGGGAATGTACATGCACGCTCATGAATTTTCTGTTTCTATAAACATAGATATGCGAGTATGGTTGAGGTATCGATTTCGAGTGCTTGTTTTTGAATTAAAGTCCTCTGGTTAAAGTATTTTTATACATTTTGAAATAACTTTGATCTGAAAGTGTTTTACACGATTCTTTATAATCCATCAAAGTCGTTCACCTCTGGTTCTTCATTCACTAGATTCTCTAATGCTATTTCGCAACATAGTTCCTCATCCATATACAATCCTGACAACTTGGTGAATCCCTAACACACCTCAAATGAGAAGTGTAGAGAGTGAATATAAAATATGATGTAATTGAAGGGGGTGGGGGTTACTTTGAGTCGGTCCGGTGTTGGGAGTTTACCCGGGGTTAAAGACCATGAAGCATTAATTTTACAAAAGGGACATCGTAGGTGTCCGGATTGAGCCAATATATTATATTATCACATTGGTCTTAATGTCAAAAGAAGCAACTGATAATGATCTGAGTGAATTTTCCAATGAATCTTTGGATTGGAAGTGGGTTTGCTACCACTCAAACGAGGGGGAAGTTTTTTAAACTTATAATTTTAGTCATTCACATATCCTCCCTCCTTGGATTTCATATTATAACTTCCAAACTACTCAGACATATTTTGACACCATTTAGACATCAACTTTCAAATTTCAAACTTCAATGTACATACTCCACACTATATCTTCCAAACATCCATTCAAATTTTCATACTATATAGAACTCTGCTAGGGTAATTAATCCCAAAAATGATGATCTCAAATATGACCACATGCTTATTAGAGATCACACAGACTTTTATTATTTGAAATTTTCCTAATTTTATTGTACTATATAGTATATACAAGTCAATTAAAATTTGTACGGATAGTTCTTTTGACACAAAGAGTCAATGTAAAAATATGATCTCCAGATATTTGAGATTTCTATTATACTAGTAGGAATACGAGAAAAAATTTAACATCCTGGAAAAAGAAGTAGAAAAATATGAAAGTGAAAAGGAACTCGCTAACATATACGGAGTAAGTCTCAATGGGAAGATTATTTTATTAGATTACACTTCCCTCGATTGCATAAAAGATCCTTTCAAAATAACTCAAAAGAAATTCAAAGTTAGATTTACTTTAGGAATTAGAATACACCGTATCTATCAAGGGGATGTAAATTTACTAGGGGAGTAAATGTAATTGTGAAACTAGTAACATGATTTTTTTTTAACCTGGACTATATATACCGATTATATACAAATTATGCAGTAAAATATACTCCTTTTCCCGAAAATTACTCTGTTTGGGAATGAATTTTATCACCGCAGATCTAGCAGTTGACCATACTTCCCGGTCAAACTAATTAACATAGTTTGACTTCATAAAATTTTTAAAAAATACTCGGAGTATTAAATAATACTCCGAGTAATCAAAATCTGTTTTAAAAAGATGTAGATCATTTTTTTAGGTTATTAATTGATTGGATAGTGTGACATTTTTTTTGGGATAGAGGAAGTACATACGAAGAAAATATGAATACGAAAAATTTAAAATGAAAATACGGGAGCAAATACGTACATATGAAGTATAGACTATATGGTCGAGTATATTAATAGTTAAACTATTGCATTATACACTGTAAAACTTAATTTTGAAACTAAATGTAACCCAATATATTACTCCTAACTCAATATATTGCGCAATACATACAGGGTAATACGTAAGAAAATTCTTACCTTATCCTAATATTCATGTGCATTTTATGAACTTTAATGCATTGGTATTATAAAAAACTAAATCTTTTATATATAAAAAAGAAATGAACCATTTGTCAGCTCATGAAATCTGTGAAAAGATCTACATTTCATATGTAGATCTTAATACGATGGAAGAACAACTCTTATACGTAATATATATGGGTAACTTCCAATTTCCAGACAGAGAAATGCCTAAATTGGAATAAGGGCATGTTTGTTTGGGAGAGAGAGAAGGAATAGATGGGAAAGAACGAGAAATGATGAGAGTGCATCCGTTCACCTTGTCTGGTTGGGAGACGGAAAAGAAAACATTAACTTTTATTCTTATTTTTATAATTTTTATTATTTATTACTCCTTCCGTTTCTAAAAAATTGTGACAGTTTGATTTTTTTGATCGAGTTGTGACACCCTTTAACAGTAAATTATGGAAAAAGTATATTTAGATATATTTTTGATTCGTGGTCAAAGAATGCCACAATTTAACCAAATAACTCAAATTATGGCAATCTTTTAGAGGCGGAGAGAGTATTTATTTAAAGTATTTTTCATTTATTTATTTTTTATTACTATTATTATTTTATTATTACTACTATTATTATCTTATTTTCACTAATATTTTTTTCTATACAATTTATAATTAAATTTTTTATTTTTATTATTTTTTGGTTGTTATTTGATACTTTATTTATTTATATTTTTACTATTGCTATTATTTTATTTATTAATAATTTTTAAATTTAATTTTTATTTTTTTGTTTTGGTTATTATTTATTAAATAGGTTAAAATATGAGGACGACTCTTTTTGTTATTAAAGATGAGGACACCTAAAAAGATGGTTAAAATACTAAAATATGAGGACGACTCTTTTTGTTATTAAATAGGACTTCACATTACCACTTTCAATCTCCCACATTCCAAAGTGCCACACTTCCATCGAAGCGCTGTCGTGGGTCGTCGGCGTTAACCACCGTTCACCGGTGATCCACCACCGCATTGCCACTGTTACACTGTCATCATTCACAACTCTATATTGTCCTTACACTGCTATCATTTACATTGTCAAATTTCTATTTGGAGGATAAAAACTACAGAGTATACAATTTCTATTTTGATATTTTGATTGTATTTTACTCCTATTTATAACATTCCTTGTTTCTAAAATAATACGTTATTTACAACTCTCTATTATTATCACAAAGAACTATTTGGCACAAGATCTTGGAGCCGAGTGGTATAAGGGTGCCTCTTAAAATTCGGTTATCGCATTTCGAATTCTAGCATTGACTCAATGTGCTTCATTAAAAGTTAGGGGCTTTTGGCAATTTCTGAATGGGTAAGTGCTGAATCAGTAAGAGGTCTGAACCATTAAGTGCTGAACCAGTAAGAGGTCTGAACCATTAAGAGCTAGTATATTGCTTAACTATTCAGAGGCAAATGTCTGATCAATTCAGATAAGAGGTCTTAACCATTCAGACTCTGTATAATACTTAACCATTCAGAGGCAAATCTCTTAACCATTCAGACATCTGAACCATTAAGAGGCTGAAACAAACAGTC
>OOIL02006793.1:1014217-1030807 GCA_900332095.2 Cuscuta campestris | reverse complement strand
TTTTTTTCATTTTAACCCCCCCCCCCCCCCAAAAAAAAAACAGTAATTAAATATGGAACAAGTGTCATCAACATTTCCATTCCAAGATGGATTACTGCATTTCTGTCCAGTTTCTACACGTCAGCAGACAACCCCTCCGCCGGAATCCGACCACATTAACAATCCCATGTTGGCTTTTGATGATCTTCTCAAGGAATCTAATGATTTTTATTATTATCATAATAATATTAGTGAAGGGCAGGAGAGACTGCAAAAGAAGATGAAGAACCCTAATGATCATCATAATAATAATCAGCCGCCGCCGCCGGAGAGGAAGATAATGCGGCGGGACGTGGAACGGCAGCGGCGGAAAGAGATGGGCGGCCTTTACAAAAGCTTGGTTACCTTAATCCCCTATGATTATATCAAAGTTAGTATTCTCTCCTTTCTTCCATTGCAAATAGTTACCATTTTGTTTCGTTTGATTTTTTTGAGTTAGATTATTAGTTTATCATCAATTACATACTAGTACAGTAAAATAA
Organism: Cuscuta campestris; assembly: GCA_900332095.2. Classification (NCBI taxonomy): domain Eukaryota; kingdom Viridiplantae; phylum Streptophyta; class Magnoliopsida; order Solanales; family Convolvulaceae; genus Cuscuta; species Cuscuta campestris. Next base: position 1,030,286 of record OOIL02006793.1, on the reverse strand, counting down.
TACTTTAAGAAATAAATTTTCTTACTAGTACAGTAAAATAAATTTTCTAAAAAAGTTAAATTAATACTTTAAGAAGGAGGTAGTATATGCATGCTATATTTAGTTATATATTAGTGAAATTTGCACTAAATATGACTAAAATGTAAGCAACACTTCACTATTTAAAAATTACAGGAACTTTTGTTTATTTTTTCGTTTTATTGATTATTTGATAAAATAAAATATTCTTGTCACCTCTTGTTTTGTAGAACTTTTAACGTAGTTTTAAAATATGTAAATTTTATTTTTTATTTGTAGATCATTTATTAAATAAAACGGATTGAAAAACTTCGAAAATTACTTCATTTAGCATAATGTTGCTTAGAAAAAATTACTTCAAAAAATTGATTTCTTATTTTCTTTTTTTATTACCCTAAAATGAATTTTATACTGTAAATTTTTGCTTATGTACGTCATTCATGATTTTTTAGTCCTCTACATAAATTTCAATTAATCACTACCTTTTTTAAATTTTATTTTTTATTTTATTAAAAAATAAATCGTGAAGTGAATTAAATGGGGACGCATTTGTACCAAAAGAAAAAAAAATTGGGGACGTAAGGAATATGATTGAACGTAGGGAGTTGTAGCAGCAAGTTGGGACAATGTGGGGATGCATGTGGTGTCCTAGATTTACATGTCTTCACACACACACAATGCATGTCACGTTCACATCAAGTGAAATATGATATACTCAAAATAAGTTAAATTATAAATAAGTGAAGTCAAAATCTAAAAATAAGTTAAATTATAAATAAGTGAAGTCAGAATCATCATAAATTGAGCTGCGTCTTTTATCTTGATACAAAGAAAGCGTACAAATTAGTTACTAGCCATTGATTTTGATTGAATTAGGGAAAGCGTTCAACATCGGATCGCCTGCAAGAAACGGTTCGGTACGTGAGAGACTTGAGGAAGAGAGTGGAGAAGATGAGGGCGCGGAGAGACGAACTCAGGGGGACGGCGATAACGGAGCCAGCTGCAGTAACAACTATTACATCATCATCTTCGTCGTCAAGCCTGTTGATGAAGCAAAAGGGTGATCTTCATCAAGATGAGTGTAGGCATGATGGTAATGATGATGAGATGATGTGTAGAGTGATAGTGAAACCATGTAGGAGTGGGGTGGAGATCACGTTATCCGTTAACAAAGCTCACGAGGTCTCCCTCTCCAAAATACTTAACGTCCTCGTCTGTCAAGGGATGTCCGTGAATACTTGTTCTTCCGTCAAACTAAATCATAGACTCCTTCTCACTATCCAAGCTGAGGTAATTAATTAATAAACGGTGTCAAATTTTTTAGAGACGAGTTTGAAAGATAGAATATAAACGTTATTAACACTAACAACCACTAAAAACCCCTCTCTAAAAATATATTATCTTCATCTCTAAAACATTGTCATAGTTTAACTTTTTTTGTGAAATTATGTTACTTTTTGACCTTAAATTATGGAAAAAAATATATTTAATTATAATGCAAAAATTTAGTAAAAATTAGTTTATTTTAAAATATAATTTTGAATTAACAAATTTTTATAATATTTAATTATTTTAAACCATACTCCCTCCGTCCCGGAGTATTCGTCCAGTTTTGACTTTTGGAACTGTTCATCTAAGCAATTTGACTCATCAAATTCTCTCAATGTGTAAGCCTAAATATAGTCATGTGTGATCTTGTTTGATTTGTCTTAACATATAGATTATTAATATATAATTTCTATAATTTTTTAATATACAAATTACAAGATAAAATGGATTAAAGAAGTGTATTGGATGGTGTGTAAAAATGAAAATGGACAAATACTCTGGGACGGAGGTAGTATTTAATTCTTGATCAAAAAATATCACTGTTTAATTAAAAAATCAAACTGTGACAATTTTTTAAAACGTATGAGAGCAAATCTTGTATGAAAATGTGCACACCAACAAAAAAAATGTCGTACATATAGTCCACCAAACCGCTTGTACTATTTCTAGTTTTTGATAATTAATTAATTAGTTAATTATACTATATTGCTTAAACTTAAATATAACTAACGTTGCAGGTGGTAGGAGAAGGGTCAGTTGATCCAACACAAGTGGAGCAGCAATTGTCCGGTCTAGTACATCCTACTAATAATAATCATCATAATCATGGACCATTTGTAATTTAAAATTATTAATTGTTTTATGTACTTTAGGTTAGGTTGTGTCAATTTCTTTTCTTTTTTAAAATAAGTTTCATTAATCAGTTATTAGAATAAGATAGTTATGTCAAATCTCATTTTCATAGAATTTGAAATAGTTTCTTAATGTATACATTTCATTTTAAATTTTTATACTAATATTTCAATAGATAGAATCGAAATGAGTACAGTCGATCAATTGTCGTAATCGCAAAAGAATTTTAGTTTTGTAATAAACTCCTTATTTTTTTAAGTTGACCTTGTATAACAATAAATTGGAAGTGTGTGGTGTCATTTACATATTAAATTTGAAAAATGTGAACCACACAAAAAAACTTATTTCTTTAAGAATTTCCAAAACTTTTGTTTTTTTGGTTGGAAAACTTGGAATGTTTTCAGATTGCAATATAGGCCCAATATTAATGATCAGCCCAGCATGTTCGTAGGGCCGCTCCCAACTTGGCTGCGTCCGGTCCCCAGCGCATGGGTCATCGTCTCACGTACAGCGTAACTGGGCCCAAACAGAGGCCCGGAATGGCAAGTTTATTTCTTTTTTGTAATTTCATTATCGAAGAATGAGATCCCGTTTGGTAAATTTTGAGAATATGATAAGATATAAATTCTGAAATTTTAAACAAAGTTGTTTGGAGAGATTAAAAATTATGATTTAATTAATGATAGCTGGGTGTGACTGACACCGACGGTGATTTGTGATGACAATGGTAGTCGGTTACGGAGAATGATTAACAATTAAGAGAGATATCAAACTCCCATATTGGTATCTCCCAAATTCGTGAGATATTGAAATTCTGCGTTTGGAAAAACTATAATATCAGGAGATTTCAAAATCAATATTTCTCTTAGCTTCACCAAACACCAAAGAAGCAATATGATATCTTGAGATATCAAAACAAATATCTTTTTTTACTCATCAAACACACCCTGATTTTAAGTCAATTATGTAATCGGCCCCTTTCCTTTATCCTCCGTGTGTTGTGTTTGGTTCAAAGCTCAAACAATTTGAAAGGTAATATTAAAAAATAAATTCCGAAAATAATTCTTTTAAATTTGTTAGTGAGAAATTAGGTAAAGTGAAATAAAAAGAACATGAGAAAAAAACTAAAAAAAATAAAATTAATTTTCTTTCTTTTTTTTGTGAGAAAAATAAGAAAAATATTTTCCTTTTCTTTCTATTTCCTCGAGCCAAATAGAGTGTTAAAGATTATTTTTCACTAACTCTTTAAAACACGTACAGTAATTTGTTAGGTAAAAATAAAGAAATTTATGTAAACTTACAATCTTAGAGCACTAGAAATACCACCGACGCCCTGGGCTGTTATCCAGCGTTTAACATCATCGGGGCGTCAAACACTGCCCCCTTAAGTGTGAGAGGGGTGTCAAACGCCATGCGTTAAACGTTTGACGCAGCGGCAACAACGGCTCTCCGAGTCTTCCTCCCCCCAATGCCTATAATCTGGACCGTTTGGCATTATTTAAATTTTTCCTATTTTCAATACTATAAATATCTCTTATTTTTAACACAACAAGCACACGCAGCCTATCCTTATTCTCTCTATAATTCTTCCAAAATATATTCCATTTCTTTTAGTTATCTCTACAAAATATTCAAAAAATAGGATCATTATTTGACGATGAAAAGAAATTTTTGTTGTTTCGTGACGGATTGTTATCAATGGTGATAATAAGGGCAACAAAAAAAAGCATAATCATCGAAATGTCCGACATGATATGAGTGTTTAAACCATGATCGGGCGGATGCTAATGCTTTACTACTCAACGGCTACTTTACCTATTTCAATACTTCGAATAGTATTAAAATGTCATTTTAACCTAGAAATCTAACATTTTAATACTACTCATCCAAATGAATTTGGAGTTACGGGCACATCAAAATGGACAAAATTTTTTATTTTTGTTAATAAATACAATGGAAAAATATATTTCGAATGATAAAAAAAGAAATGCAAAAGATTTTTATAAGAAGAGATCACATTAATAATGACTTTTTAGTGCTTCCAACAAAATGTCTCTCAAACGTTCCTCGAAAGCAAACCAGACTTGAAGGCCCGTCAGTCCAGCACAGGTTAAAGAGGCCTACAAAAGCCCAACACGGAAGCCCATTATAGTGAACCAAAAAAAAGGAAAGGAAAAAAAAATCTAGAAAGAAACGACTCAAGAAAATGTCATTTCTGAGGTCAATGGTGACTGCAAAAACGTCCGCCATTGTTGTTGCAGCAGCCTTACCAGCCGTCGCCGCCATCGCAGCTTCTTCTTCTTCGTCATCGTCTTCTTTGAAGCTATCTACCTGCTGTCTACATCCTTCGAGGAACTTCCGATTCGGGTCGGTTTCCTGTTCGAACCCGGTTTTCGGATCCGCCGGACTCGGGTTCTCGAACCCCCGCCGCTCTCTTTCCGCTGTTCAGATGGACGCGCCTTCTTCCGATCAATCGTTACCCTCCCTTCAGGTGGCGCGAAGGTTTTTCTTCAATTGGTTTTCCTCTTAACGTGATTTTACGTGATTTTTAACAGTTTCTACAGTTCTAATTCCTTTGATTTTGCTTTGTTTTTTGTACAGGAAGGCACTATCCTGCCGGAATTGCTAGTAAGAATCGTCCCTCTTTCTCAAAGTTTTAATCTTCAGTTTTGGTTTGAGCTTTAATTATTTTGGGTCTTTTTAGAATAAGTGAGTAGAAATAATTCATAGTGATTGCAAAGTAAGTCTAAATTGCTCATTAATTTCATTGTCAACCTTTATCTGTCAATGGTTTGCTGATATATGTAATTATAGACAGAGTTTATGGTTGAAATGTCGTGCGAAGGCTGTGTTAAGTCAGTCAAGACTAAATTAGAGGGCATTGAAGGTGAGTGCTAAAGGCGGTGAGATTCTTCGTTTATATCGAGTATTGTTTTAAGGTGGCAATATCAACAAAATATTTTCTACCCTATTTATCTTTCAGGGGTTAAGAGTGTGGATGTGGATCTGGGTAATCAAATAGTTAAAGTTCTTGGCTCTTTGCCTGTGAAGACTCTGGCAGAAGCTTTGGAACAAACGGGTCGAAAGGCCAGACTAATTGGGCAAGGGGTTCCAGAAGGTCTGCAAACTATGACCTAGTTGTATTGTTACTTCGCCCATTCATCAAGGGCCCGTTCGGTAAGAGTTATTCGGCTTAATCTGGTGGATTTTCTGAAAGGAAAGATTGCTTGGTAACATTCAAATTGAGCTTAAGTGTTGACACTCCGTAACCATGTGTTGATTTGTAGTTGTATTTCATTAAGATATAAGTTCTATTTAGTAGGCAGCCCTGAAGCAGAATAGGTAGTGTTTGACATGAGGCACATTTGGGATAACCAGGTGACTTATGTTGTTCGTTACTACTTATTTTATAAATGCTTTCTCATTCAAGCACAAAAAGATTTCTTTTTTTAATCAAAAGGCTCCAATATGGTGCTTATTTAGCTAAAATGGATGTTACCCAGCATTTTTCTTTTAAGGAAAATCAGCCAAATAAACCTTACCAAATGTGGCCTTAATAATACTTGTGTTATCTCATTTACCATTATTATGATCTTGTTTGGCATTGTGATAGAGACTGCTTGGGATAACCAGGTGACTTGTGTTATTAGTTATTTTATAAATGCTTTCTCATTTAAGCACAAAAAGATTTCACTTTTTAACCAAAAGGATCCAATCTGGTGATTGTTTGGCTAAGATGGATGTTATTTAGCATTTTTCTTTTAAGAAAAATCAGCCAAATGACCCTTACGTATTATCGCCTTAATAACATGTGTACTCACATTTGCCCCTTATTGTGAATTTGTGATCCTGCTTAGCATTGTGAATGGGGACTGCTTGTAGATCATTCTACTCCCCAGTGCTATTTTGTATGTTTGGCGTTCCAGATTCTCACTGCAATTTGATTCTTGTTTCTTCTCTGATTGTCAACTTTAATAAGCATCAATTTGATGCTTATTGCTTGTTGAATAAGTATTGCAAAACATGCTCTATAGTTCTATTTGCATCCCCCCATTCCTTATGTTTCCTTGTAGTGACACACTAATACCAGTCAGTGTATCATACTCTCGTCGATGCCTATGTTGAGCAGATTTTCTTGTTTCTTCCGCTGTTGCTGAATTCAAAGGACCAGATATATTTGGTGTGGTTCGCCTTGCTCAAGTGAGTATGGAAGTGGCTAGGATAGAAGCCAACTTTACCGGACTGTCACCTGGAAGAAGACACAGTTGGTCAATCAATCAATATGGCGATCTGACGCGTGGTGCAGCCAGCACTGGCAAAGTTTACAATCCAACCGCCTCCACCGGGAAAGAGGTACGGTCGTATGGGTATTTGATTTTGACCCAATCCCCAAAGCGGATCATGAAAAAAAATTCTGAAAAGTGCTGAACTTTAACAGACTTAAAAAAAGCACTGAAGTGAACTGAACTTGAGTACTTGACTGAGAATAAGTTGAAATCAACACTTACAAATTTTCAGGCTCTGGGTGCCCTGGGAACACTGGAAGCCGATGAAAAGGGAGAGGCATTTTATTCTGGGGTGAAAGAGAAGCTGAGAATCGGCGATCTGATTGGGAGGGCAATCGTTGTGTATGAAAGTGAGGACAGATCTTCAGGTCCTGGGGTTCAAGCAGCAGTGATAGCTAGAAGTGCTGGAGTTGGTGAGAATTACAAGAAACTTTGCACCTGTGATGGAACTACTATCTGGGAAGCCACCAGCAATCTATAAGAGTGAGCTTCTTCTTTCTCATTATGGAGTGAGTACATTGAACACAACACAATACATATATGTTATTCTGTCTGTATGATTCACATTACTTAAATATATATTGTACGGAATAAAAAAACATATATTATTCCTCCAATGTTAAAACTCTTTTGTGTTGGGAATATATGTCATATTTGATCAACCATTGGAGGGTAACCTAACCATAGCCTGAGAGGGGGTAATATTTTGGCACAAAGCTTTTTAGTTATGAAAAGAAACCGGTCAAGAAAGTTCAACAACAAAAAACAGAAAAATTTTGCAAAAAATAGGGTTTAGGAAGAGTGTTGCAGACCTTACTTCTACTCAGAAGTAGAGACAATTTTCAAAAGATTTTCGGCTCAAGCACAAAAAACACAAACAAATTAAGTTTGTGGTGGATTCGTGAAAAAAGTAGAAGCCATAAGCTAGAAGCAAAAAATGTCTATTTTTAACTTTACCAAAAATCATTTTTACCCTTTGTTTAGATTAAGATAGAAAATGATAGAAAAGAAAATGAAGAGATAAATGAAGAAAAACTGAAAGGAAAAGTATTGTTTGGATGAAGAGTAAATGATGTGAAAATGATGAGAAAATATGTGTAATTGAGAAATAAAAGTAAAAAAAGAATAAAATAGTGAGGGAGAGGGATAGTAGTTCAATGCATGCTTTTTCTCATCATCAGTAGTGACAAAGTTTTTAAGTGAGTCACATTACTTTTTTTCTTTTTCTCTTCATTTTCATTCCAATCCAAACATGAAAAAATGCATAGAAATATATGTTCTCACCTTTAAATTTCTTTTCTATCTTTTTCTATTCATCCAAACAAAGGGAAGTAAAAACATACTCCCTCCGTCCCAGAAAACCTTTCTCCTTTCTTTTTTCATCCGTCCCAAAAAACACTTCTCATTTCTATTAAAAAATCACTTTTACCCCTTACTTTTTCATACCCTACCTATCACATCATACTTTTTTACTAATAATCTATCCATCAAATCATACTTTTATCCATCACATCAAAGGATATTTTTGGAAATCCAATACCAAAATACACACTCCTTAAATCCCTCTTCAAAATCAAAACTCCCATGTTTTCCGGGACGAAGGGAGTATTAATTTTCCACCTTTGTAAACCTAAAGCCATAAACAATAAGCAGAAACATATTTGCCAAGACACATCTGCATTCCGGGCGAAGTAGAAGATCAACAGTTGAGTTCTAACACAGTGCCAAACATCCGTTAACACATACTCCGTACAAAATAACAACACAAAGACGAAGCGCACACACCGACACGAACAACTAGACCAGAATGAATAGCCACTCTTCATATATCATTTGCATGAAAGATAAGTTGAAAAGGCACTTCAGATACAAAACATTCCAAGTGCCATAAACAGAACAAGCAAAAGAACATTTCTAACTTGTCATATCAAAAGCCGGAAGCAGTCCTTCCCTTTTGGCCATCTCATATAGGGCAATAGCACTTAGAGTTTTCGCATCGGCAGTGGCACACCACAGTCTATCATACGGAACTAAATGCACCTTGATTAGCTCGCCATGATCTCGAAGACCTGTTTCTTTCCCATGTAAAATTTTTATTTCCTCTTTGCTCATCTTTCCTCTGTACAGAAACAGACTAATCTCTTCATCACAGCCACCCTATAACATAAAGGAGCTGCTGTGATCATAATCTCAAAACACATCACTCCGTCCTACTTATAAAAAGAGTAATTATCTACAAAGCTACAACTTTTGAATTGTAGTAAGGTGTAACAGCCGAATATTAACAATATTTAACACGTTCAACTTGTTTGGGACATTTTGTTTAAAGAACATTTTGAATATGATAAAGTTGGCTTTTTTAGTTTAACTAAGACTTTCTTTTGGGGAGAAGGGAGCATTAGAAATGGGGGAAGGCATACAGGAGAAGGGAAGACTCTGCCGCCAGTGGACGGGTCGAGAAGGGCTGTAAGGTCAATCATGTCCCTCACATTCAACTTTATTCCAGTCTCTTCTTCAACCTGCCAAAGTATATACACACAAAAAAAGGTGTTTTTCTTCAAGAAAAAAAATTAAAATTCTATATATCTGTGTGTTTTCAAGAAAGACAGACCTCTCGAACTGCAGTTCCCCCAAAGTCGCCATTGTCTTCATCTAGCATCCCAGCTGGCATTTCAAGAATTAACCTCCCAACCGGGACCCTAACCTTTTACATAATGGCTCTAAATTGTAATGGCTCTAAATGGTCAAAAAGATAACTATTTTTACCAACTCATATACTACGTTAGGAGGCGAAACTTGCATTTTACCCAGAAATTACCTGTTCGGTTAGCACAGCATATCGCACACCCTCAGACTCCAAAATGATTAGTACTGCAACAGCCGGTCCTCGTGCAAAGACAATACCAGGAACCTAATAATTTTATGGATATAATAAATATGAATGAAAAACACTTCTCCAGGGTATGTTTAAGTGGAGGGAAAAGTATTATGACACTAATTCCAAGGCAATAAGAATTATGTTTACACACTGCTAGTCCAGTCTCCTTATCGATGACATCTGCTTTGAACTTGAGAAAACCAACACGCTTGCCAAACATGTCTACCCCTGCTCCAACAAGGCGGATTAATACGGGAAAGAAAATAAAGACATACTAGTTCTAGAACTCCAGTCATAAGAGCACATCATTTATTCACTCATATAGTCACTCAAGAAGTTCTTCAAGCATTGATTCACTTGCCTAGCCTCCAATTTGTAACATATGGAGACCTTGTGTTCATCGAGAAGGGTGTGTGTATGCAGACCTTACCCCTACTTGGAAGCAGAGAGGTTGTTTCCAAGAGATCCCGTACTTGGGTGTGTGAGGAATTTCAATCTAAATTATTTAGAAAATTAACACAAGTGACAATAGCTTATGGAAAAAGATATACTCCAAATTTTGTGACACCTGAATCAGAATTTGTGTCAAAGACATTGATCCATTAGCCAGCAACCCTGTTTCTGTCTGTATATTTTCCAGCCACTTCTTGAATAAAGAGGATTCAATGGCATTCCTGAAAATGTCAATCTACTTCAATTGATCTCATAGAACTACCAAAAAAAAGATCAATTTTTCCAGATTTGGAAAAATTAATGCCACGGAGAACAAGATGCGTAGAAGATTCATGATCCCAGTCAACTTAGGAGTAGATTTAAGCATGGAATCAGAGAAAAATAGGAAAATTGATCGGAGGAGGTTCTTGCTTGAATAGGGTATCGGAGAGGCCCGGAGCAGCGACGACGGGGACTGGTCGATCGACTTGTGTCGGGAGATTTAGCGTGTGGGTGAGCTGGGCGGGAGAATCTGCAGCCATTTTCGCCGAAAAACTTCTGACAGTGCTGTGGGTCGGAGCGAATTTCTTCAGCCGTGTGGAGAAATGGATGGACGGGGAAGAGGATGAAGAAATGGAGGCGCGTGACATAAACTGCATCATTTGTTTCGCTACGGAGGGAATTTGTGGAGAGTGTCCTACGAAATCCATGAATTGATTTGGATAAAATTTAATTTTTCAAATCAATTTATTTTTGACACTATAAATTTCAAAATTACATATTGTGGTTCTCAATTTCAATTCCGTATTAAATGGAAATGGGAAAAACATTTCAGATTTTCAGGGCGGAGGGAGTAGTAAATATAGTAAAATTAAATTTATTTAAAATTTAGTTTTGATATATCAATTTTTTATACTCCGTAACATTTAATTAGTTAAAATTATACGGAGTACACCCGGGCTCAAAAAATGAAAAAATAAAATTAATCTGGTCTAAAATTTATATTTTGGAGCCAATTAACTTTTTTAGAATATTTATACTTTAAAATTAATGCCGATTTAAAAATATTATGCCTTAAATTTTAAAAGCCTTTACGATTGAATACTTTGCACACCCATGAGAGAACCAAAATAAGAAGTACTATCTTCGTCCCAGAATATTTGTCTACTTTAATTTTTGCATACTATCTAATATATTTCTTTAATCCATTTTATCTTGTAATTTGTATATTACACATTGAGAGAATTTGGTGAGTCAAAGTGCTTAGATGAACAGTTCCAAAAGTCAAAAGTGGACAAATATAGCAGGACGAAAGGGAGTATTAAACAAAGCAACACATTATTTCCATGTAGTTTTAACTTTTAAATAGAGTAAATTCTATAATTGGTCCTTTATAACAGGGGGGTTTCAATATTTAGTCCTCTATTATCAAATATTGTCCCTGTAGTCCTTCTTTTATGGGTACCTTTCCACAAATAGTCATTTTTTTGATCTTCTATCATGTTGGTGTTAATTTGAGGGCTAAAAATGTAATTTCAGAATGATAATATATCTTTTTTGTGATACACAATTCCAAAGGTTGTTTCGTTTGCATCGTTTGTGAATTACAGTCACTTTTTACGACAACGATAATCTACAAATGTGATCTTTCGTAAGAATCCTAGCCCACAATCATAGTCATTATTTTTGTGTTTCCGCTTAACCAATATCAGAACACGTCACTAGACATAATGTTGATGTCAAATTATACTTTTATCATTTAAATTAACAACAACACGGCAGAAGATAAAAAAAGGACCATTTGTGGAAAGGTACATTAAAAAAAAGGACTACGGGGGTAATATTTGATAATAAAGGACTAAATATGGAAACCCCTATATTATAAAGGACCAATTATGAAATTTACTCTTTTAAATACACAGTATTTTTCCATGTAGTCCGAAATACCGAATTTCCGATTTCCCGAAATTACGAAAACATTTCCATAGTTGGGCACACCATGTTTGGTCGGGTCCCACACAGCTATATAGTCTTAAGTCTCCCATAGGTAATTTATCCAGCACGTGCCACACTGACCCCACCCCTCTTCTCCATATCCCACCAATCCCTGACCGACACTTCTCCTCCTCCTCCCAAATCTAGATCTCCGCCGTCCGCCGCCGCCTCCTTCCCCTTCTTCCTCTGCCCTCTCAATCTTTCTGCATAAAGCTCGAGTCTTTACTGTCATTTACCTTTCTTTGGCACCGGAAATGGTGGAATCCCAGACATGGGCTTCCCGGCGAGGAAGCAATCCCAGGCCGGAGACGAACGAGCAGGTCCTGGACATCCCCATCACCCCGACGGCGGAGGTGCGTCAGCACAATCTGTACGGCACCGGCCTTTTGGGGACCTTTATCTCCCCGAATTTGCTCACCGGATTTCTCGTCGCCGCCTGGTATTTCTCCAACGTCGGCGTCCTCCTGCTCAACAAGTACCTCCTCAGCTTCTACGGCTACCGGTACCCGATTTTCCTCACCATGCTCCACATGATCTCCTGCGGCGCGTACAGTCTAATCGCCGTCAAGTGGCTCGGAATCGTCCCCTTCCAGCAAATCCTCAGCCGGAGACAGTTCTTCAAGATTCTCGCTTTGAGCGTCATTTTCTGCTTCTCCGTCGTCTGCGGGAACACCTCCCTGAGATACCTCCCCGTCTCCTTCAACCAGGCGATCGGCGCGACGACGCCGTTTTTCACGGCGATCTTCGCCTTCGTCATCACCTGCAAGAAGGAGTCGCCGGAGGTTTACCTGGCTCTGGTTCCGGTGGTTCTTGGGATTGTTCTGGCCAGCAACAGTGAGCCCCTGTTTCATCTTTTCGGGTTCTTGGTCTGCGTCGGCTCCACCGCCGGCCGGGCGTTGAAGTCGGTGGTGCAGGGGCTGCTTCTGAGCTCCGAAGCAGAGAAATTGCACTCCATGAATCTTTTGCTTTACATGGCTCCAATGGCGGCTCTGATTCTGCTGCCGTTTACTCTGTACATTGAAGGGGACGTTCTCGGAGTGACGGTGGAGAAGGCGAAGGGGGATGGGTTTATCGTCTTCTTGCTCGCCGGGAATGCCACGGTGGCGTATTTGGTCAACTTGACTAATTTCCTGGTGACGAAGCACACCAGCGCGCTGACGTTGCAGGTTCTGGGCAATGCCAAGGCGGCCGTCGCCGCCGTGGTGTCGGTTCTGATATTCAAGAACCCCGTCACCGCCATGGGGATGGCCGGCTTCGCCGTCACCGTAATGGGCGTCGTAGTTTACAGCGAGGCAAAGAAAAGGTGTAAAGCATAACTACAGCTCATTAATGGTACAGTTATTTTTTTTTCTTTTTTGGGATTTCTTTAGAAATTCTCAATTAATTCCATGATTATTATTAAAGCTTAAAGGTAAAGTGATTGTATTGATTTTTATATATATATTCTCACTCTCTTAAAACTAAAGTCTCCATATACTATCAAGAAGTCAAATTTTTTCCCATTATTAGTCATGTCACTGCTCGATATATTTCAATTGTTCAAATTAATCGAGTTAATTATTTGAAATGAGACTTTGGTTAGGAGACAGGAGGTGGTTTATAGAAGTGTTCTTGATTGGAGATGGTTTAGGTGAACAAAAAGTTGGCTCTTTTACTTTCTCCTTTGTGTAATTGTAGAATTTTTACGAAAACTGATCTGTGTTTCTCATTAATCACCACTGTATATATACAAACATACAAGCGGGCTTAAGTAGTGGGCCCAAATTACTAATCTACGTCTTTAATACAAATACCCGCTAACACTCCCCCTCAAGTTGGCGCATGAAGATCCTGAATGCCCAACTTGCACAATAAAAAATCAAAAACAGGTTTTGTCAATGGTTTAGTAAAAATATCCGCTAATTGATACCGAGTGGGAACATATCTCGTTAACACCTTGTATCGTTGAACACTCTCGCGCACCGTATGACAATCAACATCAACATGTTTCATGCGTTCATGAAACACTGGATTAGCCGCAATATATAATGCAGACTGGTTGTCGCAATATAACCGTGGAGGATATAAAATAGGAACCCCCAAAGCTCCAAGAATACCACGCATCCACCTCACTTCGACGTAGGCATTAGCCATGGCCCGGTACTCGGCCTCTGCAGAGGATCTAGCAACAGTGGTTTGCTTCTTTGTTTTCCAAGACACAGGAGAGGTACCCAGCATAATAAAATACCCGCTAACCGAGCGACGAGATAGTGAGCAACTCGCCCAGTCAGAGTCACAATAAGCTGAAATCTGGAGATTACTGGTAGCACTAAGAAAAATGCCCTGACCTGGGTGACCTTTGATGTACCGGAGGACTCACATGGCTGCATTCATGTGATCGAGAGTAGGTGCCTGCATAAACTGTGAGAAGACATGAACAGAGTAACAAATATCCAGGCGGGTGATAGTCAAATAGATCAAGCGACCGACGAGACGACGATACCGAGCTGGGTCGTGAAGAAGAGGGGCAGTGGACCTACTCAGGTCGTGCGTCGTCGGTAGTGGAGTCCCAGCGGGTTTACAGCCTAACAACCCCGCTTCTTGTAGAATCTCCAAAGCATACTTCCGTTGACTTAGGACCATATCGGTAGGAGAACGAGCACATTCAATACCCAAAAAATATTTGACGGGTCCTAAGTCCTTAAGCTGAAAACACCGATCCAAGTATCGTTTGAAAGAAGCACACATGGAAGAATTATTGCCTGCAACCAAAATGTCATCCACATATACTAAAATAGTGAGAAGATCAGGGCCACGCTTGAGAATAAATAAAGTATGATCCTTATGAGCCTGCTTAAAACCCCAGTGACGAAGAGCTGTGCTAAGCTTATGAAACCAGTTCCGAGGAGACTGACGCAAACCATATAAAGATTTGCGAAGACGACATACTTTTCCCGGAACAGAAAAACCAGGTGGTAAATGCATGTAAACTTCCTCAGTTAAATCACCATTCAAGAAAGCATTATTAACATCCAGTTGATGTATCTCCCAGCCCCGAGCCACAGCAACAGATAAGAGAATACGGGTACCCATTTTGGCGACAGGAGCAAAAGTGTCTGTATAATCCGTACCGAACTCCTGGTGATTCCCCAAAACAACCAACCGAGCTTTATCACGCTCCTTCGTTCCATCTGAATGAAACTTGGTACGGTAGACCCATTGACATCCCAAAGCCGTCCTCCCAGGTGGAAGATCCGTGATATCCCATGTATGATTATTTGCCAAGGCATTAATCTCCTGTTGCATAGCTAAGCGCCAATTGGCATGCTGCATAGCTTGCTTGAAAGTCCTTGGTACCTCATGGGAGGAAACGGCAGCAAGATATCCACGGTATCTGTCATGCAATTTCTCATAATGAACAAAGTTATGGATAGGATACCGAGTACCTGAAGAACGAGAAGAGGTAATGGAGGGAGCAACATGAGTCAATGTCCGAGCTGTGTGACAGTAATAGTCGGATAAATGTGCAGGAGGACGACGTTCACGAACAGGACGAGGGAGCAACGGCGGACTGTCTGGGGCAGTCTCACTGTTGCTATCGGAGGAGGTGGGGGACTGCCCAGAGACACTGGACTCGAGAGGGCTGGACGTTTGGACAGCAGGGGGCTCTGGGAAATCAGCGTGCTCATGCCGCGGGGAAGAGTCAGGTGGGACGCGTGAAGGATTAGAGATAGCAAACGGAAAAGTGGTTTCTTCAAAAGAAATGTCCCGAGTATGAAAGAAACGGTGAGACTCAAGATCATAAACACGCCAACCCTTAGTCCCCGTAGGATATACCACAAACATACATTTGACACTACGTGGATGAAATTTATTAGGTGGACGCTGAAGGTGACGAACAAAACACAAACACCCAAATACCCGAAGATGAGACAAGTCTGGAGGTTTTGAAGAAAGGAGTTCATATGGAGATTTACCGTGCAAAAGAGGAGTCGGAGTACGGTTTTTGAGATATACCGCTGTACGTACACACTCCCCCCAAAATTCAATTGGCAAAGAGGCCTGAAACATAAGAGATCGGGCGACATTAAGGATATGACGATGTTTACGCTCGACCCGACCATTTTGCTGTGGGGTATTAACACAAGAAGTTTGAATCAGAACACCCATATCATTATAAAACATACGCAAGGGTTTATTGAGAAACTCAGTACCATTATCTGAGCGCACAACCTTAATTATTTTACCAAACTGAGTTCGAATCATGGTAAAAAATTGTTTCAAACAACTGGTAACCTCA
>OOIL02006793.1:979016-1012652 GCA_900332095.2 Cuscuta campestris | reverse complement strand
TATCGGTTCGGGTTTATATCGGTTCGGGTTTGTATCGGTTCGGGTTTATATCGGTTCGGGTTTATATCGGTTCGGGTTTGTATCGGTTCGGGTTTATATCGGTTCAGGTTTGTATCAATTTGGGTTGTATTGATTTGGGTTTATATAGATTTGAGTTTATATCGGTTTAAATTTATATTAGTTCAAGTATAATGTAAACACATACTAATAAATGAATAATATCACATAATAAATTTAGTTAACTATAATTTTTATATACTTTCTATAAAGAATACAAAAATATTTTAACTTAAGTTATAAAATACAAAGTAAAAGATTTGTACATGAAAGTAGTTACATGGTTTGCACCCATAATTTAAATATGTTTTTTGGAAACACATCAACATATGTAAAAATATATAGGTAATTCGCTTTCTCCAAATTCATTTGATAAATGAAATATTAATGAATTTGATCAATTTCGGGTCTAATCGGCTTCGGGTCTAATCGGTTCCGGGTTTAACCGGGTTCGGGTTTAACTGGGTTCGGGTTTAATCGATTCGGGTTTAATCGGATTCGGGTCTGAATCGGGTATGAATACATTCGGTTCGGGTTTGGTTTGGTTCGGATCATTTTGGGTGTTCGGTTCTATTTTGGTTCTTCAGTTTTCGGGTCAATTCGGGTTCGGTTTCGGGTTATTCGGTTCGGGTTATCGGGTCCGGGTCAGTTTTGCCAGGTCTAGGCTTAAGTAGTGGGCCCAAATTACTAATCTACGTCTTTAATACAAATACCCGCTAACATTAACAAGTATGTACTCTAATAATAATGCAATTTTTAGAGAATGGAGGACTCATAAGTGCTTATTTTGCCGCTAGAGATTTTTGTTTTTTATTCTTCATTTAAATCAATGTATGTAAATGTATTGATGCTTTTGATTCTTGAAGTATAAATACATTGTTCTCGAGCGTTCAATCAAATACGGAGTACTTTTTTTTTTTGTGGAATTGGTGCTTTAATATAGATGATCTTCTATAACTGGGAAATGAAGATGATCGTTTTAGGGTTTGTTTGGTTTGAGAAAAATAGGAATAAGATACCTCTCTCAATCTCATCCTCCAACCAAATAAACCTTTATTGATGCCTATGGCTCTAACCAAACAGACCCTTAGATTCTGGTCATAGTAAGATCCAAAATGGAATGCAATTTATTTTGTTGCTTTTCTGTGAATGGAAATGGCGTGCAGTCACTAGTCACATGTGGTTTTT
This sequence comes from Cuscuta campestris, assembly GCA_900332095.2. Taxonomy (NCBI): domain Eukaryota; kingdom Viridiplantae; phylum Streptophyta; class Magnoliopsida; order Solanales; family Convolvulaceae; genus Cuscuta; species Cuscuta campestris. The sequence goes on along the minus strand of OOIL02006793.1, from coordinate 1,011,407 downwards.
TAAAAAAAAGCGAACAAGAAAAAGCTGTCAGTTCCAATCTAGTTTGAAGTGTTTGGACTTTGGTCTTGTTTTGGCAAAAGCTTTTTCGATGAGATTAGCCATTTTCGATAAAATTTTAATGGTGTAGATTAATTCTGAAAACGCTAACATTAAACGCTACCGTCGGATAACCTTTTCAAAAGGCTAATGCTTACTGATGTCAAACGGAATCTTTTTCTTCTTCTAAACCTTGCCTGGTTTTCCTAACATTCTCGACTTCTTGACTTTTTGTTGACCCAAAACATACACCCTAGATGAATGGCTTTTCACCATTGAAAATTTTCAAATTTGGTAGGAAGAAATAAATTTTGATATAATTTCAGCATGACCAATTTTACAACATAACAATAGTAGGTTTAGGAAGAAATAATTTTTGTTATAATTCCAGCATGATTGAAAAAGAACAGAGTCGAGGCAATTCAGAATATTACTCCCTCCGTCTCAAATTATAATGCTTGTTCACTATTCACAGGGTCAAACTTCATTCACTTTCTTTCTCTATTTTCGTTAGCAAATCAATAAAATAAAATATTATTGTCACTACTAGTTTTGTAGATCTTTTGATGTAGTATTTTGATATGTAATTTTTATTTTTTAACTCTATGTCATTTGTCATATAAAATGATTTGAAAATAACTTCAATCAAACATCGTAAACCGAAACAGGCGTTATAAAATGGGACGGAGGAAGTACCTTGCTTATTTTCAAAGAGATATGAAGATCAAATTACTTTACCTTTTCTTTCTTTGAATGAAAGTGAAGGGTAATTTATTATCATTCACCATCACCTTAAGCTGAACTACTCCATGTTAGAAAACGTGTCGGTAAAATTTATCGAGTCATGATAGAATCAACCGAATCCATCCCATCATCGACAGGTCAAAAAAACGTTCATCGTCGATTTCTTGGTGATGTGAGATAAAAAAATAAAATAATGGAAATTTAGTTGGATCAATATTTTCCTTCCCATCATAATTCCATGAACCAAAAGTAGCATTAGTGTACAACATAACAACTTCACAAGAACTCGGTAAAAAGTTAGCCGAAGCCCGTGGTATACGTTAACTTGCGACGCCAAAGCCGAATGTACAATTGCAGCAGTTAAAAAAACACTCACTGAAGAAGTAATATCTCCTCTGTCTCCATTTGCCTCAGTCGCCGTTTCGCGTAAATGGTTATCACTACTGTGGTGGCCATTGTGAGGCAAAACCCCAAAACAGTACAAATGATTTGTGCAGCTGATAGGGAGTTCCTATCCTTTGAAGCATCTGCTAGTGTCTTTATCACAATGCCACTGGCAATTTACAAGAAGAAGAAAAAACAGAACTTTTTATTAGTTTGAAGTGCTGATCTCTAAACTCTAAGCAAACAAGCTTTTAAGGTAAACAAAGCTTGAAAAGAAGCTGCTCGAAAAAGCTTGGAAAATAAGTTGCTTACGTGTAAATTGCAACGAATATCTCGGGCACCAACCCAATCAAAGAACCAATCAAATAAGGAACGTAAGCGACTCCGGTAGCCATTGCGCAGTAATTATACACAATGTAAGGAAATGGAGAGATTCTAATCAGCGTCACGGCCCTCAGCTGGTTAAACCAATCCCCTTCGCCTGCTAACCTAATGATAGAAGCGCTCTTCGTATACCTCTCTACCCAACCCTGATGATAAAGAAGGAAAAAACATTCGATCAATGTGAAATTTGCACTAAATAGGACTAAAACATAAGTCATTTCCCAATTTAGGACTTAAAACTTTTTTATTCCCTAAATAGGACTTAATAATGTCTTGTGAGAGGAATAATGTCCAGTAATGATAGACATTTAGTTGAATAATGACTAATTGATAATGACCAAAGGTCCTACATTGAGAAATAAAAACATATGGTCCTATATTGAGAAAGTCATTATGTTTTGATTCTATTTAGGTAAATTCCTCTTCGATCAATCCTATTTTCAAGAACACGACCTGATATTAACTGTTACGAAAACTTAAAAAAGAAATGGTTGTTTTAGCTTGCCTGGATTTTGTCTTGCAACACAAAGCCTATGAAGAATGGAAGTGACACGCCGGCGGATGCACCCGCAATGATGAGTAGAAACCCGTAACCGTACCCAAATGTCATGCCCGCCACCCACATTGAGGGAGTAGAAGGCAAAAGAATTGTCGGGAAGAGGGCCACGGACGCAAATACTATGAGTGCAAGGACTGGTGTGCTGAAAGTTCTTGTCTCCCAATTTAGTATAGGTATGATTTCCTAGGAAAGCCAAAGAGCTTAGTTAAGGTCAAAAGTTCTACAAAACAATGAAAATACACAAATAAACAAAAGTTCTTTAACATGATCTGATTGATAATTTGAACTTAAATCTAGTTGAAGTTATGAAATGGGTTTCTTCTTAAATGTTAAGCTTAAAGAAAGCTAAGCTAAGCTAAGATATTTTCCAAGTGATTTCTCATAGATTATTCTAAAGATTAAAATCTAAGCAGGCTAGTATGAGATCTGACCTTGTCCATGAAGAATGGGGCGACCCATTTGAGAAAAACAGCAGCCAAAAGCCCGAGCGAGAAGCCCAAAAGTATCAGCTTGGCCCACCACCAGACCGACCTCCACCACCACCGCCGGACGCCGCCGCGGTCCCAGCACAGAGCCGCCGCATCTGGAGACGTCGACGACTTACCCTCGCCGCTCTCCTCCTCCTCCGGTTCACAAGATCTCAATCTCGCGTAACCGCTATCATCCTCCCCATCGCCCCGATTCAACAACAGATCTCCAGAAACAAACGTCATCTTCTCCAAATCAAACCCGACTTGAAATCTCGATCGGAAGTTAACATCTAGACATGTGGATCGGATGGATAACAATTCCCAGAATCATGATCATTGTTGCAAAGAAATTACTAAAAAGAATAATTCCCTGTGGAAATAAACATAAATTCCTTTTTTTTTTAAAGAATAATGGCGGAGACAAAGGGTAAAGTCAGCAAGAAAAAAGAAAAGATATTTGCCTTAATGGCCGTCCAGTGTCCCCCTATCACCAGTCCACCACTGTATTCATTTCACATTAGGCAAGAAGAAGCCACCATCACCACATTCTTGTTACCGGAACAATTTGATGGGGCGTTCCATATTTGGTAAAGCAGGCAAGTAAAATGGGTGACACCCTAGTTCAATTACTACTCATAAACAATTACCTTTTCACTATTTAAAGATAACTGGACTTTTTGTTTATTTGTACGCTTTGATTGATTATTTTATAAAACAAAAAAAAATAGATTTTGCTTCTGTTTGCATAAAATACAATACATTTTGGAACAGATGTAGACATGTAGTATTAATTTAATCCCTCCCAACATACTGCCAAGACCAATATTGGTCGGAGACATTGAAAGTTTGAGTTTGATCTTTTTTTGTTACACAACAATTGCTCGAGGTAGTAGTTTAACTAGTCAAGAGAGAATGAAAAGGATTATTGTAACATAGTTCAACTTCCCACAACAACTATATGAGACATTTACGATCTAAGATGATATTAGGTATACTGAATTTTAACAATAACAATGATAGACGATCATACATACTCCCTTCGTCCCTAAATAGATTACAATCTTTTTTTCTCTTTCCTCTCGATAATTTTTGTTTGTTTACGCGATTTCATCAAGTATTTGATAAAATAAAATATTCTTGTCACCTCTTGTTTTGTAGAACTTTTGACGTAGTTTTTTAATATGTAATTTTTAAAGCTTATTGATATACCAATTTGTAAATAAAATAATTTTAAAAAGTAGAAAATTTTGTTCCGTAACCCGCAATTTGTAATCAAATTGGGGACGGAGGGAGTATAACATACTACACCATAGAGTCATAGACTTATAGAGTTATAGTACACCTTTTTCGTTCTTCGTAGAGTCACAATACACAATTTTTTTTTGTTTTTATTAAATTTCTTTGTTTAAATTGATAGTAGATTGTAAAAAATTGAAAATTGAAGTAGACCTCAAGGTAAAACGTATTTAAACTTTAAACTTTTTCACTTTGAAATAGCAATTCGTTCATTCGTACAATTTAGTTGACGGAAAAATCATACTCCATCCGTCCTATAATGATCTTCCCGGTTCGCAAAACGAAGAAAAATCTCAAATTTTTTCAATTTATTTTATTTAAATATTGGTATAGAAATAAAAAATAAAACATACATATTTAAAAATTACACCAAAAGTTTAACAAAACAAGTGATGACAAGAATATTTTATTTTATCATATAGGCCATGAAAAAATACAAATAAATATAAATTCCCGTGAAGTTGGAATAGTGCTCTGGGAAGATCATTATAGGACGGAGGGAGTAACTCAAGAGTTTATACTTGAGAAGTCATATTAGAATATAATTTTGGAAAAATTACTCAAAATAATCCCAACTTTACCCGGTCTTTCAAAAATAATCCCACCTTTCACTGTGATGCATAATAATCCCAACTTTACTGAAATTTGCCAGTTTTGGGTCACTGTTAAGTTTCTAACGGATGCTTAACGGAAATGCCCGTTTTAGGCAACAAAATGAAAGTTGGGATTATTTTTGATGAATTTTCATTTTTTTTATTTTTTTTTAAATGTTTAATTTAAATTTTTTAAATTACTTTCTACCTTCATCATCATTTCTTTTTCCTTTTTTAAAGTTTAGTCTTAGTTTAAAAAATAAAAATAATAGATATAAAAAATGAAAAAATGAGAAATGTAACTAAAATGATACAAAAATAATAAAATAAATAAGGTAATCAATGGAAACTAACTTGAAATTGGTAAAAGTAAAATAAAAATATACGGGTGGGTTTTAATATTTTACGCATTATACAAAGTATTAACATATCATTTCTTATTTTTTTAGAAAACTTATCTACAATAATTCCAACTTTACCGGACGGCTTGTTCTTTTAAAAAATAAGTTGTATATTAAGACTCCGTATAGTGTGTAAAATGTTAAAACCCACTACTCCGTATATATTTATTTTATTTCTTACTAGTTTCTGTTTAATTTATATTGATTACTTTATTTATTTGATTAATTTTGTATGAATTTAGTTATTTTTCTCATTTTCATTATTTTTTATATCTATTTTTTTCTAAGGTAAGAAAAATCTTTAAAAAAGAAAAAGAAATGGAGGTTGAAAGTAATTCAAAAATTTAAATAAAAATTTCAAAAAAAATAAAAAACAAAAATTTATCAAAAATAATCTCAACTTTCATTTTGTTGCCTAAAACGGGCATTTCGGTTAACCTTCCGTTAGAAACTTAACGGCGACCCAAAATTGGCAAAATTTCAATAAATTTGGAATTATTATGCATCATAGTGAAAGGTGAGATTATTTTTGAAAGACCAGATAAAGTTAGGATTATTTTAGGTAATTTTTCCTATAATTTTTTTTGAAGAATCAAATTTTAAACATCTTCCGTCCACCTATAATTATAAACTCTTTTTAAACATCACCAATGGTCCCAATGAAGATGCTTTTATGGATGAATGAGGAATGAAACATGACTTTATGAAATTTCCCTCCTAGATTTTAATGTCTCTCTTTCTCTTTCTTAAAATTCTTTTTTCCAAATACCGTCTTAATATACTTATAATAAATTTGTAACACAATTTCATGTATTATTCTCATGTAGAATTACTATTTTGAAAGGGGGAAACCATGTTTAAACATTCTCTATATTAGTATTGGCTAATTAAGGAAATGAAATAAAATAAACTTTTTGACAATAAAAATCATTCTAAATAAGATTAAAACATAGAATAAAGTACTATGATTGAAGTTTCATGTTTTTATTCTCAAAATAAAAGTTTGCACTGTGGTCATGTGGTGGTAATGTGACATTGTACATATCCACATTACCATTCTATTTGGTAATGTACATAACTATGTTTGATAAAGTAAATGTATTTCAACTTTTATTTTGAGAATAAAAAATGAAAGTCATATTTTAATATATTTTCAGTGATTTACGCATACTTTAGTCTTTTTCACTTTTGATAAAACGAAATGAAAGAAATAATATAAATTAGTAAATAACGAGTAAAATAACATGTGGTTAACATGTTGAAGTCTTATAGAGTATACTCTTTTCATCCAATAAACTTTTTTAATACCCAGTATTTCTTTTTCATGATTTGCAATATTAATTTTTCACTATTTCCCTAATTTTATTTTAAAATATATAGGTAATATAAAATATTTTTCTTTATCCCAAACAAATCACTTTTTTCAATATTTTTAAAAATATTCGTAAAACCAAAATAGAAGATACTCGGTATGCACCTAAAGATTACTCATAATAATAATAATAATAATAATAATAATAATAATAATAATAATAATAATAATAACAATAATAACAACAACAATAATAATAACAACATTAGGCAAATTAACATTAAGCAAACATTTCTCTCACCTAATTTAAAATGAATTGGGCAAACATTTCTCTCCGCTATATAACTTCAAGTCTTCAACCAACACAATACCTGAAAAACCTTGCCGCATCAGTATTCAGTAAACAAAAATAAATAAATTTTTCGATTCTCCCAAAGATGATTCGCAGTGGCAATCTCCTTCTTCAACCCCACTGTCATCATCAGAGCTTCAAGAATCCCCAGCTTTCTTTCCTCAACTCTCCCAAGCACAATCTTCAATTCCATTCACTCTTTCCTCATTTTCCCAGAAAATCTTTCATTTTTCCAGGTCTCTCTCCATGGCTGGAGCTTAAAGTTTGAATCTTTTTCCCCTTTTCTTCCCCTGCAACAAATAATTTCAGCAGTGATTCTTTCTTGGTGTAAAGATTAGTTTTTTTTGCTTAAGTTTTGATTTATCATCTGATCTGTGGATGATTTCAGGTGGGAATTCAAGATTATTTGTTAGCAGATGTGTATCAGAGAATCCATCTGATTCTATTAGCCCAGAGACATTTCCTTGCTATTCTCCAGACTCATCTCAGGTCTGCTTTCTCTGCTTCTGTTCATACTTCTTTCTAGTCATAATTCTTTTTATTTTTTCTAAACAATTTTCAACTACTCTTTTTTTTTCTTTTCAAAAATTTTATTTTTTGAATAATACTTTCTCCATCTTGTAAAAAAGTTCCTACCTTTTTTTTACCATGTTGAAAAAAATTCCATTTTCCACTTTAAAATAATTGTGGCTCATATCATTTCTTTGTCCTCTCAATGAGGGAGCTTGTAACTGAGGATTGGTAGGGGAGTTGAAGGGGTTAGGTAATAGATACTCCGTATTAGGTTAGGTAATGAGTATTGACGGTGAATTTACTAGTATACCCTTGCATAGTATAGTACTACTCCCCATAGTTTTCACTTTTCAGAGCCGGTAGTTTTTAGAACCGGACGGGTGACCGAACCGGTCAAGGTACTGGTTCACTAGTCGAACCAGTGGTTCAACTGGTCGAACAAGTGGTTTAAGCATATATTAAAAATTATATAAATAAAAATGTAAATATACACACACACACACACATACATACATACATACATATAGAGACACACTTTCTCATTTATAAATATCTAAAGAAAGTAATTTATAACATTTGACTAAAATTATATTAATATACTTGAGTTATTTTACTAAGTTAAAAAATAAAATTTACATATTTAAAAAAACAATATTAAAAATTTTATAAATGAAGAGTTGATTTTATTTTTTTCAAATAAGTTGTTTCATATTAAGAGACACTCAAATGAAATCTTTGCATGATATACATTTCGTAATAGTATCAATTATATCGATGATTTTGTGTTTGACTCATAGCTATATAATATTATATTTTTTAATATGAAAAGGAATCTTTATGCAATCCTTTTTTTAATTATGAAATATTATAAAAGATTAAGTGAACTTGTAATAAAAAAACCCTAGCTTGGATGGTTAGGAACTTAACCAAATGTGAGATCTTGGGTTCAAACCCCATGGTGGTATGATTTAGAGAAAAATTTGCAAAAAAAAAAAAAACTGGTTCGACCGCCGGTTCTTATCGGTTCACCCCAGTTCAGACTGGTTTGAAGCTGATTGCGGTTCAAAAGGGCTGGACCGGACCGTTTGGATCACCGGTTTGCCGATTCACGATCCGAACTGGCCAGGCCGTGCCGGTTTTTAAAACTATGCTACTCCCTAAAACCTAAACACTACGGAGATTTGCTTTCATTAACTAATCCAAGGCTCCCTTTGGCAATAAGATTAGACTAATGACGTTTTGAAAAGACTATGTAACGTTAGCGTTTAGCTTTAACGTTTTCAAAATTAATCTACACAATTGAAATTCTACCCAAACCGCTAACGCTAGTTGAGAACGCTGTTGCCAAACAATGCCCTAATCTCATAACAAATTGATGAAAAATTCATTTCAGGTTTTTCTTTTTCCATTTCTGTTTTTCATTTGGTGTGACCTTTCAGATATTCAGGACAAAGGAGAGGTCTTTAGTGACAGTGTTGAAGGGTGCAAACTCCATTTTGCCACATGTGGTTCTTGGTAGTACCATTTTGGCCCTTGTATATCCACCTTCTTTCACATGGTTTACCAGCAGGTTTGTCATTATACATTATGAAATTTGATTGCCCACAAAATCTCACATATGAAACAAAACACAGTTTCTTGATTTCTTTTGGACATTTGGCTCTTCCGTTTTCAGGTACTACTCCCCGGCGTTGGGGTTCTTGATGTTTGCAGTCGGAGTCAATTCAAACGAAAATGATTTCTTACAAGCAATCAACAGACCTGCTGCCATTTTGGCAGGGTATTTCGGTCAATTCGCGGTGAAGCCCCTCCTCGGGTATCTATTCGGCACAATTGCAATAACAGCCTTTGGTCTCCCAACTTCCTTAGGTAATTGCTACTAACAAAAAATGTCAAAACTTCAAACTTTTTGTTGCGATTATCTGTCATTTGCCCTAACGCCACATTAGTATGATTTTTTCTGTGCGTGCATAAATGCATCAGCCGCAGGACTGATGTTGACTTCATGTGTGAGTGGCGCGCAGCTCTCCAATTACGCCACGTTTCTAACGGACCCATCAATGGCCCCACTCAGCATTGTGATGACTTCGTTGTCCACTGCATCCGCGGTTCTTGTCACGCCCTTATTGTCATTATTGCTCATTGGCAAAAGATTGCCAGTTGATGTCAAGGGAATGATTTCCAACATCACCCAGATTGTGGTTTTTCCTATTGCAGCTGGGCTGCTTCTTAAAAGGTAAACTATTCATCAACACCCTGTCGAATGGCTGCGGTCCACTGGTCACTATATTGAGAAAGTCATTATGTTTTAGTCTTATTTAGATAAATTACTCATTCATATTTAGCTGAGGTGCGATGGTGATGGATTCTACAGATTATTTCCCGCGATTTGTAATGCCATTATGCCGTTTTTGCCCCCAATGTCGGTTTTGGTGACGTCCCTATGCGTTGGAGCTCCGCTTGCCATCAACATACGGTCCGTGGTTTCCCCTTCCGGGCTATCTGTTCTGTTGCTCGTGGTCGCGTTTCATGTTTCGGCTTTTGTTTCCGGTTATGCCCTTGCGGGCGTTGCCTTTGGGGATGCACCCGACGCGAAAGCCCTCCAGAGAACACTTTCGTATGAAACAGGTAATGTTCATTATATTCTTGGGAAGTGTTGGGTGATGATTGATATTTCTTGCATTTGCTTCTTGTATTATAGGAATGCAGAGTAGTCTTCTTGCTCTTGCCCTTGCAAATAAGTTTTTTCAAGATCCTCTTGTTGGCGTCCCTCCGGCTATATCGGTACGTATACGGAGTATAATACATCTGAATGTACCTAAAGATTGAGGAAAACGAATAAATTAAAGGAAATATGAGGACGATAAGACGCAAGGAAATAGATGTATCTAGAGAAACAACAGGAATTGAGACGAATAATGTCATATATACGTATATCCAGATCTATGATATAATTTACACCGACAAATGTATAAAAAAACTTGGAGTGGGGTTTGAGGATATTGATTACGACGGTTAATGGGTCCGGTTTGGGTAAAAAACACTTAAAAGACATTGATCTTGACCCGTACCTAAGACTCGTCGAGTTGTTTGTGTTACTAGACTTGGACTGGTTCGGATCTTAGTCGGGTCGGGTGAGGCTGGGATTTTTTTTCATCTTTAGATATGAACTAATTTTTCGATTACATTTGCACCTAACATGAATAGATAAACTTCTTTATCTTTTCAAAGTTTTTATTTATTCAATATTTTGGTTTAGAAAGAATTGAAAAAATTTTTATGAATCATTTATAATTATTCTAATACAACCACTTTTAAAAGACAAATATTACGCATAAGTATTACTCTAGTTACCAAATAGTTTTCACATTAAGTTAGGGAATATTTTAGTGTAATTATAAATTTCAACTTTCAATTTAAACACTCTAAACTTTTAAGTGTAATTATATAATTTAGTTCAATAATCTCACTAAATATTTTTAAAGTATTTATTTCTGTAGTTTGGCTATGTTGAACCCTCACCATTTCCAGGTTGTAATAATGTCATTAATGGGCTTCACACTTGTGATGGTTTGGGCTAAGAACAAAAGAGCTCATGTTTGATAAGAATCTTGGCCCAATTATATACTAAGTGGACTTCTCTTCTTCTGGACTGCTTTATCTATAGCCCATGACTCGCTGGGTTGGTTCTACTACTATCAGCAGATCTAATTGGACCGGGTGGGTGAATTTAAAGCCCAATGTAATTCCTAAAACCCACTGTAACTTACACATGTCAATTTTTTGAATTATTTTTTCGATTTTTTAGTTATTTTTTTATTTGAAAAAATAAAAAATTACTTATCTCACTAATATAAAAATGTTTATTTTGCATATTTTGGTTTATGCCAGAATTTGGCATAGAAGAAATAATAGAAAAGTTTGTGACTACAAAATGATTTGAGTAAATTTTAGTTCTCCTTGAGTGTGAATGAATTATGAATAAATGAAGTGTAACATTGGCAATATCACTATATAAAAATGTTCATATTAATTAATTTTCTATGAAAATAGTTCAATTAGTCATAGACAATTAAAATTAAAACCAATAAAACAAAGAACTTCGGGTATACCCTCAAAAAAAAAAAGAACTTCGGGTATTATATTTCTTATATTTGTTATTTTCAATTAATATTAAAAAAATATATTGTTTCCTTTGTCCTACTATTTTTCGAAGATGAGTTAGTCATATGCAAATTAAGAAACATAAAATAATATGATTGGTGTTAAAAGAGAAAGAAAAAGTAAAATTGAGTGTGAGCCATATAAAGATATTCCCAAAATTAAATAAGGAGTATCATTTATTCAAAAAAATGAGTACGATTTGAAAACATGACAATTTCTTCCACGTACTTATTTTATGAACCGTAGTGAATTTGTAGCATATAAAAGAAGGGCTCCTTTTGTAAAAAAGAAAAAATGTCCATATGTAAACCTATGAAAAATGCGGGAACTTTAGGATCATGCAAGTATCACTCTGAAAATAAAAATAATAGGATATATAAAAATAAAAAGAGGAAAAAATAAAACAAATTGAGTTTGAATTAATCTAATAAAAATGTACTCCAATTAATTTATTTTAACTTTTCTTTGCTCTTTATAGTTTTTTCTAATATCTTTCATACTATTTTAACTTATCTCAACTCTATTTATTTTTAATTCCTTATCTATTTTACTCATTTCTTAAATAGCAAATTTTCCTATATAGCACTGCAAGTTTTAATTTCCATTAGTATCTAATTAATTAATGAATAATTAATTATTAACTCTAATGTACTAAAATGCTTTTTATATGATTTTATATTAACTGACTCATCACGTCTAGGGGTGGGCACGGGCCGGTCCGAGCTAAGTATTGTATAAATCGGATTGGCTTGTTTTTATTAAAACGGTCCGGGGCGGAACGGGTTTTCAAAATTTAAAAATTGAAACCGGACCTAACCCGGCTTGTTTGAAACGGGCCGATTCTACGGGTCAACGGGTCCGAACCTATCATGATACCAATATTCTCCAAAACAAATAGAAATTATAGAATAATGCAGTCAAAGGGTAATTGGATGGTGGATTATGAGGAATTGAGGTGTGAATAATTGCAGGCCACACGTCCACATACAAAACTGACGTAGAGGGATAAATGAAAATAAAACAATTGCATAAATGAAACATATCCACATAAATAAAACACGTCCACATAATTTCAGGCCACACGTCCTGGAAGGAACGAAAGATTGAAGGGCTTAGGCAGGTATATCCGTATATTTACTAAAAATAATATTAAAAATAATATTGGGATTTTAAAAAATGGTCCGGTCCAAGTCCAATACAATTTCAAAATGGGGAACCGGACCGACCCTAAAATCTATAAGGACCGGGCCGACTCAGACCGTTTTGAATTTTTGAAAAGACGACCTGGACTTAACTCGGACCGAACCTGGCGGTCCGGTTCCGACTTGCGATTCCTGGACCCGATTGCCCACCCCTAATCACGTCCTATCATCTTTTGCCGGCCACTGATCACAAAATACTGACGTTAGTCTCCTGACGCCACTCTATTAATGTCCATTATACATGATTTAATGACTTCTATGGTTCCCCCTAATAACGCCCGATATCAATGTTAATATCTACATGAACATTGCAAAGATATTGTCAATTAAAAAAATATTGTCGCAATTATAATTATCCACATCATTAATCATCAATGTCTCTGATCAATAAACAATGTCTATAATTTTTACAGTGTTCCATGTCTCTAATTTTTACAATGGGCCGAATCAGTATATTTTTTACAATATTTATCAAAAGAAAAATATACGAAGGAGAGAGAAATTCAATCAAAGGAAGAAAAAAATATAGTCTATTTTTTATATGGAGTATAACATAATTAAGATATTAGGGTGTCTTAGTAAATTGATATTATTAATAATTAATTAATTAATATAAAGTTATTTGGAGCAAATTTCACAACGAAAAAAAGGGAAGGAGTAAAAAGAAAAAAACACGAAATAACAAAAAAGAAATGAAAAAAAAATACATAAAGTACAAGATAAGAGATTATGAAGAGGGGAGGGGGGCTAAAAAATAGAGATGAAGTGAGTCTAAGGAGAAGAAAAATAAGAAACAAGGTCAATATGGTAATAGGTAAAATAGTTATTAGTGAAAGGATCTTACATGTTTAGGTATTTTTGTGAAAGATTTTAAAGTTTAAGTACCAAATTAAAGTTTAATGAAAGTTTAGGTATCATTCTTAAAATTTACTCAGATCTACCTCAATGTCTCTTCCTATTTAATGAAATATATGGTCCAAAGTACCTAACTTTCTTCTAAACAAACTCTAATTAATTACGAGTTTCTCCCACGGTGGCCGGTGGGAGTAAATAACTCTCCTAAATTCATATAGAAGCTTATCGATGTTCGATATGATTCTTACGGCAGACACAGACATTGATTTACTATGTGCTACTCCTTCCGTCCTAAAATTAATTTCTCAGTTTGACTTTTGCATTCAAACTTTTTAAAATTTAATTGTATATTACACAAAAAATATATTGAATTTTCATATAAATTTATTATCAATAGATCTATTTTGAAACATAATTTTGAAATATATTATTTTTATAATATATATTCATATAAAAATGGAGATATTAATGGTCAAAGTGTCATATTAGAGACCGTGAAAAGTCAAACGAAAAGTTAATTTTAGGATGAATGGAGTATTAAATTAAGGAAGTATATGGGAATTAATACTATATTATAATAGAGTCCATAACACTACAAGTCTAATAGCTTGTTTTTTACTCCATTCATATTCATCTTAATTTTTTTCATGTTCACTATTCACACGCGTCTCAAATCTTATTCTTTTTGTTTGTTTATATTCACTAGTCACTTCATAATACTCGTAAGATATAATCATGTCACCTTTTGTTTTGTAGATTTTTTATGTACTTTTCAATATAATAAATTTTATTTTAATATTTTACATTTATATGTAGAAAAAAATAAAAAAAATTGCTTGGGTAGCAGTAAAAAAACAAAAAAACAAAATAGAAGTAAGTCCTATGTTATTCAAGATCAAAATAAAAGTAAAATGACAGTCTACTGTACAAGTATGTGTTGACAATGATAGAAAAATGATGACACTATAAATGTCAGTGTGATCAGTCAACTGTTGGCGATTCGTAGTGGCACTCGAGTGGCCGGCGACGATGAATGGCAATGTGACGGTGGAAGTGTCACAGTTACAATATAACAATGTAGTGAGTGTGACAGTGTGAACTTCTATTTTGATTTTAAAAGAATTATGACTTTTATTTTGATATAAAAAATAATTTGCAATGTTTTGATTTTTTATCAAACTAATAAATTAGTAATAGCTAGATAAGGTGGCATATTAAAGAATAAATATTATTATTAATATTCATTCTTTATTACGCCATTCTATATACCTGCTAATTTATAGTGATATCAAACCTTTGCTTTGGTGAACTTCTCGAACCGCTCCCAATTTAAAGAGAAAAGTTGTTGTAAAAATTACGGTGTGGGCGAAAAGGACTTACCAATATTTGTCCATCTACAAATTAAAGCATCTCTCTAGAATTTACGAATTTTATTTTAATCTCTCTAAAATATTTGTTAATTGAAATATTCCTGTACATTTTGCAAATAGGCCTTCTTCCAATTAAATATTTGTTTTGATCTTTATAAAATTTGACTTTTTATTTTTTGTCCCTCTAAAATTATGATATATTCAATCCTACTTTTAAATTATTAAATACTCCCTACACGATTATCTTATTCTTTATTCAAAAGTTACTTATTTACAAGTCAAAATTAATTAAATATTTTTAGAAGTTTAATTGAATAACTATATTGTTACAAACTCATTTAAAAGTTTGCTAAATTAATATGTGCTGACAGTAATAGAAAAGTGATGACGGTGTAATTACTGTAATATGTCAATGTGATCAGTCAACTGTTGGCGATCCGCACTGGCGCTCGGGTGGCCGGCGACAACAGATGACAGTGTGACGGTGGTAGTGTCGCAATTACAATATAACAATGTGGCGAGTGTAATAGTGTGGAATCATATTTTCATTTTAAAATAAAGAATTGTGACTCTTATTTTGATGTTTTTATGCTCCCTCCGTCCTAAAACTTTTTTCCCAGTTTGACTTTTCTCCATTTTTAATTTTTGGCTTTGACTTCAAATTTTACCCTTCTTAAAAAAGATTTTTTGCAAATTTTTTTTGCAATCATTCAAAATATAGAGTTAGAAGATAATTGCTGTAAATACATGAGGATATTAATGTCATTTGTTATCTTTTTTTTCTAATGGAAAGGTAGTTTTAGGACGAAGAAAAAGGGGAAGTGGGAAGAAAGTTTTAGGACGGAGGGAGTAATTTTTTACTCGTATTCAAGGAGTTCTTCCAAAAATTAAGTACTCACATACTATAAATTTTAAAAAAAAAATCGATGTTACAAATTTTCCAAAATTTAAGTACTCAAATAATATAAATTAAAAAAATTCGATGTTATAAATTTTGTGAAGAATTTAATTACTCATAAACTATAAAATTTTATAAAAATATTTCGCATTGTGTTGCTGGAATATTATCAAACTAACAATGTTGCTGGAATGTGAAGAGGTATTTTAATGAATGAATATTAAATTTTAATGTTTATTCTTTAATAAACCTCTTCATATTCTAGCAAATCTGTAGTGATATCAAACCTTTGCTTTGGTGAACTTCTCGAACCGCTGCCCATTCATCAAGTGAAAAGTTGTAAAATTTTCGGTGTGGGAAAAAAGGACGTACCAATATTTATCCATCTGCTCTCTCCGTCTCGCAAAAAACTTTTCATTTTGACTTTTAAAAGAATTAAGGAGAGTATATTTTAGTGTTGACTTTCTAAAAATGCCCTTTGATGTGATGAATAAAGTAGGATGTGATGGATAGATTAACAGGGAAAAAATTTGACGTGATAAGTAGGTTAAAAATTAATAGGGGTAAAAGTAACTTTTTAATTAGAAAAAAAGCCTCCAATTAAAGATTTGTTTTGATCTTTATAAAGTTTATACTCTCCGGTCCTAAAAACATATGAGTTATTGATTTTTAAGAGATTTAAGAAAAATGTATTCTAGTATTGAATTTCTAAAAAAGTCATTTGATGTAATGCGTAAAAATAGGATTTGATAGATAAATTATTAATAAAAAGGTATGAGTAACATGTATGTGTTAAAATTCCGGCGGGCCGAGAACAACAGATAGAGTGTCGGGTAAAATTAACCACTTGCATATAAAGTCGGGATCCACAATTCTAACCCAAAAGCTTAAGCTGATAGGTAGGGCTTCACCCTTCAATATATGTAAGTGATACTTATCTTTATTTTCCGATGTGGGAACTCCAACACTCCCCCGCAAGTGGTAACTAGCCTGGCCTAGTTAGCACTTGGACAAACGGGTCTAGCATCTCAATCTCTTATAGCTAGCCCACACAACTGGCGATGACATCTCAATCTCTTTTTAGCCAACTCAGCCCAAACCACATACGGGTAGCTCATTTTTGCTAAACCCACATCCAAACAACCAGGAACAATCAAACCCGGACCGGACCTGCTCCGATACCATGTTAAAATTCCGGCGGGCCGATAACAACAGATAGAGTGTCGGGTAAAATTAACCACTTGCATATAAAGTCGGGATCCACAATTATAACCCAAAAGCTTAAGCTGATAGGTAGGGCTTCACTCTTCAATATATGCAAGTGATACTTATCTTTATTTTTCGATGTGGGAACTCCAACAGTATGATATGAAAATGTAAGGAATAAAAATAACTTATTAATAGAAATAAGAAGTATTTTTTGGGACGGATGAAAAAAAGAAAGGAGAAAAGTTTTGAGGGACGGAAGAAGTACTTTTTATTTTTTGTCCCTCTAAAATTATGATTATATTCATTCAATCCTACTTTTGAATTATTAAATACTCCGTACACGATTATCTTATTCTTTATTCAAAATTTACTTAACTACAAGTCAAAATTAATTAAATACTTTTAGAAGTTTAGTTGAATAACTATATTGTTACAAATTCATTTAAAAGTTTGCTAATTTAATACGGAATACTTTACAGTGGAAAATCTTTTTCTAAACTAATACCGGAATACAAGAGTACTACTGGTAGTTTTTTTAGTATAACTATTAGCACTTATTTGAGAACAATGTTTTTTATTAGCGTTTATGTTTTAGATAAAATTTTAATGATCTAGATTAATTCTGAAAACACTGACGCTTAAGGCTACCGTCGGATAACCTTTTCAAAAAGCTAACGCTAATCACTAACGTCGATGCCAAATGTGCTGTAATGTAATTTACAAAATTCATGATTTACAACAAGATTCTTAGCCTCGCCATTTGGGTCAATTTTTATTATTTCTTTGAGGATGACTACTTGTATAATGATAGTAAAGATATTTACTAATAATTTAGCTTTAAAGAATCATTGAAAATTATTTCGTCAACAAAAATTTAAAATAATTTGTAGTAATGTTTTGGTCTTGTATGGAGCATTTAATAATTTAAAAAGAGGAAGGAATGAACCAAAAAATTGAGGGACTAAAATTATAAATTTTATTACAAGGATCAAAACACATATTTAAATCAGACAAGACTATCTGCAAAAATATACACGGATGATTTAATTAAAAAAATATTTTGAATGGACCAAAAACACAACTCGCACATTTTACAAGGACCAAAAATATATTTTACCTTTTTTTATTATTTTAAAGCTTTGGGAAGTATAGAGTATTTATGTAACACTCCAAGTCGCATAATCCGAATACATGAGTTGACGAATCGAGTTGCTACTAATCTCGTATTCAAACACAAAATATTTTAAACAATTTAACTAAAAATATTCAATCCAATCCCATTTAATAAAAAAATCATCATCAGAGTAAAACCAAACAATGCAAAAGCTTAAATAATTAATCTAAAACACAACTTGGGATTCATGTCCAAAAACATACTAAATCAATTGGAAATAATTAACAATTCTAAGTCATCACCCATGTTGTAACATCTCATCTTCCTCATTACTTTCCGAGACTGACTCTAGGTTCATCATGTTCCTAATGTTCCTGATTATTTGTATGTACCTAACAAATACAGTACACGCTAGGAATGAAGCAGAGACGCAAAGTGAATCTATTATCATTTGGGAGGTGTATAGGAGTCTCTATCTGAGTTTTATGCTTTTTTGGCTTTTTTTTAAAATCTCGAATCAAAATTTATCATTTTTTCCCTTAAAAAAGTTTAGCATTTTTTTATGAGTATGTTTAAATGTGAATGAGGGAGAAAGTCAAACGAAATGATATTATGATGTAGAGGCAATATAGTTGACTTTTTCGAGTTTTGTACATATTTGTATTTTCATCCCATTTGCTTTTGCCAGAAAAAAATATTCATCCAATTTTCTATCCATTTGACCAAAAAAAATCCCCAATCCCCAAAAACCACTGTTTTTTTTCTAGTAAAAAAGTGTTCTTTGATTCTAGTGCACAACTTCACGTGTGTTGACTGTTGACAACACAACCTTAGCGACAAGTTTATACTCCGTATGATCGAGTTTCACAATTTCTTACATAAAATTGTTGTTAATGTCGGACTAATCATGTTTTCAATTTTTTTTAAAGTTCTTTTCTTTTTCTTTTTGCTTTTTTTAAACATCTTTTTGACGCGGTTTAGAACATGTTTGGAGTTTGGATATTAGTATAGAATTAAGAGATTGGTATCTATAAGAAGTATACATATTTCAAAAGTATATTGAAACATCTACCAAGGAAGAAAAAAATATAATTCGATCTTTTGAGTAGTGAACAAGATCTTGTTGTTTAGGAACAGAGTAAGACAATTTGTTTAAACACTTCTGTAATTCATTAGTACGTATCATTCATTAAAATTTTATGGGTATTTCGCTGTTACTCAGCCAGTAAAATCATTACCTTTCAAAAATTAAAAGAAGACTCGATATGACATGTGATCGCGTTCAGAAGTACCATCTTCAATGAAGTACATTAGAACATATAGAGTCTATTGAGTTTCATGATTTCTTGTTTTGTCAGAGTAATACTCAGAAACTACTTTACTAAAAGGCCTCGCGTCGAACACCTTCTCTATATGCCATAAGTAAAGTAGGACTTTATGCAAATACAATATCAAACGATTAATAAAGAAAAAAATATAATTCGATCTTGTGAGTAGTGAATGAGAACCTTAGTTTTGAGAACAGAGTAAGATAATTTGTTTAAACAGTTCTGTAATTCATCGGTATCATTAATTAAAATTTCATGGATATTTTGTTGTTACCTAGCCAATAAAATCATTACCTTTCAAAAATTAAAAGAAGACCTAATATGACATGTAATCGCGTTTAGAGGTACCATTTTCAATAAAGTACATTAGAACATATAAAGTATGATTTGAACGTGCAAAACCAATTAATTTATTGAGTTTCATGATTTCCTGTTTTGTGAAGGTGATACTTAGAAACTACTTTACTAAAAGGTCACGCCTTGAACACCTCTATATGCCATAAGTAAAGAAGGACTTTATGCAAATACACTGTCAAAGGATTAATAAAAATGTGTAAAGAAAAAGATATAATTTGATCTTGTGAGTATATAGTGAATGAGAACCTTATGTTTGGGAACAGAGTAAGATAATTTGTTTAAATAGTGATGTAATTCATCAGTATCATTAGTTAAAATTTCATGGGTATTTCGTTGCTACCTAATTAGTAAAATCATTACCTTTCAAAAATTAAAAGAAGACTCGATATAACATGTGATCGCGTTCAGAGGTACCATTTTCAATAAAGTTCTTTAGAACATATAGAGTACGTTTTGAACGTGCAAACCCAATTAATTTATCGAGTCTCATGATTTCCTGTTTTGTCAAAGTGATACTTAGAAATTACTTTACTAAAAGACCATGCGTCGAACACCTTCTCTATATGCCATAAGTAAAGTAGGACTTTATACAAATATACTGCCAAACGATTTTTGGGAAATGAGAGTAAATGAGAACTTTATTTTTGGGAACAGAGTAAAACAATTTGTTTAAACAGTTTTGAAATTCATCATTATCATTCATTAAAATTTCATGCGTATATCAACGTGATCGTGCTAGTAGAATCATTACCTCTCAAGACTCGATATGACATGTGATCGCGCTCACAGGTACCATTTTCCATAATGTACATTAGAACATATACAGTACGTTAGAATGCGCAAATTATTTAATTGATTGAGTTTCATGATTTCTTGTTTTGTCAAAGTGGTACTTCAGAACTACTTTACTAAAAAGTCATACGTAAAACACCTTCTGTATATGCCATAGTAAAGTAGGAATTTATGTAAATATACTGTCAAATGATTAATAAAAGTGTGTAAAGAAAAAAATATAATTCAATCTTGTGTGTAGTGAAGATAATTTTAATTTTTGGGAATAAAGTAAGATAATTTATTTACGCAGTACTGTAATTTATCATTATCATTCATTAAAATTTCATTCGTATATCAGCGTGATCAAGCAAGTGGAATAATTACCTCTGAAAAATTAAAACAAGACTCGATATGACATGTGATCGTGCTCACAGGTGTTGTTTTTCATGATGTGCGTTAGAACATATACAATATGTTAGAAAGCGCAAAATTAGTTATTTTATTGAGTTTCATGATTTCCTGTTTATAAACTACTTTACTAAAAAGCAATGCGTCGAACACCTTCTATATATGTCATAGTAAAGTAAGACATTATGCAAATATACTATCAAACGATTAATAAAATGTGTAAGACAATTTGTTTAAACAATTTGGTGGTTTATCATTATCATTTCAACAACATAAAACTCAATTCACATCTATGAACTCTCAAAGAACCAACTCAACCAAAAGCTATAACTTGTGATTGCATCCTAGAAAAAGTTTTTATATTCTAGTACATCATGTCACGTCCATGTAAGATTTGTTTTTTTTGCTCGAACATTGCACGTGAATTTTAATTTTTTTAAAAAAATTGGGTAGCGTTTTGCTCGAACATTGCACGAGAACATTAATTTTTTCCATAATTGGGTGGCGTTTTGCTCGAGCATTGCACGTGAACATATTTTTTTTAAATTGAGTGACGCTGAATTTCAAACTCGTAACCTCTTGGTCAACAGATACCACATTAACGGATTGAACCAACTCAACCAATAACTTAAGTTTGAGATTGTGTCGTGGGAAAGATTTATACTAGATATTCTAACATGAACACGAACCCAATTAAGGCCAAAAATTGAAAATAATTAAATGGAGTAAATGAAAGAACAAATCGAAGTCATAAATTGAATATAATGATGATTATATCAATATACTAATTTTATTCTATAATTAGTATACATAATTCCATCCGAACAAATTAAATTTGCTTTTGAATCTATGAATGGTCTGGGACTACATGAGTAGTGTTTTGAAAAAGAGAGATTAAAGCTTGATTCTCTTGATGGAGCAAAATGGCCTTCTTCCTCAACCTCTCATTCTCTTCCACCATTCTCATGTTCTCCATGTACAGCTTCATGTTCTTCCTCTCCATTTCCGCGTTCTCCTCGTCTCTCCTCTTCCTCGTCATCCTGCATTTATCACAATAAAAATAATCGTATGAGTTTAAAGCGCCACTGACTTAAAACTTTTAATTTGGTGGCGATTTTAAATCCCAAAAACCGGCTTGTTGACTTTTCTTTTAAAGTCAAACGGCATTCTTGTGATCAAACATGTTAGAGTTTGGAATCGTTTTCAAATTCTTATTAGTACATATATAGCTAAACTACGAGGCCCCATTTTAAATTTTCGTGGACTCTGTGAAAAAATAAAATCAGACATCTGAAGTTCTTACTGCATAAATAGGTTAATTCTATGTTTTCAAAACGATTGTTTAATTAGCACACTTAAACACTATAACACTTTCATTATTGAAATTATATCAAACACTAATATAATATATATACGTACCACGTAAGGCGGTGAAGCTGAAGCTTAGAGCGTTTAGGGCGAAGCTTATTATGCATGGAAGTTCTGCAATGGATGGACTCTGATGAGGAGATACACATATCTTACTTTATTAATCTTGAAGAAAAGAAGAAGAATAAGAAGAAGAAGGTTATTTTGTAGTTTGAAGGAGAAAAGATGGAATTTATAAAGAAATAAAATCAAATGTAATGAGAGTTGATGGGGATGGAAAGTGTGAAGGGAAGAAAGGCCCTATAAATAGGTGCAATGGAAGCAGGCATGTTTGTCAGAGTAGATGTGCTTTTTAACCCCACGTTTACGTGGTGCTTTGGTAATTAATTAATTACTCAGTTAATTAGAAAAATAAAATTACTAATTACTTTGGTGATGGGTAGGATCGGAATCATACGTTTTGTTTTGTTTTTGAAAAAATTGATCAAGGTAAGGATGGTAATGATGATCACAAGAGGGCTAATCATTACGTAAATAGTGTATATATATGACTTTATTCAAGAAATTCTCGAAAGCCCAAGAGGAGGAAATGCTTTAATTGTCGGTATATGGGTTAGTATTATATATCATCATTATTATTAATAAGGAGTTACTATTGTTAGCTAGGTTAATAATTTAATTACCCTTGTGATCATCATTTGTGATAGGTAAGAAGATCAACTAAAAAAGGTTAGCATCTTAATTAGTCCGTCAAGACAATTTTTTGTTGTTCTTGCATTCATACTCATTTTATGAATGTAGAAAGAATATTTTCATTTAAGAAATTTCATTTAAGAAATTGTGGTGATTACATGTGAATATATACTAGGAGTCTCAATCCTAATTATGGTAGGAGAGTCATAGTAGGAAGGTGATACAGTTATGGTAACAATATAATACAATAATATTAAATATAAATAATATATTTAACATGCTCCCGGCTATGTCGGATGTGGAAGCGGTCTGATGCCCAGGCTGTCTCGAAAGTCAAGAAACAGAAGTGAAGGGAGTCCTTTGGTGAATATGTCGGCATACTGGGCATAGGGGAACGTGGATTCCTCGAAGATGACATGGCGGGATGTTATGACTTTGTTAGTTTCAAGATTTAGACAGCGAAAACCACGTTGATTTGAAGGATATCCAAGGAAAACACAACGGGTCGAGCGAGGTGCAAGTTTGTGTGGGGTGGTAGCGGTGAGGTGGTGGGCCGTGGGCCCAGCAGCCCTGGGTTGGGATTCGGGTGGGGTGAGTTCCAAGTATTATAGCCATCGGTGGGTGGTCGTTGCCTCGATCCGTTGGAGCTGCCACGTCCGCGACCTCGGCCCCTGTTTCCACCGCCCCGTCCGTGACCTCGCCCATAGCCGATGCGCTGTCCTGAGGAGCCGTCGCCGTAGCCACTGCCAAAACCGCCCTGCTGCCCGCCGGTGTAGCCACTGCCCTGCGGCATGGAGTTGCTACCGTAACCCCCAGGGTGGGAAGAACCGCCCGATCGTGCAACGAGGGCCGTAGTGCCGTGGTTGTCCAGCGGTGAGCGTTGCCGTTCCAACAAAAGGAGAGCCGATCGGGCTTGAAGGAACGTAGGCAGCGGATCTTGAAACTGGAGGAACGAAGTTTGAGCCTGAAGATCCTCCGGCAGTCCGCGTAGCATCTGAAGGACAAGTTGATTTTGCGATACCGGCGCATCAACATCGTCTAACCAATCGGCGATGTTGAAGAGATTTTGACAATAAGTAGCCATGGGGGTGTTCCCTTTGACGGTAGTACGGAATTGGTGCTCGAGTTGCATGGCACGAGCATGTTTATTGTCGTGAAAGAGATCATGAATCACCTTCCAGAGAGAGGCTGCAGAGGTGGTGGAAGAGATGACAAGGTCCAAAACCTCATCGGTGATTGTGGAGAGAATCCAGCCTTGAAGAAGAGCATCCAGTTGGAACCATTCATCGTCGTCGTCGGAGGTAGGGACGACGGATCCATAGATGTAACCATGGAGATTGAAGCGCCGAACGAGAAGAAGAAACAATCGGCTCCACTTTTTATAATTGGGTTGAGAAAAGCTTAGTTGAATGGGGACATGGAGTTTGACATTAGAGATGGTGGTGAAGGCAAGATGCGGGGATTTAGAGGTGGTGTTTGGGGACGTAACTTCGCTGTCCGTCATGGTGATTTTGGGGGAGGATGCCAGCGGCAGGAGGTGGCCGAGAGAGAGAGAGATCGGCGGCTGAGGGAGAGGGAGCCGAGAGGGAGGCCGGCGCAGGAAGGAGAAGAGTTTTTAGGGTTAGGGTTTATTAGGCTCTGATACCATGTAGAAAGAATATTTTCATTTAAGAAGTTGTGGTGATTACATGTGAATATATACTAGGAGTCTCAATCCTAATTATGGTAGGAGAGTCATAGTAGAAAGGTGATACAGTTATGGTAACAATATAATACAATAATATTAAATATAAATAATATATTTAACAATGAATTTTAAGTGTTTGTCAAACAGTTAATTATTAAGCCCATTTGTTCAAACACTGTCCAATCTAATTTAAATATATTGACGAAAATACTAGAGATTTCGGACGCAATTGTAAGATTGCAAGAACTATTTTCTTGTTTGAGATCATTAGGACCAAAGTATATCTATAACATCAAATTAAAAGTTCTTCGGCAATGTTATTTTGACTCTATGATCGGGGTACCTACGATGCTTCATTGATAAAATTGATGGTTTATATCTTCTACCTTAGGCCCCTAGGCCCTGGATCATCGACTTGAGTTGCCAAATCAGCGATCTAGGACCATTGATTTTACCAACTAAACACTATAGGTGTTTTTGTCATGATAATGATAATATAATTAAGAGATTCAAGATCAAAAGAACTTGCGTGAAAATTGTTATAGAGTAATACTCAATATTTGAACATATTGTATCAATATAGGAACGGAGAAAGTAATGATAAAAAAATGGATGTACATATGGATCCAATATATAATGAAAGGCAGGAATTATATTATAGAGTGGAACTTGAATTGTATGCAATATATAATGTTGTGTAGTGCTAATTAATGAACACAAGGTGTGGAGCAATTATACTCACCGCAATCGAGATCGAATAATAATAATATATATGTGCAATCATAACATTTGAGATTTTTGTTTCTTCGATTCATTCATGGTCTGTTTAATTTCGTGAAGTGATCATATCATTTAGTTATGTATATATATACTTCCATGGAGTTCACATCATCGATCACCTTATATTTGGCCGGTCGTGGCCACTATTCTCATTCGATCTATTCTCTGTTTATGGGTTCTTGAGATGGAAATTGGAAAACATCCCAAAATGCACACACGCAATTATTATCCCCAACCACTACAAGCATTACTCCGTATTTAACATTGTCAACCTTATACACAACCAAAATGGATCTGACCGACCCGCTAATGTAAGAATTTTTTTAAAATCATATATGTACTTTACAATGAAACATAATGTTATAAAAATAAGGTTATAGTTGATTTTTTTTCTTATTATTCATTTTTATTTTGACACAAAGTTTTAATGATATTACATAATTATCTTGATTTTTTCATTAAAATTATGCATCTATTTAATTGTTTACATTGATTTATATACCTAGAAATTACTTCAAATTTTAAAATAAAATAATAAAATAGGATTTAATACATTTTTTGATATTTTAAATTTATTCAATGCAAAATGCAGGTGCTAATATGTATTCAAAAGTTTTAAAAGTCAGGGTCAAAACTCATTGGGTCAATAGATCATAAACATACAGTTCTCATCCCGAATTCGTATTAACCCGAACCCGAAGTGATTGAACCCGACATGACCGGCTCATTTGTCAGCTATAGAGAAGCACTTGTAAGTTGTAAATATGTAGGGATCCGAGTATTTCCTCTATTTCTACTTACACTATGTTTGGTTCAAGGAATTTTGTAGGAAAAGAAAAGAAAATGATTTTCTCTCATTTTCCTCACCAAAATGGGAGGAATTTGGTTTTCCTTCCGCTTAGTACATTTTGCCTTCTTTTTTTCTTTTCCTATCACTTTTCTTTTCTTTTCCTCTCTAACCAAACAAGAAAAATATTTTCCTTCTTATTTTCTTTTCCTTTCCCATTCGAATTCTTTGAACCAAACATAGTGTTAGTGTCTTCACTCGTTTAAGAAATGAGCATTAATTTCTTCTCTCTTTAATTTAAAACTTATCTACATATAATCCTTAGAGTCAAAAGTAATCTAAAGTTCATGTAGAGAGACATTGATGCTCGCTTTAAACCACAAAGGACACGAGAGTCTAGAGCTGGTCACGGGCTGGTTTGGTCTCAATACTGATTTCAGAACTGTTGGTCCTGGTCCATTTCACCTCCTACATGCAACCAGTTTCGGAGGATGTCAGCACCCGACATGATCCCAAAACTGGTGAGTACCAGACTGGTTCCCGGTTCGATATAATTTTTTAAATTATTTAAAAAAATTGTAATTGTAACGATTTATTTAAATAGAAAATTAGTGTGAAATCGTACAACTTTTTACTAACTCTGTCAGTTCAAAAAAATGCGATGAGATAAAGAACCATTAAAAATCCTCAAAAAAGCTTATGAAATGATCACCTAAAAAACTAAATACATGAAACGATTGCATCTCACGAATAGGATTGTTGCCCTCGGGAGTGCACAAAATAATAATAAGTGTATTATAAAATTTATATAATATGTGTGCAGTATTTGTGAATATTTCTTCAGTGAGAATGTAATGTATTTATAGGTAATATATAAGTTTGAAAATAGATAGAGAAATTGCTACTCATCGCCTAAACCACTAGAGGACTTTAGCCTCTGTTTCTAATTAACACATAAACAACATAAAAGAATTGAGCTTTTTGTCAAAAAAAAAAAGATCCACTTCTAAGTACATGAAAAGTGTGAGAAAATCCACATTTCATGTGAAGAGATTAAGATCACAGAAGCACAATTTTTTGATTTCATTTCACATATTTAAAAAGAAAACAAAAATAAAAATATAAGAATTATTTATTTCGAATTTCTGCGTGTGTGAGGCCGACTAATCTTACACTATACATTCGCAAAACCAACTTCACATTACTCAAATTAAATTTTTTACCGTGATCTAATTGCAAAAATGACGTTTCTTTCCTCTAACCTTTTAAACATACCCTACTCCCCTAGTTCCCCTACTCCATCTCTCAGTAGCAGGGTTTAGTGGGGAAAAGTTAAAAATGTAGAAATGATCAATTATAGTGAGATGCGAGAGTATGGACAAGAAAAAGGGTGCATTTTGCATTTCATTTGGACTATTTGTAATAGCGGGCTTGACGAGAGTTTGACGGTCTTGATGGGGTGCAACGAGGCATCCGAAAGCGAGTAGGTGTGAGTAGAGAAATATGTATTATGTGGTTGAATGGGTGATGTGACAAAATAGTGACGAAGTAAGGATGTAGATTATTTCAATGAGTTGAAATTAAAAAAGAAAAAAGAAAAAGAAAAGAAAAAACTGATATAGCTTAGCTCAATCACCACGGGTGCCCATCACCCAATTCACAAATTTAATCTTTTTCCCTTAATGACATGCAGGGGCATTGTCATGGTTGAAGGTTTGAGGGTTCGTCAAGTTAGACTTTTCATGGTTGCAAGTGGAACATCTATTTAGTAGGTGGACTTTGGTTCTTATTCTTCATGTTTTGGCTATCTTATTGAAGATTCTTCATGTTTACTTTCATTTTTTTAAGTATGATTTTACTTATTTTGTTCACAAGGCTATGAGCTCAGCTGCTCATGCTTTAGCTAGAATTGTTTACTCTGTATATTTTTTGATCCATGTATGAAGTCACTCCTCCTATTACATAGGGTCTCTCTGCAAATATCTGGTGCATGCTTCACTCTTTACCACCAATCTGTGATTAAAGTTCAATTTATGTCTTTTCAGTGACCGTCTGACCGAGTTTGAAAAGGCCATCGGGGATGTGGCTCATCCTTTTTTTTCCTCTTTACATTGTGGACTTAATTGGCTCGTTGGTGAAAGTTTTCTTTTTCCAAAAAAATAAATAAAATAAATAATATAAGCTAGATGTTGAATTTATTGTCAAATAGGGCTAAAGTAGAAATTCATTTATGGAGGGTGATCCAATATCTATCAGGTGTCACACTTTGGGGCTTTGGGCGGAGATCTCCTGAAAAGCGAAGCATAGCAAAAAAACGAAAGCGCGAGGAAAAATCAAACTCTGACCCACCACGACTTCTTCTTCATGACCAGTCAACATTCCTCCTCCGGCCAGCCGGCCCCACCCACGCCCGTCTTTCTCTCTTTTCTCGCCTTTCTCCCACTCGCCTCCTCTCCTCTTCACCAAACTGCAGGCCGAGAACAAGGCCGGCGATCCGAAAATGGCGAAGAACGGCTCCGTTTCCAGAGGAGGAGCTCCCAAGGTCGATGGAAGCAACGCGTCGGTGACGCTGAACGTCTCTCCTAACTCGTCTTCTTCGTCGCCATCCTGTAAAAGCAAGACCTCGACTCCCCCTCCCGTTTCCGGTCTCCGGCGCAGCACCGCCGCCTCAGTTTCCCCTTCTCGAAAGGACGATGCCGCAAGTAAGTAGCTCCGAGTCGATTTCTAAATACGGAGTACTTTTTGTTTGTTTGTTTGTTTCTAAATTTCAGTTGAATTGCGACAATGTGTTGTTGGAGTCATTTTGAACAAATTAAAACTTATCGCGTGATGTTCATTGGATGTTTCCGTTGACAGTTTCAGGACGTGTTAGAGTTGCAGTGAGATTACGTCCTCGAAATGCGGAGGAGATGGAGGCCGATGCAGATTTTTCCGATTGTGTTGAATTGCAGCCAGAGGTATACCAGTTCTACTTAACTTTTTTGTTGTTGTTGATATAGCACATTTGAGCTGTTTTTAATCTGTTTTGCTTTTAATATGTGGTTTGGTCTCTCTCTCAGCTTAAACGGTTGAAACTTAGGAGAAACAACTGGGACACAGATACCTATGAATTTGATGAAGTGCTTACAGAGTTTGCTTCCCAAAAGCGCGTTTACGAAGCTGTAGCTAAGCCTGTTGTTGAGGTGCCATGCTTCTTTGTTTAACATTACATTTTGTATAATTTATTGTATACTCTGTCTACATTGCTAGAAAGCTTAAGTTACATGTGTTATAGATAGTTCATTGACCTTTCGTTCTGTTTTTTTTCATGTGCTTGTTTTTTGCTCCAAGAAGCAGCACATGTCAATGATGACATTGAACCACAGAAGTAAGCCAATGTTGACCTTATTTATTTTACCTAGGCCCTAATACACTTCATGTGAATACTTTTAGGGAACATGGCATCCGTAAAGTCAACTTTGGCTTACTCTATTTTATACAGTGATGTGGGAATCAAATGTGAAGTGTTTTAAGGAACATGGCACGCTCTTGAGATATGGTTGGATGTAGGATTTTGGAGGGTTAGCTTATATCTTGATAACTGGATGTCACATCTCTATGTCTCTGCATCAATTTATAGTGACATTTAGTATTTGGTAATTAGTATTTGACACTAAAGTTTCATGACATTGAGCCAACATTCACTAACATAGTTAGGATTAAGGGGCTGCTATCAATGATGATGGGAACACATTTTTAGAAATTTTATCTAACACCTGCTGTACTCAGTACAGCATAGGCTTGGACTTAGAATCAAGCCTGCTGAAGTGGTTGAGAGAATGGTTTATGTCTTATTCACTAAACAAAAACCTTAATTAATCAAACTGTCACTAAAGACTAAGGCTTCATGTGGATTCAGACATGGGCTGATTACAGCTTTCTAAAGTCTAAAGATCATGATCTAACTGTTTGGATATGCCTGGATTAGGAAATTTAGACTGCCATAAACACACTGCAGCAAATTTTATTTTATAAAATGTTTATACTGCCAAACACATTTTAAAAAAAGGTTTAACTGGTCCAGATGCTACAGATTCAAACTCACTGCTACCACTGCAAACTCACTGCCACCACTCCAAACTCACCATCCTCACTGCTCTCCAAAATGAAACATTAAAGACTAATCAGGCGGTGTTAAGCACTCATAATATTTGCTAATGTGAAGCTTCTGCATATGTATTTTCAATTTTTTTTCCCTCCTGCATGCCATATATAGTAATTTTATGTGTTCCCATTCCTTTACTAACCTTCAATATTGCTATTTTAGCTACACATATAAATTTTCCACTATTTCATTGTTAGGAAATTTGTTATATGTATTATTGTCACGTTTGGCAGAGTGTCTTGGAGGGTTATAACGGAACAATCATGGCATATGGGCAAACTGGGACTGGAAAAACATACACTGTTGGAAGGCTAGGTGAAGAAGATGCATCTGATCGCGGGATCATGGTGCGGGCAATGGAAGATATTCTTGCTGAAATATCCCTGCAGAATGACTCAGTATCTGTATCTTACTTGCAGGTTGTTGTCTCTCGCCATGGAAGACATCTGGAGTTATTTAATTTTTGAATTATTGCTTTTGATATTCTATGCTGTGTAATATAATCTAGTTTATAACTTATGCAATGAAGCTCTATATGGAGGCTATACAAGATCTACTTGATCCAACGAACTACAATATATCCATAGTTGAAGATCCTAAAACTGGAGATGTTTCAGTTCCTGGGGCTACTACCGTGGAAATCAGAGACCAAAAAAATTTTGTGCAACTACTTCAACTAGGTGAAGCTCATAGATATGCTGCTAATACTAAATTGAACACAGAATCTTCACGCAGTCATGCTATACTGATGGTAAATGAAGTTAATATATAAACTAATATAGACACTTTTTCATTGCTTGAGATAGTCATTTGCACCTGCATATTTAGCATCCAGAAATTTAGTAAGGGAATATTTAATTCCTGGATGCTAGGGAATGAAAAAATTGCTATGAATATTATATTCTTGTGTTTTTAGTTTTACCCATGAAAATACAAAGGGAAATGTCATATGTTTGGTGTTATAAATTTTAATTGTTTTTTACCAGTGTTTAGATTTCTCAGTCTTTATATGGTAGGAGTAGAAAAATGAAATGAGCATAAGCAATTTTTTGAATATAGAGTTTGAACAGTTCTTGTTTCCCTCACATTTTATTTCCTCCCAAATTTCTCTAGAACTTTCATCACTGTTTTTTTCCATAGCATTTCCCAAGTTCCAAATAGACCTCACACGTATTTTGTGCATGTTTCAGGTGCATGTTAAAAGGCAAGTCAAGGGCAACAGTTCTGCTATTTGTAATGAAAATGGCACATCTCAATTGACTAAAACCTTAGAGGCACCAACTGTTCGCGGAAGCAAGCTAATTGTTGTTGATCTTGCTGGTTCTGAGCGTATTGACAAGTCAGATAAAGGTAGCACTTTTGGAGAATCCCAGTTCTACGAATGATGTGTGTTTTTATTCATCTACTACTTCCTTCTAGGATATAGATATCCTTCCAATGCATGCTTAGGATCTTATATGCTTTGTAACAGGAAGTGACACACACATATTAGAGGAAGCAAAGTCAATCAATCTGTCATTAACTGCGCTTGGAAAATGCATCAATGCATTGGCAGAGAACAACAGTCATGTTCCAGTACGTGATTCAAAACTCACTAGACTGCTACGGGATTCATTTGGAGGTATGTATTTGCTAATTGATAGAATTAAGCATTGGGTAGGGATAACTGGATTGGGCAATAAGACACTTGGGTTAAACCGTATTAAAAGATTGAATCCAATCGATTAGTTAGTTCAACTCAAGAGCTTATATACCGATTATTTTCCTCACACTTTTCCGATGTGGGATACTCTTAACACTCCCCCTCAAGTGGACGACCGGGCCATTTTGAATCTAACCGGTTGACCACTTGCAAATAGACTCCCATCCCCTTGATTTTTTTTTTGAGCGCCAACACCTAAAGGACCACGAGCCGCTGGGTATGGACTTCCAGACGTGCAATCGGGTTAAACGGGCCACAGGCCGTTGGATACATACTCCATACGGACAACTGGGCTAAAGACTAACGTGCCGCTAGGAATGAACGTCTAGACGGACACCATGACAAATGATAGAATTTAGCATTGGGTAGGGATAACTGGATTGGGCAATAAGACACTTGGGTTAAACCGTATTAAAAGATTGAATCCAATCGATTAGTTAGTTCAACTCAAGAGCTTATATACCGATTATTTTCCTCACACTTTTCCGATGTGGGATACTCTTAACA
>OOIL02006793.1:932526-978724 GCA_900332095.2 Cuscuta campestris | reverse complement strand
ATACATACTCCATACGGACAACTGGGCTAAAGACTAACGTGCCGCTAGGAATGAACGTCTAGACGGACACCATGACAAATGATAGAATTTAGCATTGGGTAGGGATAACTGGATTGGGCAATAAGACACTTGGGTTAAACCGTATTAAAAGATTGAATCCAATCGATTAGTTAGTTCAACTCAAGAGCTTATATACCGATTATTTTCCTCACACTTTTCCGATGTGGGATACTCTTAACACTAATAAAGAACGCACGGGGTTTTCACACCATAATTGTTTGAGAAGTCTATTTCACACTGATATTTGCATGAAAATAATAGGACTCCATCCGTTTCGAAATATGGTTCTATAATTGACTGGATACGATTATTATTTAAGGTGAAAGTGTATGGTTTAGGTTTGTACAGAGGAGAGAAATCATGTGAACCACCCAATTCCTTCGTTAAAAGGAAAGATGAGCCCTTTTTTAACCAAACTAAAAAAGATATGTGGAATCTTTTTTTGGAGAGTGGAAGTATTATTTTGCCACTTTTATGGCCATGATGTATTTCCCAGTTTAATTTGTTAAAAAATTAAAAAAATGCTTGGACATGCCACAATCAATAATGCTTGTTTGGGATATTACTTATACTCCAACAGCAACAAACCCAGTAAAATATTAAGTCTGCTAGGGTTTTACACTTTTACCCCTGTTAAAAAACAGATTTTCTGTTAGACCCTTGATGCATTGATGCATTTAATGCCCAACACTTCATAGAGAGAAATGAAAGGGAAGTTGAATGTGCCATTTTGATTCGGTCCAGCTAAAACATTGTCAAGTATGGCCTTTTAAGCATCATTGGCGATGGCCGTATTGGGAGAACTCATGGTATATGTATTTTTATCATGAGTTATGGGATTTTACTGGGTTGGTTGTTGTTGTTGTTGTTGGTGTTTGCTTTATCATTTTAGCACTTGAATGCTTTTTTGAATAAGTGCCAATTTGATGCTTCCTTAAATAAGCATTAAAAGGGCTTTTTCACTGCTGAAAGCACTTTTTCCATTTTCCTTCCAAACATGTCTTTATAAGTAAGATTATTTTTCTTCATCTAAAATGACACTTATCACTTGAAAGGATTGTAAACCATGGTAGGTACTGCACGAACTTCATTAGTAATTACCATTGGCCCGTCTCCTCACCACCGGGCAGAGACAGCAAGCACCATATATTTTGGACAAAGGGTAAACTCTAATTATATTTCTTCAATTCTTTTTAGTGTGAGATTGCATGTTATATATAAACATAACATCTTTGTGGGCTTAGATATCTTTATTTTTGTGATGTCAATGGAGAGTAACAAAGATCTTTAATCAGGGGGGATATTAATCTTTATGGACATGTGCAGGCTATGAAGGTGGAGAATATGTTGAAAATCAAAGAAGAGTTTGACTACAAAAGTTTGTCCAGAAGGCTTGAGTTCCAACTGGAGACTCTTATTGCAGAACATGAGAGGCAGCGAAAATCATTCCAGGATGAAATAGAGAGGATTGCTCAAGAAGCTCAGAACCGAATTACTGAAGCTGAAAGAAATTGTGCTGAGTTATTGGAGGTAATGAAAAGGTTCCTGTGCGTGACATGTGAACAGTATATCAGAATATGATGAAAGAATTAATAGTAAAAAAGCACAATATTGATTATTGAATAAGGTGGAATATAATTTGGGAAACTGAACTGTGGACTGCAAAGTTTATTTACAAACTCACAATCATAATAAGTATGCTATGAGAGAAAAGCTCCAAGAGTAGTATATTGTGATTAGTAATTAAAATGCTGAATTTCTGTTTAAGAGGCTCACATAGTCTGTTAAAGCAATATTAAAGCTCCAGCAAAAAAGACTCACAATACCAGAAGAAATATATAAGATTATAAGGTGTGTTCATTGTCAGTTTTTGGGAAACTTTCCAGTTTTCAGTAAAATAGAGAAATTAAAAAAAAGAATTCAAGGACTTTTTTTGTTGAAGTAAATTTTGTTATTCAACCTGAAAATGGATAACCTTTTTCTAAGAATAACAGAAAACATGCAAGCATTGCAGCAGTGCCTGGTAGGACTCACCCTTATTGTCCAACTTAGAT
Organism: Cuscuta campestris; assembly: GCA_900332095.2. Lineage (NCBI taxonomy): Eukaryota > Viridiplantae > Streptophyta > Magnoliopsida > Solanales > Convolvulaceae > Cuscuta > Cuscuta campestris. Next base: position 976,610 of record OOIL02006793.1, on the reverse strand, counting down.
GCATGGATGACTTTTTATTCTAAAGTTCCGATAGCTCACGCTCTCTCATTTTGAGAATGGAAGCGTAAAACAGGGAGTGAAAATGGAGTTGGACCTTAGTTTGTTTTCCATACGTATAAGATCTTCTGTTTTCTAACAAGATCTGAACTGTGCTTTTCATTTTCATTTTTTTGGGTGAGCTTCTGTCATATACAGAATGAGAGAATGGAGTATCAAAAGGAGTATGCTGATGCAATAAAGAAGCTAGAGGAGCAGTGGGCAGTAAATCAAAGAGAGCATGAAAAGGTTAGCCAGAATGATGAAAGCTGCAACAAATATTTGGGGAGAGAGGTAACATCCTCTGAAGGGCTTTAATGTATTTGATTTTCTTGCTAATATCACTTCACCAATAATGGCAATAAGATTTACTGCCAGTTCATTGTGTTTAGCCTGCGGTTTTTTCTGCTTCTGAGGATGCTGCCGAGATTACAAAGTTGTTTCAACATGAAACTTCCTTGCATAAAGCTGCAGAAGACAACATTAATGGTCTTAAAAATCAAATAGCACAATGTAAAATCTCAGAGGCATGGTTTTTTCCAACCATGATTGAAGTTTTTTTAGCTCCTTTTTCAACTTGTGCATTTTCTGTGGGTACGGATTTTTAATTAGGAAAATTTCCTGCTTACCAGGCAGCTGGAAGTTCTGAGATCTTAAAGCTTCGCAAAATGCTGGAAGATGAGGCACAACAAAAAGCCAGACTCGAGGAAGAAATATCAATATTAAAAAGTCGTCTTTTGCAATTAAGTTCTGAAGCTGATAAGGTATATATTTTTATCCTTATAATATAAAAAAGAAAGATATTTGAAAATGTTTTTGAAGGGAATTAACACATCAAAATTTCTGCATGATTTGATGGTGTAAATATTAGAGCTAAGGGAGCAGTTATGTTATACATTTATATATTACATATTTGAATGTGATTAAAATAACCTCGTGCGAGTAGACAACTAGAGACCTTGATAGAGGGGCTACAGAATTACCTAGCGGTCAGAGTTCTCCACATCGTCCATTCATACACGAACAACTACAAGGTTCTGGAGATGAAGAGAAAGCTTCAATAGAAAAACTCTTTGATCAAGGTGGTGAAACTATTCAAGTAATTGTTGAGAATCATATATATTCTGGCCATGTCTATTCTATCTTAATAACTAGCCTCTTAACAGTTGGACTGCAGAAGATATTGTCACTACTTGAAGCAGAAGATACTGATGTCCGTATCCACGCTGTAAAGGTGGTGGCAAATCTAGCCGCGGAAGGTAATAAACTGCTACATGCAATGTGCTTTCTTCTTAAAGGCTTGTTTTGTTAAGGGAATTTGGAGGGAAGGGGAGAATGGATTTATGTTATACTATTTCTCCCCACTTTAGTTTTAGACTTGAAAAGAACTAGATGTTTGTTTATATTATGTATTTCTATATAATTTTGGATAGTGCTAAAATGACCCCCCCCAACCTTTCTTTTGTTCTAACCGACATGGATTCACAGACATGTGAATGTCCATGTCTGTAAGAGAGAAAAAGGTCAGGGTAACCCTGGATGTCACCCAATCAAAGTCCTATAATTTTTCATCTTCACTTTCTTTTCAACCACCTCATGCAACCGGTGCAGCTTACTGTGGCAGTCTACTAATCTACACTGCTAGCCGTTCTCAAAGGTCCCTCGGATTATCGAGACATACAAGTGAGCTTTACTTCCACACCTCTATTTGTCATGCCGTTACAACACAGAACATGTGATATCCTAAGTGCTTAAGGTAAATAATAGGATCTACTTTAATTAATTTAGAAAACTCACAATGATAATGAAATTATAATAAAGTTCAACTAAAACTACTCGAAGGTTTTAAGAGGCACACTCCATGTAAATAAACCTCAATGTATTACAAATCAGGGAAATAAGAATATGCGTTGGCTAAACACACAAAAAAATGTGTTGGCTAAACACAAACTCAATTACAAATTAAATGAAATTTATCAAGAATATAAAGATCCTAATAAATCCTATCAAACCATTTGGTTGATCTTCAAGATACGTGTCTCCAAAGTTTTTAGTCTTAACAATGCTATCTCTTCAAAAGAAACTTTATCTGCTCAATCTTGTTTCCTAATTACTATGTAATGGAAATGGTAATTACCACACGATTACATCATAAAATATTTTATGAAAATTATCTCATGGCCTATTCCACCAAACATGATCTCGAAAATGCCCAAAATATTAAGCACTGGTTATCCTTGCTCGTGGCTGACATTCTTTTTTTCCTCCATGTTTATCATACAAATGAGCCTTGGATCATCAAAGTCTTGATCCGCAACCTTCATACCTTCAACAATACAAATTACTGTATTACTGATCGGCTTCACTCATGCTCTCCTAATCGGTCCTTTGAGGGGTTATGTTCAGGTGTAGAGATGAGATGTCTGTGTTCCTAATTGCTATCACTATATAAGTGTAAGAATAAATTAATAAAATGAATATCGTCCTCCGCGTAACAACTGTCATCATTAAGGACTAAAATCTTTTGTTCATAAATCATTTCATCATTTATTTTTGAGTTGGTTTCAGAAACACGGGGCTCGTTTACTAACTTGAATGTTTTTCTGTTTTCTGAAATTATAAAACAAAAACTGAAAACATGTCTATTTGTTTGAGTCCCAATTTTGAAAACTGAAAAGTTATTTACTTCACCACTTCAAATATACTTTGTAGAAAGCAAAATAACGTTCTTGTATTTTTTTTCCAGTTTTTCTGAAAATTAGAAAATAGAATACCTTTTAATTTTGTAATAGAAAACAACTTTCAAAAGTTAACCAATCATTGGTGACTAATACAACTACTCACGTAGTCTTCAATTCCTACGGTATCACATACCACAATGATTGACCTCATGCCGCCACACCATTGTCATTAGTCTGTGACAGCTCACTCCCACCCCTGCGACCCTGCCAACATTTGCACAATACTTTCGTCGTTACTAGCGTTCATGACCATCAATATCATTAGCAAACACCCCCACCACGACCAACAACTACTGCCATCATCACAGTAACAGCAACCTCTTTTACCATCACCGACCACCACCATAACTAATGACCACTGCCACTGCCAGTGACCACCAGCACCAATATCAGTGATCAACCTACTCCACCATCGGCGACTAGCACCGCCATAGTTGATCATCACAACCACCACTTGTGCGATATTTGAAATTTGAGTAGGTAAACATGTTTTCCATATTTTAAAGTAGACAACAGATTATAGACTATTTCAGGTGGACTATTTCGTGTACAGTGTTTATCACAATTTTTTTTGAATGCGTATTTATCACCGTATAATATACATGTTTTCATAAATTATATGGAGTAGTAAATGTTTTATAGACAGATTCAAGATTTGAAATATATTTTCAGAGGGAATGAAAACAAGAAACTTATCTCGTTTCCAACAATTTTCAGAAACTGGAAACAAGAACATTACCAAATGACATCATAGCTATTCATCATTGCTGTTCCTGTGTTTCACTCAATATTTTTCTGTCATATTTTCAGAGGCAAACCAGGAAAAAATTGTTAAAGCAGGTGGACTTAAATCCTTGTTGACAATTCTTAGAGTCTCAAATGAAGAGACTATTCAAAGGGTTGCAGCTGGAGCAATTGCAAACCTTGCCATGAATGGTGAGATTCACATTCACATTTCAACATAATGAAACTTGGAAAGTTCAAGCATTCATCAAGCTGATCTTAGGTTCGTTCAAGGCCAGAATTCACCTTCTATTTGACTTTCTACCTTGTTGTGAACAGAGACCAACCGGGAGCTTATAATGTCTCAAGGAGGCATAAAATTGTTGTCAATGACAGCTATGAATGCTGAAGATCCTCAAACTCTTCGCATGATTGCAGGAGCTATTGCAAATCTTTGTAGCAGCGGTATTTTTTCTAAATTTACCTTTTTTCTTCTTGGGACCTATGCTTATTTACAATAAACACAGTAATATTCTTCTAAAATCCCAGAGTTCCTTAAGGCTACGTTTGAAACGTGGAAATGGCGCATAAGGATATGTTTGGTTTTACAGTTTAACCTAACTAGCCTAAGAAAATACTCCGTACAAAGAAAAATGAAATTTTGTAATTTTTTTTTAAGATTATGTACATTTATTTTCCTTTTTGAAAAAAAGAAAAAGAAAACTTTCCTTTTTGAATTCCCATCTGTCTTTCCTGTTTTCTCTCCCTAACCTTTTCCGTATTTGAAGTAGATCCCAAGGAAGTGTTTTTTTAGCATAGACTTTTGATGGTGACCCCCACTCTCTCCTTACATCTACCCCATAAAATGATTACACTTTTGCAGATAAATTACAAACAAAGCTTAGTGTTGAAGGAGGTATCAAAGCACTCTTAGGAATGGTCGGGTGCAGGCATGGTGATGTTCTAGCTCAAGTTGCTCGTGCAGTTGCTAACTTTGCTAAATGTGAATCCGGAGCTCTCACACAAGGTACACATGGCAATATGACAATATGGCATATAACTTTTATAGTTTGAATCCCCACAAAAAACAAAAGGACCAAAGTCACCCGTATCAGTACCTAAAAGTCATTTTTCTAGTGCTCCATCAGTCAAACTTTTTTTTTTGTTTTGATTTGGCATATTAAGAAAAGTGAAAGTGTGTGATTTCAATTTAAATAAGAAATGATATCATCCAACATTTATTTCGTTAAAAGAAAGCATGAGCATATATTTTTGAGGGACAAAAAAACATGAATATTTTTTTGGCACGTATTGGATACGAAAAAGGAAAAATTGACAAGAATACTCCCAGAAATTACAAATTTTACATAAATACTCCGAAATTTGTTTATTTACAACATTACTCCCACATTTCTCTTTTATTTACATCATTACTCCCAAATTTGGTAGTGATCATTAGTGGTACTTGGATGTGTCTTTTTTGAGTTAAGTGAACAGTTAAAATGCAGACATGTATTTTTTTCACTCCTATATACCAAATTCAGCTCAATCTGTTTTCTCAATCATCTTTCTCACGTCTTAGTAAGCCTAATCATTGCCCTTATTTTCCATCACTTTTTAAAAAATCCAAATTTCAAACTTCTTAAATCTTTTTAATGTTTAAAATCAAGTCTGTTCATATTAATTTAATTTGAATTCAATAAAAAAAAAGATTAAGAACCCCGTATAAAAAGACGCACCCGAGGAACACTGATGATGAAGCAATCGCGGAGTAACAACGTAAACAATAGACAAATGTGGGAGTAACTGTGTAAATAAACAAATTTGGGAGTATTTATGTAAAACTTGTAATTTCTCGGAGTGTTCTTGTGAATTTTGCCTACGAAAAAAGGAAATTTCTAGCGCGGAGTGTGTAGTAAAGTTGGTTAGTGATTACCAATGTTCTAAAAGGCTAGGCGTAGTAAGATATTTTTAGAGCAAAGGTGGCTTTGTCTATGACTTGTGGTTAGATTAAGGGAACCAGATGACTACTGATTGGTTGTTTAGAGGCATTGATAGTTGATGGATGACCATTTAGATGCATTGTCACAGGGATAAAGACCGGTAGGTCTCTTCTGATTGATGATGGAGCATTGCCGTGGATAATACAGAACGCAAACAATGAAGCATCACCGGTTAGGCGCCATATAGAGTTAGCACTCTGCCACTTAGCAAAACACGGTATGCTCTTTATATTTTGTTATCTTCTTATCTTCATTTGCATAAAAATCATCCGCTACACGTCTACACCATAATCCCATGAGTAGTGTTTGAATGTCTTGTTGTTACTCCGTACTTATATCACATCGAAACAACATGATTTTCAAAGGACTGGGCAAATGAAGAATAGTCAAATGGTACTATTCATATACCCTCCTGCTCTAAGAAGGATATTACTTAGTAATGTTTCAAGTATTTTACAGAAATGCTACTAAAACAGATTAATTAAGACTTAAGAGCTATGCTAGATGTACCACCACATTGCTAACACCAATTTTATACCACTCTCATTTTTGCACATCACCAACGAGATTTGGTTATTAGTTTGTTAAGGTTTTAAAAAATTAGAAAAACATACTCCGTTAGCCCCACGTTTTTCTTCTCATTTTCCATTTATGGTTGTCCCAAAATTTCTTTTTTGATTTCTCTCGAGGAAAGTTTCATGGTTGGTATCATTTCTCTCATTTCTAAATATGTCCCAACCATGTAATTTTATTTTCTTCAATGAGCTTTCCGAGTGAAAAAATTATGACTTTTGTAATGGATTAATCTTTAAATGTTGTCTTCAAATGCATAATGACAACTTTGTGAGCAAGAAAGATGAAAAAGTGACGTCCTTGTTTTGGAAGCATGTGATCGAAAGACACATACTCCGTATTTGATATTTCTGTCCTTACTTTAAAGTGAAGTCTTTGGCTGCTACTCCGTATAATAATAAAAATTATTACATGTCCTTTAAGTTTGGAGTTGATAAAACTTACAGAGGTGAATGCAAAGGATTTGATAAACGGAGGTGGATTTCGGGAACTACTACACATCTCACGAAATTGCCCGCGAGAGGATATCAAGGCCCTCGCACTCCAGACGTTAAATTCAAGCAAAACCTTCAGGGCGGAAATGAGGCGGATGCGGGTTGAGCATTGTTGATCAAAGACGTGACCGACTATTTGAGCTAGACAGGTTTAGATTCCCTGTATATAATCCCAATTTACTTGCCTGCAATTTGATCACTATAAGTTGCAGAAATCTATTGATTTTAAAAAAAATTCATGTTAGAATTATTGGTTACAGGGAGAAATTAATTAGTATAGGCTAGGATTATTGCTTTGGCATATGCTGTGAGATCCCATATTGCATTACTAGTTATCCCTCAGGGAGGAAATTCAATGAGGCCTGTATTATTGCGCATTTTGCATTGGTAGACATCCATCCATTTATACACCAGAGTCTCTAATGTTACGCCACTTCTAGTGGTGTAACATCGTGACACCAGTGCTTTTGGAGCACCTACAGTGTCCTGTTCGTAAAATTATGATTCCTATTAATCTAATCCCTTGCTCAGAGCAATTTCACCTCATCCCACCCCAGCCCCCCTCAATATCCGATTTACGAACGGAACACCGTAGGTGCTCCAAAGCTACTGTTGTCACGAACCAGTGTCATTTTTGTTGATGTGACTTCACAATTTCCCTACATACAATCTATGAGATATACCATGATGAGAATGAGGGTCTTGTTGGTGAATAAAAAAGCCACTAAATCTTGGTAGGCACTCCATATAGAATGGGCCAATTGACGTCCCTTTCACATATATAGACCCTACCACCCTATCCAAAAATTAATTTGTGTACATCCATCTATCCATCCATAACGTTATGGACTAGATTGCATGCATATATATATCCGCCACCTCCCTACCAAACATGGAATAAGGGATACCTTAATCACTCCAAATCAAAACTCCCAACCAAAAATGATGGATATGTATATTCCATAAATGGGAAGCATGCATTTGGTGTGCCCAATCATTCCAATTTGCAACCCTAAAATGGACATTAGGACATGACCCATGTCCTACTATCAATAATGGAGTACAAAGTAACTAAAGTCCCATCACATCACCTATATACCCTTGTTGTATTCCCTTAGATTTTTGGGAAAAAAAAGATCTAAACGCGAGAAGATCGATCGAGACTAATTAGTATGGAATATCAAATTAGAAAAGATGAAGATTGATGTAGTTTTTGAGAGGTGTGTCATTCGATTATTCGATTGAGACTACATCGGTTTGTGAGACTAGTGTAGAGAGGAGTCCTTTTTTGTCTTGAGTTTTAGGTGAATGACTAGGACATATTTTACTACTCTTAAATGCGAATTCATGTACATATATACACATCAATTCTATTTTACAAATTAAATACTCAGCAATAAAGAATTGTGCCAAACACTTTCATTTGCACAGAGAGAGAGAGAGAGAAAGAGGATAAGTATAGTATACTATAGTAGTGGCTAGACGTGACATACATGGGATGTTTCATAAAAAGCGAACAGTACAAATGTGGGAATGAAGTGAAGGTGTCTGAATTCATGTTGTTGACTGTAATAAGGATGATGATGATGATGATGATGATGAAGCTAAGGCTTTGCTTTCGTTCAAAGAATCTTAGTTCCATTCTACACACTATTTATTCAATTCACAAAAATTATTTGTGTTCTTTTTCAACTTTAAAAACAAACTCCAACATTTTGCTAATTGCTATATATAGAGTATATTGACAGATTTCAATTCACTGGACCACAGTAATGGACGGTAAATATATGAGGAATATAACTGAGATTGGTCATCACGAAACGTCAAAGAGATGAAACTAAATAAAATTCTTTCTGTATTCAAAATTTTAGCCCTTCCGAACTTTCCCCCCAGTTTGAGTGGTAGCAAGCATGCTCCCCGAGATTTATGGGGAAGTTCACCCAGGTTCGAGCCCCTGCGGAGTCGGAAGCATTGACTCTTTTTGCGTCATTAGATTAAAAATAGTATGAATAGATATTATCTTATAATAGAGTCAATAACATTCAAAAAAAATTGAGCTCTTCCTTAGGGATGGAGGAATATTCATTGAGTCAAATAGACAATCACGTTCAATTTTCTTAAAATAGACAAGTGGATTGTGGACATTAATTGTGGGAGTGTCTCTGTCTTCATTCTAACCCTAGCATCTACCTTAGTGCTTATTCAACTGCGTCTAGACTTGAGCTTTAGGTTGAGTTAGACCGTCCCATATCACGCGGGCCCCTCATCTTGACTGGCCATATGAGCCTCAGTGGTTTGGGCATAATATTTATGGGGGCTAACTCGTTTCTACATATGAATAGGTTCCGATATACCATCACAAACAAATATTTTTTGAGTTTTCTTCAATCACTAGTTTGAGTTTTCCATGAAATAGAATATTAGCTATCTTCAAAGTTCAAACTTGTTATCAAACCAATAGCAAATCAAACGAGGGGTCACAAATTCAAATTTCTGCCGGATATTGATTTTATGCGTTTTAATATAATAACAAATTATGAACAAATAGTATATTTTGATTAAGTTAATAATACTCAATTTAAAAAAAACCGCAAGTACCATTTTTTTAATTTTGTTTAATTTATTTAAATTCAAACTATATAAATTTGATTTAAATTTAGCTAATAAACTAAGTAAACGTCACACGACCCACACACACAAAAAAAGTTGTCGGGGGTTCAAATGAAATGTAACGATAAATGAAGTTATTATAGTTGAGGGGGCTGTCGGCCGTTATAATCCTACTCTGTATATAATTAAGGTTTTTGGTTTCACATTCTTATTTTCCTAGCTATATACTAAAACTGTGTTTGTTTTAAAGAATTTGAGAGAGAAAAGAAAATAAATTGATAAGGGGAAAAGGAAATAAAAATGAAGAAAAAAAAGATAAGCAAAAACAGGGCCGGTCCTGAAGATTCTGTGACCCTGGAAGAGATGAAAAAACGGGTCGTTGCTCTAACAAGTTAAAATATACTTCATCTCATAAAATTTTTCAAAGACAAAAAAAGATACCCTAAAAATGCATGATTTTGATATTATTTTCTAATTTTTTTATTTATTTCATAATAATATACTCCCTTCGTCTCTAAATAAACTTCCCTTTTTGACTTTTTGAGGATTTAAGAGAGGGATATTTTTGTGTTGACTTTCTAAAAATACTCTTGATGTGATGTGTAAAAGTAAGATGTGATATGTAGATTATGAGTAAAAAGGTATGATGTGATAGGTAGGGTATGAAAAAGTAAGAGGTAAAAGGGGTTTTTTAAGGGAAAAGAGAAGTTTATTTGGAGACAAAGAAAAAACGAAAGAAGAAGTTTATTTAGGGACGGAGGAAGTAGAATATAATATGCAAGATAGATGAGTCATAGTTAAAAAATAATATTAAAATTGCCCATTTTGAGGGTGTGTTTTTTTCATTTTTGATAAGTCTTATGGGACAGTGGAAGTATACACTATTTTTATTAAAACAATAATTTTTATTATTATAATACTCATAACAATATTATAATATTATAATTAAATATCGTAATATTTATCTTAAAAATTTAAGTTTCTCATTTCTAATATGAAAAATACAATACATGTTTAAAATTTTAAAATTGTTGGTCCCCAAAAAATAAATCTGAGCAGTAGGGCACCTTGGTCCACTCTTGGACCTGAGCCAAAATAAGCTAAAATTAGGGAAAACTAAATTCCTTCAATTTTGGTAGGAAAAAAGAAAAAAAGTTTTTTTCTTATCAGTTTCATCTTAATTTCTTGAACCGTATACTGACACATAATACTTGATATTAATTTTTTATTTTGAAATTTATACATCCATCTCCCCCCCCCCCCTCTTTGTGACTTTATTCTCTTTTAAGGGATTATTATACCTTTTTTCATACATTGAAAGTAAATATATATCCCGTACGGAGTATAAATTATAATGATAAATTAATTAAAGAGAACTAAAAAAGTGTACAAGTATTATATTTAATTACCATTTACATTAAATATAAATAAATTATAGTCGAAACAAAACAGTTTGATTCATTTTGGAATTTATTCGTTTTAGGATTTCTTAATAAAAATCATATTCCCTCAGTCCCAAAAAGATTGACACACTTCACTATTCAAAAATTACGGAAAGTTTTGTTTAATTTCGCATTTGATAAAGTAAAATATTTTTACCGCTTTTTGTCTTGCAGAACTTTAGACGTAATTTTTAATATGTAAGTTTTATTTTTTTAATTCTATATCAAACTTTAAATAAATGATTTGAAAACTCAAAAAATTGTTTTGTTTAGCGCAATATTGTAATCTTTTTTTGGGAGAGATGAAATACTCTCTATGTCTGTATGGAGTATGCTACTGCATACAAAAAAATTGTCATGGACTTACACCAAAAAATATACCCTATTTGTACACCACAGGTTTGCACAAACATTTCGATGGTTTACACCGACACAAGTGTTGGTGCATTAATAAAAATTCACACAGACACAAATATTGGTGCATTTAACAAAAATTAGTTTTACACCAACACAAAATATTGGTGCAAAACTGCAGGGTACAAACCTTAGGTACACATAGCATAACTATAAAATCCTTTTAAAAATAAAAAAAGAAAAAGTGGGCTAAAATTTGGTCAATTTGAACGGAAAAAAAGGAGTGGGATTGAGCAATAAAACGCAAAACGTTACACATTGGGTATGCCTCGAAAAGGAACACTGTTCCATTGCTGTGCACGTGTATCCAGATGTGACTCACTGACTCTATTGTCTCTTCTCTCTCATCAATCCCTAAATCCTAGGCAAAGTCTTTGTTTAATTCCAAAGTCGAATCCCGACTTCGACAGTGCGAGATTTTTATTATTTTTAAAAGTTTATTGTGCGCACCAAGCAAATGGTGGCCTCTCTAAGAACCACTAGATTGAAATTATATCATAATTTACCCCACTTACAACCTTGTCAGACCGGAGTGTGAGGCCGCCCGCCACCTTTTTTAGGCAAACTCTTTCCCAAAAACTGCTTTGATCCTGTAAAAATGTTTCATGTTTAACTTGATATGGAGCCATGGGGGCATAAAAAAGATTTTTTCCAGCAATTTAAAATAATCATCTCAGTTATTGTTCTGGCATCATGATAATTATTTTATTGGTTTATTTGTGTACTTTCATTGGTTATTTAGTAAAACAAAATAGGTTTGTAAAACAATACTGAAAAATGTGTGATTTTTTAAGTAGTTTTGAAATATGTAATTTATGTCTTACATAGTTTTGAAATATGTAATTCATGCTCTTCGAAGGGAGCGATTATTTAGGACGGCTGGGATAAAAATTTATGATTGAAATTGATGTAGAGAAGTGAATAGAAATTACGGGATAATAAAATAGAGTACAGGACGAGCCATAAATACTTTTCCAAAAGTGGAAAATGTAGCTTTTTAATGAGATAAACGGAAAAAAAATGAGAACTTTATAAGAGAGAAAAAAATTGCTACGTATTGATCAATTGGTTTTCTTAAAGGCTTTTTTGTAACGAGAAATAAATATTTTTTAATTTCATGCCAACGAGTGAAAATATGGTCAGACTTTATCATTTTTATTTACTTATTTTAACTTAATAAAATAATTCAATCTTATCATATCTTGTTTTATACAAAGTTCGTATTATTTTTGTATATAGTAACTTTTAGATACTCCGTATATAATTATTATGGAGTATTATATTCAATGAACCAAGCGAAAAATACTCACAATTTCAATCAAACATAGTAAATAATTGCATAAAAAAATAAAATTTGTAGGAAGAGAGTATATATTATTTTATAATAATGTTTGACTTCTCTACAATTGAATGTTTATTCTTCAAAATAATGTTAGTGCGTGGAAGGCATGGAACTAATATAATATAATACTCCGTAATATAATACTTCTCCCATATCATCACAACTCATATGTTCCCTCTTCAATTCTTCTTTAATTTATATTAGACCTTCTAAGGTTTTCAATTTATTTCGATATCTAATTATGTGTTTATCTTTTTTTTGGACTAAAAAATTAAATTCAATTCGTAGTTTGACTTCAAACAATTTTTTTAAAAAACAATTAATGAAGAATAAAATATCTTTAGCTGAGATTTGTTTGCAAAATAGAAAAATATTTTTGTTTGAAGTTTATTTTTGGGAAGAATAAAAAAAGAAAAAAAATACTCCATGTCCACCATAGATCTTCCCAGACACTATTCACAGGGTCAAACTTTACTCACTTTGTTTGCTCATTTTTACTAGTCATTTCGTAAAATAATATAGTCTTATCACCTCTAGTTTTGTAGAACTTTTTATGTAGTTTATTACTATATAAATTTTGTTTTAAAAATTTACTCCTATAATCAATTAAATTGAATTGAAAATAAAGTCGGTCAAGCATCGTAACGCGTAATGAGAAGATTTTAGGTGGACGGAGGGAGTAAAAAACATGGGTATGAGCTTGTTTTTTCGTTTGGTGACAAAAGAAATTTAAATAGCTTTTTTTCCCCTTCTTAACAAACTATAAAAGATATTAATCACATTTAGTAGTAGTAACCGCAGGGAGTATTACTATACGTAGAGTCATAAGCATGCAACTTGCATGCTAGCTCATATTTATGTGTGTTTATTTCTTTACCCAAGCTTTGGATGTTTAAATGATGTTATATTTAATTTTTTATTAAAATTATGCCATTAAATACAAAACTTTTCATTTATTTTTGAAAATGGATCGGGTAGTTATCCACATTAATTCTCTCTTTCCTGCATAAATCTCAACGAAGAATTATTTTTTAACTCCGTGAAAATTGAAACGAGAAATGTAACTACAAGTATTAGTTGTACGTTGATATAAGTATTAAAAATTCAACAAAAATATACGGATATATCGGGTGTGGGGTGAGAAACATCATATGTTCACTCGTATATAATTTAATCTCATATGTACGCCATCTAAATAATTCATCTGTTATCTAAGTACCATTCATATTTTCCGGATTTTAATCTATATATTTAATCGAGTCGAATGATTCAAATATTCATCGAATAAGGATCATACTCCCTCCGTCCCAATTTATTTGCCACATTTGCTTTTTTAACAGTCGCGGGAACTTTTGTTTATTTCTACGTTTTCATTGGTTATTTGATAAAATAAAATATTCTTGACACCTCTTATTTCGAAGAACTTTTCATGTAGTTTTTTTATATGTAAATTTTATTTTTTATTTCTTTACCAATATGTAAATAAAATGAATTGAAAAAACTTGATATTTTGCCTCAGTAATAGAAATGTGACAAATAATTTGGGACGGAGGGAGTATATATTAACATTTTTAACGTGTCTGGACACAGATCTCAATTTTAAAAAGAGGCTAGGTAGGGACAAATTAGGGAGACAAGTGGGCCAGTCCATCACAACCCCTAATTAATACACCACTAAGATCAAGAAAAAACAGTAATCATGGAGGGCAATAATGAGTATGCTTTGTCATGATTATATATCTTATACTCCCTTCATTCCATATTAACTGTCCATTATGACTTTCTTGGTACATTGGGAAATGAATGAATGTAGATATACTTTATGTCTACATTCATTCATTTCTTAATGTACCAAAAAAGTTATAATGGACAGTTAATATGGAATGGAGGGAGTAGGTTACATGTAGCAAATGCTCATTTCCGACCACTTCCTCTGCTCATTCCTACTTGGATTATGCTATGTGTACCCCAAGGTTTGTACCCCGCAGTTTTGCACCAACACATTGTGTTGGTGTAAAACTAATTTTTGTTAAACGCACCAACATTTGTGTCCGTGTGAATTTTTATTAACACACCAACACTTGTGTCGGTGTAAAGCATCGAAATGTTTGTGCAAACCTGTGGTGTACAAATGGGGTATATTTTTTGGTGTAAGTGTAGCATGGTCCTTCATACTTTGTTTCTTAGACAACGCTAAACTACTTGAATCTAGTCATGTTCTCTTATAATCTTTTACTTCCAAAATATGATTCATGTTTAGTTTATGATATTTGACTGAAAGTATTTTTAAATCAATATAAATGAAAATTATATATAATTAAAAAGTAAAAATTACGTATTAAAAAAATTACATTAAAAGTTTTACAAAACAAGTACTGATAAAGTTTTTTTACTTTATCAAATAATCGATTAAAATGTAGAAAAACTAGAGTTACTTTGACATTTGAATAATAATTAAGTCTTTTTTGGCAATACAAATTAGGACTTCATCTGTCTCATGAAAATTTTTCAAAGAAGAAAAAAGGTGTGCCCTAAAAATAAGTAATTCTCGTATTATTTTCAAATCATGACTCATCTATCTTATACTCCCTCCGTTCCTAAATAAATTTCCTCTTTTGTTTTTTCTTTATCCCCATATAAACTTCTCTTTTCCCTTAAAAACCCCTTTTACTTCTTATTTTTTCATACCCTACCTATCACATCATACCTTTTTACTAATAATCTACAAATCACATCTTACTTTTACATATCACATCAAGGGTATTTTTGGAAAGTCAACACAAAATATCTCTCCCTTAAATCCTTAAAAAGTCAAAAAGACAAGTTTATTTAGGGACTGAGGGAGTACATCATAACCAAATTTAATTATAAAGTAAGGGAAAAAATAATAATCAAAATTATACTCCGTACATTTTTGGAGCGCGTCCTTTTTGGTGTTTGAAAAGTTTTTTTGGGACGCGTCTTTTTTATATTGATAACATAAAAAATTATACGATAACAACAAAAAATTCAATGAAATCTCACAAAATATGACTTAAAATGAGTGTGTATATATAAATTTTATCTTTACTTGAAAGTAGAATTAGAGATTATTTTAAAGAAATCTCCCCTCAATCATATTATTAAAAACTATAATTATGTTATTGTAATTATAAAATGGCTAAGATACTCTTTATGTTACATCATTTTTCATGCGGCTACTATCCCATTTTTTCAAATAAGAAAAGAAATCAAAGAATAAAAATATTGTTTAGTTGACACTTGATAATGCTTCGTTTTTTTTTTGCATAAAAAAACATTAATTAATGTTTTGTTGAGGCGATTCCTTGACAATCAATCTCTATTTCTATTTTCTGTCTATATTTCCTTGTTCAATTAATTTATTATTCCTTACTACCCATGAACACATTTACAAAGTCTATAAATCTTAAATATTAAATGGGATTCTCAAACATTTACCCAGTATTTTCCTAATTCACCATTATATTATTCAATTTATCAATTTTCAAGAGAAACATAAATGGGGTGGATGGTGACTTTAAAATAATTAAAGAATGCAATTAATTAAAACTTAGAATGATTTTTTTTGATGAACTTAGAATGAAATATTAGTAAAAGGTTTGATAAATATATAAACACACCATACCTCAATATTTCTCTACTATGCATACATAATATATGATCAGTGTGTCATTTGTTTGTCACTTTAATTTTCTTGATTAGCTGATGGCCTATGAATGATCATTTAATAGTTCAAACTAAAATTAATTTAATAAGTTATATGAACCATAATATAATTAATGACACACACACCAATAGCACAATAAGAAAAATCACACACAAATAAGATTTCAAGTCAGTTTGTAATCCCTAGAAACCATATATACGGAGTATATGTTACGTTTAATTTGTATACAACAAAAAAATTGTATTGTATATATATGGATATGAAAATGAGATCCAAGATTTGATTTTTCTTTTTTGGAAGTACATAAAATATGAAGTGAATTAATCATATTACAAGCACATTTCACCATCAAATTAAACTCTCAAAAGTGGTAAGGAAAAACACTGAAAAACAAGCAAATAATTAGAGCTTAATTTATGGAGTGTGCATTATTATTTATTAGTAGAGCAGTAATTAATGAAATAATTATATAATGAACTTATTCAAATATATAGAAAATGAAAGAATGTGAGCTCTTAACCTCAAAATGGTGGATCAAACTGCGTGCTTTTAACCTAAATATTTGCCAAAATACATTGTTTATGATGATGAAGAAGATGATGATGATTGAGTTCATGAAGAACTAGCTTAGCTAGCTTGTTAGAATGGAGGGCGGCCACCAGCCCAATACCCTTCATTCGGAGGAATCTGATGATGTTGATGATGATGATGATGAATTGGGTTGAGAAGGTTTGGAGTCATACCATGATGATACATCGACGAGGATGACGATGTCGGGTCCCCGAACATCTGTTGTTGTTGTTGTTGTTGTTCTCGTCCTGCTAGTCCGCCCTGGAGGTGCGGCGGAGGCGTGTTGCTTTCGTCTCCCTCCAACGGTAGCCTCTCGTACGCGGCATTACTGAACGATGCCGCCATGATCATGACCGGCCCGGAGGCGATGAGCGTCCCCACGACGCTCCCTCCCACCACCTGCCCCTGCCCGCCAGATAGGTATATGGTCAACCCCGTCGCTGCGGGCGGGGCGGGCGGCGGGAGGAACGATCCCGACAGGGACAGGATCTCGAACCGCCCCCGCAGCGTGACGACCGCCCCGGGCGGGGACCCCGGCTGGCGGAGCGTCACGTTGTTGATGCTCCCGGTGCCGCTCATGATGCACACCCCGCGCTGGCGGCGGCGGGCGAACGACGCGACGCTCTCCATGACGTCGCACCCGTCCGCCACCTCCATCACGTGGGTCCGCAGGGCGTTCGCGCTGTCCCGCGTGATGATGACCGGCGGCTTCGGCTTGTTCTTCGACCCCGCCGGCCGCCCCCGCGCCCGTCTCCGGACCTCCGCCGAGTCGCGGCCGCTCGCCGTGCTGATGCTCAGCATCCCCTCCCCCGCGGCGGCGGCGGCGTTGTCGTTGCTGCTCCCTTCGTCGCCGCCGTCGCGCCGGTGCCTGCCGATGTCACCTTGATCTTCTTCCGAGTGGAAGTGGTGGAGGTTGAAATCTCTTGTGTGGAAGTGAGATGGATCCATTATTTCTTTTCTTCCCCTCCTTTCCCTTAGCTTCTTGCTTCAATTTTCAACAAATACATACACATGCAAATTATTGCAAGCTTAAAATTGGCATTAAAGGAGGACAAAAAACATGAACAATAATATATACATAGAAGGAGAAGAGTGATATGATCTTACTATGTTTCAGGGTAGCTTAGAAGTAAAAATGGTGGCACCCACAAGAATTTGATCTTGGGCTACCATTATTAATTATTATTAACAATAATTAGATAAAATCAGTTTGTCTCCCTAGCAGCTAGTTGAGCAGATCTTGATGAGAGCTAGCTTGGGGGCTATGGTGGTTTTTGATAGGTTGGGAGGATTAGGGTTAGAAGAAAGAAGAGAAAGGGGAAAGAGAGAAGGAGGGGATCAGAGATGGGTTTGTTTTTGGGGGGTTATATTAATTGGATCTCTGCAAGTCTCAGTGGGTCTTGGGCGGTGGATGGGGTCCGGCCTCCTCCACTCTCTTTCTTCAAAAATATACATTCACCTCATTTCTTTTTATAACAAGAATTGTTTTAATAGGATACGCTCCATCTTCGAAGGCTCTTTCAGATCCGATTGGACGGTCACTGAGAGATTCAAAAATTATTCTTAAATTATATAAGGTTAATGAGTGTTAGTGTCGTCTCCCGACCGGCTACCTCACTGAACCGTGAAGTCGTGCGGAGTGCTTAGGAATCGCAATGGAGAAGGAGAAGAAACTGAGAGAGGTAGGAAGAAGAATCGGAAAGATCGGCATGGGAAAGTCAAAATTTCCATTGGCGCCGAACGGGAGGGACGGTGCTCCCGATTGGTGCCGACACCAACTAGGATCCCGATGCCCTCCCCGATCCCCAAATAACTCATTTGGAGTCTTACCCATAATCCCCCAAAACAATATAGTCATGCCAATTTTTGTTCGTACCAGTAGATATTTTGAGATAATTTTTAAATATGTAAATTTTATCTATAAATTTCAACCCAACTTTTAAACAAGTTATGCTTGATGGGATTTTTTCCCAACAACTATGGTGGCACGAAAAACTTACACGTAAATAAGAATAGTATAAATTGAATATATATGACTCTCGTAGACTTGTATTATTTTGATTTAGCTTGGGTTACAATGGAGGATTTATCTCCTATTTATAGTTTAGCGCTACTACGTATATGGTATGTAATTCATGCCCTGCATTATCGGGCTGATTGGCTATCGTGCGTCAATTATGGGCGAGTAATCAATCATCAATCACTCCCCAATCCCACGATCATGTGGATTGTGCTTGCCTTATTGGATTTCCTCATCCATCTTGATGGGCTGGGTTTAGCCCATTACTTCATTCAGTCATTGGGTCCAAATCATTCTTTCAAGTTTGGATCAGGCCCTCATCTATGTTGGGCTCGTGTTTGGGCCTTTTCGGCCCACTTTATGAGCCAGATTTCCATCAATGCTGAAAATAACTTCAGTCAAATATCATAAACAGACAATTTAAAACAATCAATTCTATTAATTTCATATACTCTATATAATGCAAATGTTAATTTCACATAGTATTTGGTTGTTTCATGTTTGTTTAGCCGTTGTAATTAGTCGCAGATAATTAAGAAGCTTAGTTATCCCGCAGTCCTCTTAAAGCAGTAGTTTTCAGTCCATTCTTGCCGTTTTCGTCGCTCTTTTGGACACTATTTTAACAAAGTTTTCAGCCCACTGACTTTTAAGTTTCGAATACTAATATGACTTATTTCTTACAAGCCCAATTACAAATTTGTTTAACAATTAAACTCTCTATCATTTTATTTGGGGAAAAAAAATCATTACCATATATATATATATATATATATATATATATATGTATATATATGTGTGTGTGTGTGTATATATATATATATATTTATATTTATTTATTTATTTATTTATTTATTTATTTATTTATTTATTTATTTATTTATTTATTTATTTATTTATTTATTTATTTTATTTCATTACCATATATATTACATTTTTATAGTAAAAGAAAATTGAAATTCCAATTTTTTTTAAAAAATAGGACTATCATCTCGTGGGCACATTCTATTATGATCTCTCGTTTCACACTAGTTTTATGAACTTTATTATATGAACACCATAGAATTATTGGGCCTCTTACAAAAATGAATATATCCACATGTAAGTTTATAAAATCTGTAAGAAAATTCACTTTTTACGTGCAGACCTTACGATAAAAAAAAATACAATTCTTCACTGTGCTAATCTACTTATAAGACACCGCTTGAAATTTAGCCTATTAAAATTTTAAAAATATTGAAACGAATATAATATTCCATCCGTTCACAAATTAAATTGCATGTTTACTATTTACAGAGCTAAATTTAATGCACTTTTTTTCTTAATTTTTGTTAGTCATTTGATAAAATAATATAATCATGTCGCCACTAGTTATGTAGATCTTTTGATTTAGTTTTTTTAAATATGTAATTTTTATTTTAATACGGAGTACTCCCTCCGTCCACAAATAAACTTTACGTTCACTATTCACAGGGTCAAACTTTATTCACTTTGTTGGCCTATTTTCGTCACCCATTTAATAAAATAATATAGTCATGTCATCTCTAGTTTTGTAGATCTTTTGATATAGTTTTTTAATATGTAATTTTTATTTTTCAATTCTACACCATTTTTCATATAAAATGATTTGAAAATAACTTCAGTGAAACATCGTAATGGATAATGTAAAGTTTATTTGTGGACGGAGTGAGTATATAATTGTGTGACATGCCAATGTATGTGTATTTACCTTTCATGGGCTTAGATATTCTTTGCAGTCCAATAAAGCAGACACTTTATCTGCTCCACAGCCTATACAACTCGCTATTGAGCTATTTTAAAAGTTCAACAACTGCAAAGGCCCAAAAGTGAAAAAAGAAGATAAATTGGTTGGTATTTGGTAAATGGTACTTCCTCCCTCTCAAAAGTTATTTCTCAATCACTATTTACACGATCAGATATTAATCATATTTTTTTATTTTTGTTAGTTATTTGATAAAATAATATAGTCACATCAATTTTTATTTTATAAAATTTTAGATGTAAATTCTAAATATATTTTTTTTATTTTACAAATATAATCAAAAAAATTAAATTTTAAAAAATTTCCTTTAAACTTCGTAAAAGAAACTTAGAATGGGAGACTAGCATTTAACATACTCTCTTCGTCCCTAAATATTTGCAATATTTGCTTTTTCAGCAGTCGCGGGAATTTTTGTTTATTTCTACGTTTTCATTGGTTATTTGATAAAATAAAATATTCTTGACACCTCTTATTTTGAAGAACTTTTCATGTAGTTTTTTGATATGTAAATTTTATTTTTTATTCCTATACCAATATGTAAATAAAATGAATTGAAAAAGTTTGATATTTTAGCTCGAAAATACAACTTTGACAAATATTTAGGGACGTAGGGAGTATGTATTTCTTTCACAAACTTTAGGCTCCTCTCACTACGCACTCCTAAGTGGAAGTCCAAAATGGAAGCTAGAGGTTTATCTCGTAAAAAAAGTGGGAGAACGTACACTAAGATTGCGTTCCGTTTGCCTGATTTGATCGGATCTGATCTGACTTTTTGAAGAATTTATAAGATATGATCTGATCTGATTAAGTTACTTGCTTCACTATTTTTTATGTACGTCAAAAAGTATATGGTGAAGAGACTGGTTGTGTACACTGTACACATAAGGTACACCGTGGGACTTTTGATGTATGCTTAACATTTTTGCTCCATATAATCCATCCGTCCAAACATTATGTAGTTTGAATTTATTTAGATGAAAGAAAAATTATTTGAATTGAAAAATTACATATAAAGTGCTCTTTTAGTCCCAAATTATTTGTCCTAATTTGAATTTTATGCTAACTTTGCTCACAAATTAACTATAGTTTTCAATAAATAAAAGTTATAAAAATATGATACTCCCGCCGTCCCATATTGGATGCTACACTTCAAACAGCGTGCAAAATACTACGGAGTATCATTTTTAAAATCAATTTTATTACGAGTATAAATTAGTATAGGAATAAAAAGTATAAATTACACCATTTAAAAGTACATAAAAAACTCTATAAAATAAATGATCACAAGAATATTTTATTTTATCAAACTATCAATGAAAATATACAAACAAATAAAAATTATCGAAAAGACGTAATAGTGACGACATCCAATTCGAGACGGAGGGAGTATGTATCAAAACTATATCTTAAGACGAATACAATTATATAATAATTTTTTTTATAATTAAATACCTTTTTTGAAAATTTATAGTTAAAATTAGCATGAAATCAAACCAAGACAAAATTCAGGACGAAAGAATTAGGTGAAAAGAGTTGTTTGGAGGTTAAAAAAAGAGAAAAAATCAAAACTGAAAAGCCTTGTACGACATTACAGATTAATTATTGATTCCATCCCAACACATTTTGTTCTTTTCATTCTCGTCACCACGCAATAATCATCACATTATTAATTGCAGCACCATGAAAAAGGCTGCTTTCCATCCCATAATTGCCCCTCACTTCTTGCATTTCCCTTCACGAAACTCTCACCTTAGCCATCTCTAAATAAACCATAAGAGCCTCGCCCTTCTTTTCCCCCCATCTCACAACTCCCACTCCCCAGCATGGCTTCCGCATTCGACCAGAATGCGGAAACGCAGCGGGAGAGCATCACAGGAACTGCTCTCTCTGAGCTGAAAGCGCAGAGGCCGATACTGCTCCCGCTGCTCGCCATGAACTTGACGTGGTTCGCCAAGACCATCATCACCACCGCGTTCCTCGGCCGCCTCGGGGAGCTCTCGTTGAGCGGGTCCGCCCTCGGGTTCACCTTCGCGAACGTCACCGGGTTCTCTGTCTTGAACGGCCTCTCCTACGCCGTGGAGCCCATTTGTGGCCAGGCGTTCGGCGCCAAGAACTTCAAGCTCCTCCACAAGACCCTTTCCATGGCTTCCCTTCTCCTCCTCTTCGTCTCCGTCCCCATCGCGCTTCTCTGGCTCAACGTCGACAAGATCCTCCTCCGCTTCGGGCAACGAGAAGATGTCTCCGCCGTGGCGGAGACCTACGTCACGTATCTCCTCCCCGACCTCGTCGTCACTTCCTTCCTCTGCCCTCTGAAGTTATATCTAACCGCGCAGAACATGACCCTGCCTATCATGTTCTGCACGGCTTTCGGCGTGGCCCTCCACGTCCCGTTATGCGTTTTCCTTTCCAATGCCATGGGAGTCAAGGGAATCTCCATGGCGTTTTGGATCACGGATTTCGTCATCCTCGTCACGCTTTTGTTTTATGTCGCGACAACCGAATGCCTGGATGGCAAGGTTTGGAAGGAGGGAGGGTGGTTTGATCATGGGAGGAGGGATGATTGGATTTCTCTACTTAAGCTTGCATTCCCATGTTGCTTGACAACTTGTCTTGAATGGTGGTGCTATGAGATCTTAGTGTTCCTCACCGGAAACCTCCCCAACGCAGAACGATCGCTAGCAGTTCTGGCGATCGTTCTCAACTTCGACTACTTGCTCTTCTCCGTCATGCAGTCGCTGTCGACGTGTGCGTCCATCCGTATCTCCAACGAGCTCGGAGCGGGCAATGCGGATCGAGCGTTCACCTCGAGCCGCATTTCCCTTGGGTTGGGCGTTCTGTCGGGTATCCTCGGTGGGGCAGCGATGGCCATGGCGAGAGGCTTTTGGGGAGCTCTATTTAGCCGCGAGAGCGGTGTCGTCCAAGGGGTGAAGAAGATGATGTTGATAGTGGCGGTGATGGAGGTGGTCAATTTCCCGGTGGCGGTCTCCGGCGGAATAGTGCGGGGCACCGCCCGCCCTTGGCTGGGGACATATGCCAGCATATGTGGGTTTTATATGCTGGCATTGCCCTTAGGTGTGGTCTTGGCTTTCAAGATCCACCTTGGACTGGCCGGGTTGCTGGCCGGATTCGTGGCCGGGGTGGCGGTTTGCTTGGTGGTTCTGTTGTTGTTCATCGGCGGAATCAATTGGGATGAAGAGTCAAGAAAAGCACAGGCACTTGCCGGCGGCTCCGGCGATGATAATATAATCAGTAGAGTTGATTAAGTGTCCACTCAACAATCTAAGCTTTCAAGATTGTTGAATCCAAAAGGAAAATAATGGGTCTTAGGCCACAGAGAGAGAGAGAGCATATTAGAAAGAATGAGATTTGTTCCCATATTTATTACTATCTCGAATTCACAAAAATTAAGAAGAATATTGAAAATTTAAGAGGAGGCTTAAAGTTACAACAAAATAAATTACAACAATTTAATTGGAGAAAGTTCAATTTACAACAATAATCAATTTTACGAGTTAATGAAAGATGGGGAAGAAGATGGAGTCGCTGTTGATCGAGACGAGTACGAAAATCTCGTTTTCCGAGGTAGTGATGGTTTTCTCGCTCTTAATGCCCTTTAATCTCTAGTTCTTACTACCTCTCTCTCTGATAGTTTTAGGGTAATTTGCCCATTTTTGGAGAACTCATTTGGCCAAGTGTTTTTAATTTAAAAATAAAAAATTAAGAATCAAATCTTAAAAGTTGGAAAATAATCATTTTCATATTGAACATTCTTATTAAAACGAGTCTTCCAAATTCATGTCAATCTTCTTAGATGTTAATGCCAGTCTAAAATTATTTTGGGTTCTTATTCTATTTTTTTTTTTATAGAATAAGAAAATTAGGTTCTTATTCTATTCTTTTTATAGATTGTTCCAAATTTTTCTATAGGTGATCCGGAATATTATTATTGCCCCTGTCATCTAAATAAATACCAACCGAAATTCTTATTCTTATTTTATTAAATTACGAACCAAATCAGTTCAATAACAAATTAAATTCACAACACATTGGGAGTAATGTTTATTAATAATATAAATCATTATTTCTCTTTTTATCTAATTCATATCCTGTAATCTTCTTACAAAAGATTTGATGTGATCAAACATTTTAACCCCAAATTAACCCAAAAATTTGACTTCACAAAGTTTAAAAATAATGTTAAAAAGTGAAAAGTATTACATAAAAAAAAGAGTGATTGGGAAATTTACTTCCTCCGTCTTAAAAAAACTTCTTACACAAACTTACGCCATATAATTTTACTTTTATATAAACTTCGTGAAAAAAGCAAAGGAGAATTTTTTTTAAGGGGCGGAGGAATTAGAACACAAATGAGTTAAAGGGAGGGTATACCAGTCAATCTTCAGAATACACACAGCAAATATGCATGCATTCGCATTTGCTTTCGGATGTTACGTAGGTTTCTCGTAACTGTTTGAATCTCTGAAGTCCGAAACGGCACTGCGAATCATCCCCCCTACATCTGACCGGACAAACAGATGCGTGTCGTCCAAGATGTGTAGTATGAACTTCTGTGATTGAGGCAAAGACTTGTTCATGTTGATTATGAACTGTGCCATGGGGATGTCACTGCATATGGAAGATATGTAATATAAATGTCATTAATATTATTAGGATTGGAAGGGATGGCGTTTCAATAGAAAAGGTCATTTAGAACACAAAAATGTATACATGCACTCATAAAAAAGGTGAGATTTTGGAGGCATTTGGCTTTGATTTTGAAAAGCGGATTCTGTTGATTTGCATCTCAGAAATAGCCGAGCGTTGCATTTTGCTTTGGATTCTGAAAAGAATCACTTGCTATTCAGTAGTTGCTAATTCAACTTACAGAATCCGATTTTCAACAGTTATCAACTGCTTGATTTCCCAGAATCAGCTCATTTTCGGTACAAAATCGGTCAAAAGAGATTTGAATCCAAATGAAGCCTTGGCCCAAAGCTCTTTTTCTCCAATGAGGGACCGGGGTGAAACCTCACGGCCAAAACTCAGAGAAATATAGAGATTTAGCCCATGAGGCAAAGAATGCAAAAAACCCTCATTTTTATCCAACAACTTATGAACCGCGATTTGCACCTTTTCCACTTGTGGGTAGATTGCACAACTGTGATTTTTTGCAACTAGCTTTTACACGGTCACTTACGTGGCCAATAACAAGACCAAAAATTGAGCAGCTAAGTGTCAAAAGGACTGAACGTTACAACAAATTCACAGTCGTGCAATAAAAGTAGGGAAAATACAAGTTAAAGGCAAAGAGCAAATATGGGATTAAAGGGAAAGCTTTCAAACAGAAAATTAGATGCAAGACTCTATTCTCTGCAGTTGCTTGCATACAAAAAGGCACAAGAAAATAAGTACACTTGTGAGGGGGCAAAAAGAAAATAGGAGGGTTCAAAACAAGCTCAAGAGAACTGGTTTATGTACCATGAATGGCTTAATAAATTCATTAATGGAAACAGAAATATCTGCAACCATGGGAGGCATAGATACAGAGTACTTTTGAAATTTCCCAGGAAGAAAATAACGTATCATGACAAGAAAATCCCTTTGATCATAATAAAGCTCACTAGGTAGAGAGGCATTTTACCATGTAATGAACAACCCTTTGACGGCACTCACCATATCTTTGCACTTTGCTGCAATACAACCCAATATTAATAAAATAAAAACAATGTCGTTAAAATTTATTAAGAAAGTGATGAAAGAACATGAACAATATATTTTTTATTTAAAAAGGGGGAAAGAAGATACGGAGTATATTATTTAGGGAGAATCCAAAGATGTTTGAGTAAAAAATGATGAAAAAAAGACAAAGTATAAAAGATTAGACTCATTAAAGTAAAAGCTAAGGGTGAGACTGAGCCAGGATGCGCGAGTTTTTTTGTTGGGGCCGGAAAAAAGCCCGGAAGTGCTTGGGTTTTATAATTTTGGGACGAGGTGAAGGCCCAATATCTTCAGGCCAGTTCTAGTTTTGAATTTACTCCCACCCTTTCAACAAAAACACTTCCAATTTTTACTTTTGGAAAAAATAAGGAGTGTATATTTTGTAGTTAACTTTCCAATTTTGCCATTGAATGTGATGGATAAAAGTAGGATATGATAGATAGTTAATAGTGAATAGATATGATAGATGGTTAATAGTGATCAATTATTATAAATGCCTATGATTTTAATCGTAAACAATAAAATATATTTTGGAACAAAGAAACATACAATAATGTTCAAACACAAGTATATTTTGAGTTTAGGCCGAGTCACTTATTGAGCTTCGAGTCGGGTTATCCCGCTCCTAGTAAAAGTATGAATACTCTTCATTTTTAAAAATAAGAAGAAAAAAAGCATTTTTAACCATAAAACTACTAAGTCATTTCCATCATTGCAAAACTGTCAGAGGTTGATCTTGAAATTTCAAGGCATGAGGTCCCAAGTACTTCCAGATTAATTTATTTGTATCCATACTTTGTAACAAAAAATTCTAAAAAGCAATGTATATGCTAGTCAAATGTTATGATAATCATTCATGAATAAAATTACATATAAGTAATGCATCCTACAATTGTACTCTTCCGACTTTCATATTTTGAAAGTCATATAATATTATATAATCACTAAGGGTAGAAAATGCATCTCTCTCAACACGTGCCGCTGCTACTTACTCGGAGTATATCAAATATAACTTCAAGAGTGTACTCATAAGTATATCTCCCAAAATCATACATTATACTCCATTAAACTCTTTTGGCCATAAATCAGCTACTTTGAGTAAAAATTTCTTGTCTAAAATTTCAAACGGGCCTCAAACGCTTTGCGTATTGTTCAGATTGCTTAACAAGAGAACACTCAATCTTGTGTTTTTTTATTCATTAAATATTCACCTCCTTTCACAAAATTGCAATGAGAGATTTGAAGCCTGCCAATAAGAATCTCAAATCTTTGTTTTATTGTTCAAACTTACAATCCATTCCCCATGAAATGATCACTGCCACAATTTCACTCGACTCGGATCCCTTCAAACTCAATTAAGAAAAACACAGATCTTATGTGAAATTCATTCTTTGAAAATCAAGATTACCCCACCATATATTCTTTTTTGCACAAAACCATCATAACCCCTATTTTGTTTGAACTTTTTCAATGTCAGAGAACCAATAACAAGAACAAGGAATTGATCCATATATCCTCACCAAACCCTAGCAGTACTCAAAGTAAATGGTGAAAAAAAACAGGAAATTACAGAGCAAAATTTGTCTTCGAAACTTCAACGTAGCAAATTGAATGCAAAATAAATCAAATATTCCAGCTTTTATCACTAACCTCTTTAAATGTAATTTGAGGCAAATTAGGGTTTCCCAATTCAGAATTGAGAAACGGACGGGCAGCGCGGCGGTCGGACGGGTGGCGGCGCGTCGATTGGATGTTGACCGGCGATGGAGCGTAGAAAACGAAAATACGCGAGACTGCGACTGGATTGGGTGTGGAAGAGGCGCAGGGGAAGTTTGTGGAAATCATGGGCTGTTTCTGATGCGGAGTATTTAATTAAAGTGGGCTTGTTTCCTTATGCTGAATTGAAGTTGGATAACCGGCCCAAAATAATTGAATCTGGGCTTGAGGTTATGTGTTTGCAGTTTTTAAAATAATATTCTTCTATCACTATTTGTAAAGATAATTTCCTTTTTAAACTACCCATTCAAAAAAATACCGCTCTTTTTTTTTATTTATTAAAGTTTTTAATTGGTGTGCACATAAGCAAATATTTCTTGTTTAATATGAGTGGAATTTTTTATTTAGTTTTTAAATTTAGAAATTCTATTTTTACATTTTAATTCAATATTCATACTCTTTCCCTCGTGAAAGAATGTTTCTTTTTAACTAAAAAAGTCAAAAGTGAACAAGTAATCAAGAATGAAAAAAGTGAGTTTGATGGATCTTGTAATCCACTACCCATTTACACCACCCATTTTTATCCAATGGTACCATTGACTGAAAAAACAATCAATGAGAAGAGATGAAGACCAACACTCATTTTTTAGTTAAATTATTCTTCCTTTGAAAGATATTGTGTGATCCATATTATTTCCTCTTTCTTTATACAAATCAGAATTCTACGAGTTTTAATTTATTAAAAATCGTGAGAATATAATGTAAAAAAGATAATTATGAAATACACAGATAAAGCATCACTTAAGATGACCATGATGATTGTGATGATAAAAATGTTGATAATTCAAAAGGCCTAAAGACCTACTAATACAGAGTAAATCTCAATGTATTTCCACCTTTAATCATGAACTTTGATTTTTCTCAGCTTTCGTTTTCAAATTAAAAGTACTTTAATTGCCGTCCTAATTACGCCACTTTGTGATTATTTTATAAAATTTAATCCCTAAGTCATTGAAGATTTTTTGGCCTAAAGAATGAAGTACAGGGGGGCACAAAAGAAAATTACCCAACAATCCTTGGGATTCAATCAGCAAGAAAAATACAAGAGGGCAAAGTGAAAAATGTTGAGTTTGAAATGGATTCCAAAAGGCAATTTTACAACATGAAAACAAGAATTTCCTATCACAACTATGGATTAAACTATTTGCACACCAAAAAAGTGCACGCCAAATTTACACCGCTTTTTTTGCACTTCAGACACAACTCATATGTGTGGCACATACGAATACTTGTATGTGAAGTACAAAAAATAGGGTCGTGTACACTTGGGGAACACTTTTGGTGTACAGAAGCATGATCCTCAAGCGCAAACCGACAAAAACATCAGCCGATATTTGGTCTGCACCGAGACAATGAAACTATACCAAGTCCTCATCGTCTTCCAAAGCGCTGTATATTACCCTGTGCAAAGAACACAAGAAAGATATTGTAAGAGACCCACACAAAATACTACAAAGAAAATTGACTTAGAGGGTGTTTGGCAGTGCGGTGCTCTTGAGAATTTAACTTCTGCTCTGAGTCGTAGTCTTTTACTCTGTCAGGCATGTCAACTTCTGTATTTTTTTCCAACACTATTTCGCACATAGAACACCATTTTGGAGAAGTAGAGATATGGTGCTTCTATTTTCAGCGAATGTGAAAATCACTTTTATCATCAAGTTAATCGCGCTCCCAAACACCCTCTTAATGTAGTGATCTTTAAGTATGGTAGGCAATCAACGATAATAATATTTGGAAAGCAAGTAATTTGCGACATGAACTACGTTAGATTTTTGAACTTTGGACTTTTGGCAGAAACTTATCAATATGTGTTTTAAAAATTCGGGGCCCTAAAAACCAGGAGCCCGAGGCACATGCCTAGTTCGTCTAGTCCTAGAGATGGCTATGAGTCGTATATATGTTGTCACTCACATGAATAAGGATATGAAGAGCATGATAATGAGATATCCAAGCTTCCAAAGCCTCCGTTTCTTCTCATAATTTAGTTGATTGAAAATCTCAGTTACATCTACCAAATGTTGTCTTCCGAGGTACCTATCATGACAAAGGGGCATTGGAATCATGGAGTTTAATGATGAATAGAAGAAGAACAGATAAGCATATACATTCATTAGGTAATGTACTTAATGCTAGTTAGGTAGACGAAAGTGCCTTACTTTGCTTATATATCAAACAAACAGTACACTAACAAAGAAATGGAATGAGTAGTTTTCGACTTACTTATTTGATCGAAATGGATTCTACCAAACACTTTTCCTTTCAGAAAAAATCATTATATTAAGCCAGATCGTAATCAGCCAAATAAACAGGCTTTAAATATTCAGGTTTATGGATCCCAGCAATTCCATTATCTAATTCATTATTTCCTGATTTAAAAGTTCATCAGTATGATTCTAAACATCTGGTTCATACAAGTACAACCTTAAATCAAACTACAACCCAGTTCAACTTTTGATTTAACTGAGGCATTGAATGAAAGCATGAGGACTACGATACCACTTTAAAGAAGAAGATGAGGTGTACATTATAGTTCGACAAAACAGTCTATCAACTCTTCCCTTAAAAATGAAGGAGGGAGAAGCTCTTCTATTTCTTTGTGCATCAAAGATATCATAAAGCTCAACCTTAAAAACTTGATGAAACAAGATGAGAAAATATGAAAGTTTAAGTTGATTTAACTTCATTCTAACAAGAGAAAAGGCATATGTCATTCAAGACTGGTCGGCCAATGATCCACCATCTTGCTGCCTATGTTAAGTCATTGGTCGAATATAAAAATGTAAAGTAAAATATAAATGATTGGACATCACATATCAAGTTGACATTTTAGGATGGAACGCCAACTATTAACAAGGTGCGGCAAAATAGAACTATATAAGACGATAATCATGGCATGATAATTATGACATTTAAGAGCACTTGCACTTGAAAATAATTGTGTTTTATTAAAACTTACAATGTCACATTGTAGTATAAATATGGAGCACATAGAAGTGCAGCAAACCAGTGCCCCGTCACAAGATAGATGAAAGATAAAACTCCATGTATGATGAACTCCGGGAGGATAACTTTATTTATCCTTGAGGCAGAGTCATATGGGTTGATATAGTCAAATTCTAGATCAGCCAGGCACATAAGCTGGGCAAAAAAAAAGAATAACGTTATATTTAGTACAAGCACATAGCATATAGCAAAAAGATACTCCCTCCATCCAATAAATTATTCAAAAAAGATAATATCTTTTAATTTCTTAAAACTCGTGAAATCTCTTTTTATAATTTCTACATATTTCCGTTTACAGACACTCAAAATGTATATCGTCCATCGCCAAGGGAGCCAAACAACTCATAATCAGCAAGTTTTTAGCTTTGGGTAAATAATAGACCAACCCAAAATGTCACATTAAACGTCCATTGCTTCTTTCTTTCTATGAAATTTTAGACCGTAAATGCACCAATGGATCAAAGGTCTAATGGAAACAGTCTCTCTATTTTTGCACTGGTAAGGTTGCGTACATCTAAACTCGCAGACCCAATAAAGTTGGGATTACACTGGGTTCGTTGTTGTTGTAGTTGGGTTTTCCAATTGTGCGTTTTCCGCATAGGGTCTTTCTAAATATGGGAATTCCGTGTATGGGTTCTCATAACGTGAAATAATAGAGCAGATCAAAATATCACGTTAGACTTCATTTGATTCTTCATTTGTTCTTGTAACATTAATGAAAAAGGTAACTTCTTTTGGTAATAGCTTCTCTTTATTAAGCAAAGATTTAGACTTTAATTATGTTCCTGTTTGGTAAAACAGATCATTAGCAATGATGATTGGGGTTATTGATAATGGATAGTTCATAACCTGTCCCAACTAATGAATTATTACTATAATTACCTTAAATCACCTGAATGCGTTGTCCAGAGTGGATAATTTTACAGATAGTCTCAGTAATTATTCAACCAAGTTTAATTACCAATAATATGAACACATTAAATGCACCCGTACAAGAAAGAAAGAAAGAAATTTGCCGCAGTGAAATCAAAAAAAAAAAGGCGAGGGTAATTAGGGATTTAGTGGGATTTACCTGGAAAACGACCAAGACAACAAGAGAAACGAGAATGAAGAAGGAGAGCAGCCATGCCCACACATCTGCCATTCTGGCGGCGGCGGCGACGCCGGAATAACAAGAAAACGAGGATCGAGACGCCGGAAAAGGGCTTTTTAATTTCGAGTTGCAGTTGATTTTGTTGGAAGCAAGGGATCGATTCGGCAGGGAATCGGGAGAAAGCAGAGTTGTGGACACCCTAGCTGCCCTTCTTCCTAGTTCGTATAAAGATCAAAATTTATCTGTATCCTATTCCTTACTACGGAAATAAAGTTCTGTATTTTGGATAAAATTTTAATAATGTAGATTATTATTAAAAATGCTAATACTAAATATTGTTTGTACATAATTTTTTCAAAACGCTAACACTAATCTCTAATGCTTTTCCTAAACAGACCCTATAATAACTAATTATTGATTCAAAGGAAATGAATTTTGAGCTCTAGTTTAAAAAATATGATAATATTTAATAGTTTAAAAATGATTTTACCGAATTTATCTTGTTGAAGTCTTTCAAAATTTTATTATTGTACAAATATCTAATATAGATTAAAAATAATTGAAGTTCAAAATTTGTCCAGTGTGACTCGAAAAAATCAAACTGAGCAGATGGAACTAATGTACGAAGTATTATATTTTGTATATATTAGTGAAATTTGCACTAAATAGTACTAAAATGAGTATGACATTTTCCAATGCAATACTTAACCTATTTTATTCTCTAAATAGTATTTGAATAATGTCTACTGACGCAAACAATGTCCAGTGATGGTGGACATTTAATTTAAACAGTGTCCAGTGCCAGTGGACATTTAGTTTGGACAATGACCAGTGATACTATATTGGAAAATAAAAACATATGACACTACATTGAAAAGTCACTATGCTTTAGTACTACTCCCTCCGTCCCGAAGTATTCGTCCAGTTTTGACTTTTGAAACTGTTCATCTAAGCACTTTGACTCATCAAATTCTCTCAATGTGTAAGCCTAAATATAGTCATGTGTGATCTTGTTTGATTTGTCTTAACATATAGATTATTAATATATAATTTCTATAATTTTTTAATATACAAATTACAAGATAAAATGGATTAAAGAAGTGTATTGGATGGTGTGTAAAAATGAAAGTGGACAAATATTCTGAGACGGAGGTAGTATGTTTTATCTTTGATTTTGAAGACCTTTGATATACTGTACTTTTTAAATATATGATTTTTTTTTAATTCAACACCAATCCAAAAGTAAAGATTATAAAATTAGTATTTTCTCGTAAATCCCTCCGTGAATTTTACTTGAGAATGAGTATTTATTTTTATTTATTCATTTATTAATGTATACAATAAATATTTAATTTTTTATTTATTCAAAAATTACATGCAAGGATAAATAGTAAAAAGTATTTACTTTTGTTAAATATTCTTTCCAAACAAATCTTAAATGCACTCTATGTATGTTATTGATTTTTTTCTTTGTTTTCCGATGTGAGAACTCCAACAACATTCTTTCCAAACAAAGCTTAAATACACTATGACACATGACACACATCCACGCCTAATAACTAGGAAAAACAAAACCCGCAAGACAAGTAAAATTGCATTTTTGCCCATCAATGATGATTGTATAAAAATTGAGTGTATGAATGAAAACAAACTTTGAGAATCTTAAACCACAAAATAATTTTAATATAAAGAAAATTGTACTCATTATGTGATTGAGAAAAATTGAACAAGGCTAATATAACTTATAAGGCTAATATTGTTGAACAAGCATAAGTTTAAATAATCGTTGAAGAGTTGCAAAAAAACATCTTTGGTGCAACTATAGTATTAGAAAACAAATTTTTAGAGAAAGTTTACACAACCTAATTGAATTATGTATTATTCCATTTAGGATAATGTTTGAAGTTTTAAAGAATACAATTTGCAATAGTTTATGTTTCTTATAATTATGAATAAAAGATAGGATCAGACATTGTAATTTATAAGATTAGTTTTTACCAAGTCGGTATTCATTTTGAAAGAATTAGCTTTAGACTACTTTGATAGTGTTTATAACATTATACAAAGATGTATACCTCAAAATTATTCAAAATGTTCTAATTTAAATAAGACTTTGACATGTTAATTTTCATATATATATATATATATATATATATATATATAAGAAATCTTTTAGAAAATATGATATATTTTGTCATTATTTTAACTTTTAAGGTCAATTTTTATTTTTTCTATTTTAAATATATCAAAGAAATTAAAAATTATAAAATTGATACAAAAATTCTGTTCAACCCGTGCGTGGCACGGGTCAAAGTACTAGTAACTAGGAAAAACAAAACCCGCAAGACAAGTAAAATACTTTTCTTTGAAACTAATAGGTCTATTATAATATAGTATCTATTCATAGATTCTCAACTTATTAAATACGTAAAGTTATTATCCCCACTGGAGACGGAATCTACATTCTCAACTACATGGTCTTTTGCAATAAAATACTACATGATGTGGCGTATTGTTAATAAATGCTACCGAAAGGTGTACCCCATTTGTCCCCCACCCCCTCCTTGTCCACATAAATGGACAAGAGACTAAAAAAATTAAATAAATAAAAATAAAATAAAAATGAGTGGTGGAGAAAGGGGTGGGGGACAAATGGGTACACCTTTTGTGTACCCCTAGCATTGCTCTTAATAAATTCATAAATTAACCTGCTCAGTGTTGTCACATTTTTGCATAAATTGTTTTTTGAACCCAGATAACATACACTAGCACAACCATTAAAGAAAAAAAATTACCGGTGGGTGTTACGCAGTTCGCAAAGACAGAGAGTATCAAAGGGTAGACCCGAGTTTGAATCCTAGCAACTAAACTTGGAGACAATTATGCTAAATATAGAATCTCTACAAGTACTAAATACAAGCTTTATCCCTTAAATGACCTTCGGGAATGGGGCTCATTCTTTTTTATTCAAGAAAAAAAAATTGAATATCAATTATAGTTGCAAATTTGGCAATGTTCAAACCAATTATATATCCATGAGTCAAATCAAATATTCAAAGCAGAAAACTAGACAACAAATGTTATTATTTGAAAGTTTTATTTTTCACTTTCTCTACTCTTTTTTCTATGGTACAACAAAATTTATACAAGTACTATGGTCACAAAGGGAATACAATAATATGCTCACAAGAGCACATGGTTGAGAGGTGGGTGTCAAAAGGGTAAACTCAGAATCGGTTCCTGACAACAACGATGAAGAATGACCATATTCTAGATAAAGTTTCCTTTCCACCATTACAACTTCATTTACCTCTTTGGGTTTAAGGGACTGTTTGGCAACTTCTGAATTGGTAAATGCTGAACCAGTAAGAGGTCTGAACCATTAAGTGTTGAACCAGTAAGAGGTCTGAACCATTAAGAGCTAGTATATTGCTTAACTATCCAGGGGCAAATGTCTGATCAATTCAGATAAGAGGTCTTAACCATTCAGACTCTGTATAATACTTAACCATTCAGAGGCAAATGTCTGAATCATTCAGACATTTGCTCACGAAACAAACAGTCTGAACCATTAAGTGCTGAACCATTCAGACATCACCATTAAAAGACTGAAACAAACAGACCCTAACTTTTCTTACAAAGGGAATATAGTTATGAATTTACTATTTGCCTTTGGGTCCTTGCACCAATGGATGTGATTATCTTCTCTGCACTCCATCATTTAATTTTGGACATAAAAAGAAGTTTCTAGACTCCAAGTTCATCAACTTTTCTTCCTCTCTTAACCCTGCAACCAATCACCACAAACATAAACATATAATACACCAAAAGCTTGTTTGGTGGAGTAAATACTACAGTTGTTGAAATGGTTAAGTGAGATAAAATTTACTCCCTTCAAAGTTAATCTTTCTCGCAAATTTAATTTGTGAATTTACATTAAATAGGACTAAAACATAAATTATTTCCCAATATAAGACTTAAATTTTTTTATTTCCTAAATAGTATTTAATAATATCTAATGGAAGAAATAATATCCAGTGATGGTAGATATTTACTTGAATAATGACTAATAGATAATGACCAATGATCCTATATTAGAAATAAAAACACATAGTCCTATATTGAGAATATTATTACTCGGTATGTTTTAGTCTTATTTATGTAAATTCTCCATTTTAAAACTCAATTTTAGTACTTTTAAATACGGAGTATTATCTAATGAAAATATTTGATTTTAATATTTTTAAAATTAATCTACATTTTTTTTAAAAAAAATTATTGGACGTATCTACTTACTTTGGAGATTAAATTGAGAATAATGAAGCTCATAGCAGGCAGGGTTAGGGCTAGGCAACAACGGCCGCCGCTTCTCCTTAGCGTACAACTCAACCGCCTCCTTGATTAAATCTCCGACGGTGTTTTCCGGCGAGAGCACCACCCTGATCGGCCCAAGACCGTTCTGAACATTCACATTCAGCAACAGCTTGGTGAGCTTCTGCAGTCCCCTGATTCCGCCGCGGTTCGCCGCCGGAGCATCCACGATTCCACCGCGGGCTGTCAACGGAGACGTCATCGTCGCCGTGGCGGCGATCTGCTACGGTGTGGTGGATGAGGCCATTGGAGGTCGCAATTTGCGCATTTTTGGGGAGAGTGGATTGGATGGATCTCGGGGCGGGTTCGTATTTGTACGGCTGCGAGGGCGAGAAGGTTCCGGGAAATTACAATTCTTGTCCCCTTCTTCCAGATCGATCTGCAGGGGCCGGCCGTTTGGTTTGATGTAACGACGGCAAATCCCCCAAATACTAGGATGGATCTTTGGGGCCATCGCCCCACATCAAAATCCTGTGCTCCCCATCCTTCATCACAATTGGCTATTTACCTCAAATTTGACATATTCTTTCACATTTACTTTTTTTTTTTTTTTTGTGAAAGTTTGTAAATTTTGACTTCAATTTGTGTAAAAAATACATCGTATTATGATATAAATTTAATATCGATATATTTCTAACGAAACTTAGTTTTGAAATATCAAATTTTTATAAAATTTCTCTATGTATAAATATAGTTTTTAATGGTCAAACTACAATATTGAAGATTGCGAAAAGTCACATGGAAAACATATTTTTGAATGAGGAGATTATTTGAATTTAACTAGTGTCAAGAGTATTAATGTCTTAAGCTTGGTCTCCATGTACTCAACCTCATATATGTACGATGCCTAAATATAAGATTTAATTAGTGCCTCCTCACTTAGATTTAAGATTTTAATTAGTACAATATTTTATACGTATTAATTTTGATAGATATATTTAAAATATCTTTGCATGATGAGTTTCTTTTTTTACAACCAAAGCAATACCAAGTACATAGTACTTTAAAAAAATATACTCGAAGACTCCCACAAATCTTGTTACGTCTCAATAAGGTGAGCAAGCATGTGTGCCAAAGGATTGCAATTTGCAAGTACCGCAAACAAACGAAACATGCATTTCATCAAAAGAATGCATAAAAACTTGATGGAGATCGTGTCAATGGATATTGGGCCAGTCTATGAGAGAAGCCATTAGATCATAAAATCACTAACCTTGGTGTTTCTTATTCTACGACAAGTAAAGATTGTGAGCAAAGGAGAGGAGAGAGCCAAATTAGATCTACATCTACACACATACTATTCATTATCTCCTTCATAGAGCTTCAAGTTCTATTAATGCCCGTCGAGCCACGTCTTGTACCAATACTCCTATGATCTACAATAAAGCACCCCTTTAAATAGTACTCTCGAAAAAACATGTAGTTTTACGATTTGGGTTTCTACGTGTATATTGTATTTCTATATTATTTATTATATTTATTATCTAATATTATATATAAGTTGGTGTTTAACTTAACCTAGCTCTTGAAATCATAGCTTCTTCTTCACTTTCTTCTTTGAATTTGGGGTAAGTTGTTTGTGATGTCAATAGTGATGATGACTTATGATGATGAAAGAGAAGAGTAAGATTTATGGTATTTATAGTCTTACTTACCTTATCATTTTCTTGGAAAGAAGAAAGAGATGTAGAGGATTGAGGAGTGAGATGATGATGATGATGATAAAGTGAATCAGTGTAAATTAAAGGGTGAGGTCCAGAAAAGGGATATGGGTCATTGTATATTTTTACCGCTCCTGAGAGATGCCCTTTCATGGTCTTCTCTAATTTAATTAACGTGTCTCCAATAATTTCTAACTTTTGTAAAAAAAAATGAAGCTCTAAATGTTTACGTTTTTTAGATCAGAATTAAACTCAGTTTAACCCTACTCTCATTCTCCTCTCTTCTCTTGGAACTGGACGACTGTTACCAGCATGGTAACATACATTTGATATGGGAATTGAGTTTGTTTTCCTAATATGTATCATTCATTCAAATCTTGAGTATCGATTAGAGCTTTTATTCAATGTCGAAGTTTCCTCTTCTCTTTAGATTGTCCTACTGACCTAGGGTGTGTGTTTGTTATGTGCACATAGGGTCAAAAAATTTATAGATACAAATATTTGTCAACCTTATACTTTAAATGTGTGCTTGATGTGTGCAATCTGAGGATCCTAAAACCATAAATGTTAGTCTTTGTCAAGCATATAGTGTAAATGTGGTAGATACTAACCTTCAAAGAGATGTACCCACACGAAAATATTGAGTACAATGCAAAGAGATGTGGTGACCGATGTACTTGTAATTCTTGAGAAACCGTTTCGCGCATAGACTCGATCATACTTATGTTGCCCAGTGCCCACTTGCCCTAAGTGAAAAAGTTTAATCCAGCTGACACTATTGAGGATTACAAACAAACATATTAGGTGTTGCAAAATTGTTATAAAATGGTTATAAAAGTAATTTATAATTAGCTTAGAGCACACATGTCAAGGGAAATCACTAAAAAAGATTCAACTCCCAATTTGACAAAAACAGACTAATAGTGTCAGCTATCTTATTTAATTTTCAAAATGAATAATGTTACTTTTGTTAAGGATCATCAAATGACAAACAACATCATGATTCTTTGCATGTCTTTAATGATATCAATTCTAACTCGTTTAATAAACTTAACACAAAGAAGGCATGGGATTAGGGTAAACTGTTGTTTTGAATATTTTCTTCAAGTCATTATACTTCTCATGAGGTTTAAAGCAGGAGGGTTGAACTTGTTTTGAATTGTACTCCATCAATTAGGCTACCTTCTCACTTTTAGTGAACGAAAAGCATACTAGATATTTCGTGTCAAGTCAAGATATCTGAAAAACCTCAAAGGTGATCCAATTTCACAATTCATGTTTATGTTTTTCTGAAGGTCTTACAACTTCCCTTGGAAGGGCACACACTTTCCTTTTCAAGGTCCTAAAATCTAAATAGTGATAAAGTTTTATCAAACTGCATAAAAAAGATATACGTGCGTATTCTGCGCTCACCAAACACAATTGGAATGTAGTCCCATCTCTCCCACAAAGATTTACACTTTTTTGTGGAGTACTATTTAAAAGTTATGAGAATTTTTGTTTATTTATGTGTTTTTATTGATTATTTGATGAAATTAAATATTTTTTTTGCATCTTATTTTGTAGAACTTTTCATATATTTTTAAAATATGATTTTTTTAAATTTCTATATCAATCTTTAAATAAATTAAATTAAGGTTTTAATTTGTTTTAGTAAAATGCAATTTATTTAGAGAGGGAAGAAGTACAATGTATTTGATCAAGACCTTATAAGAACGTTTTCAATTAGTGTTAGCGTTTTAAATAAAATATTAACGGTGTAGATTAATTTAAAAAATACTAACACTAAAAACTACTATCAGATAGCATTTTCAAAATACTAACACAAATCTCTAATGGTGATTGGAAACGGGACTCAAATTCCTTTATTCCTTTATAACTAATGCTAGTACCGCGAATGCAGCTCCATTGTTCGACCAAGTCAAAGAGTCATGGAGACCAGCCCATAACCCAGATTCTACTTGGGCCAATTTCGCTTTCTTTTTATCCGTTTCGAACTTTAGATGTTTTATTTTGCAACTACTCCGTATTTTATCACGACCTTTGTTGGAATTTCATTGTTTTATTTTTCTTTTTTGTTATTTCAAAATCAGTTTTTCATTTTTCACACTCAACAAAAAAAATCAAGATTAATAATCTAAAATATGTATGAATAATATTGATGTGAATATAATGAATGGTGAGCTTTTTTGAAAGGACTTAAGGAGATTTTTGATTTTATGTCTAAATACATTCGTTATCATGTTATCCGTAATAAAACGGTACCATGTCATATGAAAGTCAAATATATCATAATACTTTAATGTTTTGAAAGTATTTTTATTCATAACACGCGATCGACGTACAAAAAAAGTGGTGTACCATTTTTTAAGTATTCCTACTCAACGCATGTATTGTTTAGTTATAATCTTTGACAAAACATATTTTTTTAGATGACTCATACTTAAAATTAAATCAATTCTGAAATGCAATTTGGAGGTCCAACAATCCACTCTCCCTAGCTTTGTAAGGAATGAGATGTGTTCATGCTAACACATGCACAACCTCATTAGCAGAGCGACAAAATATAATTGTGGTTTGATTTTTCAAGAAATAAAATTATAATTTAATTTGAGTTGTACTGCGAGGTAATAAATTAATATAAAAATTAAAGTTTGACTATGTTAAGGTCACACCAAATAAAATGGCTTAAAATTTATTAAAAATAACAAATAAAAATTTTTATAATTACTATAACATTTTAGTGATAACGATTCGGTTCACTATTTGCAACTTTATTAAATAGAAACCGGTCCATTTGAAAACCCGTTTTTTTTTTAAATTCGGTAACAAGTCGACCCACTTTAAAATAACGTGGGATTGTATTTTTGCCCATCCTTAAACTATTTTACGGAATAATTTTCACACGTTTATTAGGTGCGGTGTGGGGGAGGGGGGTGAAATGAAGCAAGTGATTGGGGGCTCCAAGTAAAAAGAACAGTAGCAGGCGAACTAACGGCACCGTGAGTCCGTGACGGAGGTAGCAGAAGGTTCCGTTAATAACAAACGCTCAAAAAAAAAAACGGAGTACTCCCTATTCTCCCCATCCTATCATTAGTTGAAGTTACTTTCTATATTGGGAGATGCTAGGGGTACTAGGGGTGAGCAATTTAACCGAACCGACCGATCAACCGATACAATTTAACCGAACCGACCGTAATTTTAAAATCGGTTTCGGTTTTCGATTTTAATATAAAAAATATTCGGATAATTCGGTTTTCGGTTTCGGTTTCGGTTTTGGGCAATGTTAACCGAAACTGACCGAATAACCGAGCCCAAAATATGTGTATTAATTATTTTAAACATATATAAGCCCAGACCAAATCTTTTAGTTACAGCCCACTTAAAAAGCCCAATTCCCAGCCCTTCTCCCAACCCAATTCCCAACCCGTCTCCCAAATCCAAGACGGCACGGCAGAAAGTCCCAAATCCCACCCTGTGTCGTTCTCTGGTTCTCGTCTTCTCGGTCCTCACCAATCGGCAATCACCATCTCCCATTCTCCCAGTTCCTGCGTTCTCAAACTGACGCCATTCACGCCAAGATCTAATCGGCAATCACCATCTCTGTTCCGGCGTCTCTAATCGGCAACCATTCACCAGGTTTACAATTTCCCATATTTATTACTTTTATAAACTAAATAAGTATTCATTTATTTTATTTTTTTATTTGTTTTGTATGAAAAAATCCACTTACCCACCCCGGCCAAGATACATAAATTCTGGTGTAGTGGTCTTTTAAAAGATGTATGGAGTAAATTATATTTTTACTTTTTTAAATTTACAATAATACTTGAATTAAGATGAATTGAATTGTTCAGGATGAGAATCACTTGTTGAGTTAAGCATAATACCAATACGGAGTGAGTATATTGAAACATAATCACTTGTTGCTTCGTATATGCATTAGGGAGTAGGTTTATGGATTGAAAAATTCGGTTATTTCAAACCGACCAAACCTGATCGGTTTTTACTCGGTTTGGTTTGTTCGGTTCTCACTTTAATTCGGTTCGGTTCGGTCGGTTATTATGAATACTTTTAATTTTTGGTTTTTTCAGTTTTGGGCCGAAACCGACCGAACCGAACCGATGCTCACCCCTAAGGGGTACACCAAAAGGTGTACCCCTAGCATTTTTCTTCTATATTTCATAAATATTAGGAGTATTTTTTTTTAGTTGGCTTGTTTAAAAAATACGGAGTAAAATTCTTTCAAAAATAAAAATACAAATTGTATGAAAACGTATGACGACCTTAACTCATTTCTCTATTTCTGGCACGGATTTTAAGTGCTCAATT
The DNA here is from genome assembly GCA_900332095.2 of Cuscuta campestris. Classification (NCBI taxonomy): domain Eukaryota; kingdom Viridiplantae; phylum Streptophyta; class Magnoliopsida; order Solanales; family Convolvulaceae; genus Cuscuta; species Cuscuta campestris. Next base: position 934,220 of record OOIL02006793.1, on the reverse strand, counting down.
AAATAAATAATCTTGATTTTTTGTCAATTTCGAACGTGCAGCCTGTGCTTTTTTTCTTCAAATTAGCTTATAAAACATAGAATAGAAAATGGGGTTAGAAAAATTAAATAGTACTACCGCTGTTCATGAGTATTTGTTTACTTTTGAATTTTTCCCGGTCAAAATAAAATTAAATAAAAATGATATTAGATATTTATTCAAAATTAATTTTATTAGATTTATTGAATAGAATGTTTTCAAAATACTGTTTTTCTATTTAATATATAATGTATATTTTATTTAATTATATGTTAAATATTGATAGGTTGATTGAAAAAGTCAGAATTGGACAAATACTCAGAGACGGATGTAGTAGAAAGCAAATCAATTGTTTCTTATTTAAATTTCAAAAAATACTTACTATATATTTCTACATCAAATTAAAATAGTTCATTAAAAGTCATTTGTGATTTCTAAATTTTAAATTAAATAATAAGTGCTAAATTTGAGAGCATATAAGAGACAACAAACATAAGACCTATATTGCACTAGGAAAAAAAATATACGATCTATGTTAATTAAAAATAAATCTGCATTATTATTATTTTTGAATTAAATAAATTTGCATTATTGCTAAGAAGAACTTGTATGGAAATAAACCGTATGCCTCAAATTGGCAAAGAAGTACTCCGTAATTTGTAGATTTAAATGACAGAAGAGAAGTTCTTGCTTCAGATAGAAAAAATGAGTAAATGTCATATTTAATAAAATATTTCCTTAATGTTAAATATGACAGATATATTTCTCATACTATTTAGAATATATTGTTTCCTTATTGACCTAGACTATACCTCTCCCCGTGTATGTATAAATACCCCCGTATATGATGAATAAACGACTAAGTTCAATCTATGGAGAAAAAGGGGAGCAAAGGAGAATCCATCATCGAAAAAGGACAGAGCTTCTTGCGGCTTCCTCCATCATCGAAAAAAAACACAGCTTCCTCTTTCATAAATTTCGATCTCCATTCCAGGTATTCCAAAATTTATCAGATTTAATCTTTTAACACTCAACATGGTACAATCTACATGAATATTTCACCTTGTAGAATCCGATTTGTGTTTGTGTGTACTACTATGCCTTGTTTTGTTCTAAAATCAAATTCCATTAGAAGGCTGCTGCGTTTTTTTTAGATCCGTATTCATGGATGATTTGAGGGCTGCTGTATTCTTTTAAGATCAGCTTTTGAGGGCTGCTGTAATCAACAATATTTTTCATCAAAAAAAAAAAAGAGAAAAAAGAAAAAAACGTCACCCATATTAATTCATTTAAATTTTCACTGGCCGGATCTTTTTCCTTTTCATGGCTGCAAATCTATGGTTGAATCTTCAATGACCGATTTTTTTATAATATTTTTTTGGCTGCACCTTTCACTTTGTCAAAGATTTGCCAAATATTGTCCTACTGTAAATTATTTCTACAGATTGTTTTTTTTATTTCCTTTCTTGGAACAAGCACACTTCATGCAAAATCTAAAGCTACCTTGACAACCTGAATATATTGTGTGCTTGATAAATTTTTTTTTTACATCTCAATAATGACCCTTCGTGTTTAAATGCATAGATTTTTTTGGGGGCATGCACACAGTAATTTTAATAGCATGTATATGTCTAAGCTATTACTAATTCGGTAGATAATTGACCTCTATATTATAT